>VXAC01000332.1:1764941-1879853 GCA_013399225.1 Rhipidura dahli | reverse complement strand
TGTCCCCCGTGCCGAGCCCCGGCCCGAGGGCGGCGGCGGCTGTTGGTGACAGGTGAGTGCGAGGGGCCGCCCGGCCCGCGCCCTCCGGGCGGCGGCGCCCGCCGGGGCCGTTCCGCACCCGCATCTCCCGGTGCGGGGGTATGGCGGGGCCGAAGGGGGAGCGACACCCCCCGCTTCGCCGCCCCCTCGCACCGGGGAGGCGGCCGGAGCCGCCATCTTCCCACCCGAGGCGGTTCCCGGGGGAGAGACGGGAGGGAGGAGGAGGATCCCGGCTCGGGGCCGCGGTGGTGGCTGGGCTAGGGCGGGCGAGCCGCCGGGGCCGCTCCCGCACTGCGGCCTCGCCGACCCGGGCACAGCGGGTGAGCTTTGCCCCCGCGCAGACGGGGCCTTGCGGGAGAGCCGCGTGTGCCGTGGGGCGAGCTGGAAGGGGCGAGCGCTGGGGGGACCCGTCCGGAGCCTTCCCTGCTACCCGGCCAGGGCGGATGGGCGGCTGGGACCTTCCGGAGCAGCAGGCGATGCTAGCCCTTGGCCCATCGCTCCGGGCACATCGCTGACTTTCCACGCCAGCCGTGTCCTGAGCAGGTGAATTGCCGGCGGGCCGGGGGTGCGCCCAGGCTGCACAGCGGTACCTGCGGGAGCAGATGGCACACGGGCGCTGTGTTGCCCCCAGGATTTAGTTGTTGTTGGGCCTTTGGCAGCTGCTTTAGCGAAGTTGTTTTCACTCTCGGTTTCAGTTTGTCCGGGTGCTCAAAATTGCTACATAGCTTTGTCCACAGTTTAAACAGATGTGCACTTGCCAAACAGTGTTTGTTGTACGAGATTCCTGTGTGGCAGATAAGTATAATTATTTTTATTCTGCAGGTAAGCGAATTGAGGCAAAGTGGTTAAGACTTGCCTGTGGCCACAGAGAGAGAGAGAGCTGGTTTCAAAACCACTGTTTAAACTTGAGTCACGGTTGGGGTAAAACCATGGGAATTCTGGCTTCCGATTCTGCATCTTGTCTCTGGCCTAGTTTAGTTTCCGTCTGAATCCTTAGTAAAATTGGAGAAGGAATCTTTCTTAAGTACTGCCTCAAGGATTGCTATTGTAAGGTCTGTCTTGTGGTTTAAGTTTCATGTCAAACTTATCTGGTTTTTACAGATTGGATAAATTCTCAAAGGTCAAAGCATGTTGTATTTTTTTTTCAACTTGCTGGGATTTCACAACTCTTGGGTTTTGATTCTGGTCTGGTAACTCTTTATCAGTTGAACTTTCACTTCACTCTGCTGACTTGTAAGCATTTCTTCAAGTCACTTGTGAAGATATGAAACAAATCAGCTTAATTGCTCTAGTTGTTAGAACAACACTGATATTTATTATATTTTAATTTTTTTTTTGTGGAAAGTGAAAGGGAGATGAAAATTAGGCTGAGGCCTGATATTGTGTATACAAAAACCAGTATATATTTATATGTAATGTCTACAGAAAATTTTACTCTTCTAGATTTGTTGTCATTTATGTGTGTATGCTCTTTATATGGAAGCCACAATTATTCATACATTTAATTGGTCTTGCATTTTGGGGAAAAAGCAATCTTTATTTGAATGAAGGTAAAAGTTTTGCTTAAATGAATTAATTGAAAACATTTGATCTCTTGAATGGTCTGTAATAAACAATTGTATGTAATCGGGTCCTTCAGCACGCACAATGTTCTGGGTTAGATTGAATTGTTTACCTCGTGTTTTTCTCTGGTGTTTTTTTTACCCATTTACACACAAACATCATAAGGGAATAAAGGTGTCGGTGCAAGTGTGTGCTGCCTTAGTTGCTTTTTGTGGCTGGCTTTAGTGCCAATATACACATAGAAAGGCATGGATGACTGATACGTGTTTATTATGTATTTTGTGTAGATATGGGGCTGTGTCTTAAATCTACTTCATTACAGAGCAAAGCAGATCTGGAGGCAGTTGTGATGGTTTGGGGATTTTGTCTGGGGGTTTTTGTTTCTTTGAGACATAGAGAAACCATGTAGGCAGTTTCTGGTGATGATGTTCTATTTCTATTAGAGTGAAGTTAAACACTTGGTTTATTTACTGAATTGCAAAGTCAATACAGTCAGGTTTGTCTAATCTACATGGTCTGTGCTGATCTGTTGCTGCGTCCCTTATTAAGTCTCATATCTCGCAGTGGCTTTGGCTTTAAATCAGTTGAGAGCTTAATTGGCATGGTAATATAAACTCTTTGTTAAATATTTATTACATTACCTCACAAAATGCACATGCTAGACACGGAAAAGGCATGTTTCTGACCATAGTGCATGACAAATCTAAAGTGACAGCTTAAAGGTAGCAAAAAAGGAGTCATAAAAAACAAAGTAATTAGGTGTAGATGTGTTCCATCAGTTTGATTTTTTTAAAACTAGGTGGCTCTTAGGATTGTCAGCACTATTAATGTTTAATTCCATGGTGTCTATATATATTCACCAGGCATTCACATTCTCGTAAATTAACAGGTAAGGCACACAAATGAGATGTAAAGCACTTGACTTACCTTTTCTTGTGCCTGTGTTGGAAGGAGCAGGTTTTGCAAAGGCCGCAGCCTTATCGATCTTGAAGAAGAGCACTCTTGCCTTGGAGGTGTGAAGGGGGCTGTGGAGGTAGCTTGCAAATGCAGTGTCAGGAGGGTTATCGCTGACAGAAAGAGATGAAGAAAGAAAAGAAATGTATTCTGCAGTCTAGAGAATATTAAGCTTTGGGAGCATGATTTGTGTGTGTGCGCATGTATGCGCACACGTGAGAAACTGTTACATGATGGACGACTTTGTGAAAAGTGTGGTTTACGAAGTGCTCTGTTCCTCTAAGCATTTACTAACAAAATTGCATTTTTAGACAACAGGTTTGTCTAAGTCTTAGACATAACTGTAGAAAATATTCTCAGGCTGCGTTTTTATTCCTATATGTGATACTCAGCTAACAGGAGTATTAGAAGTCTCGTGCATTTGCATTCAGAATGAGCACACAGGTATGAGTTGGAAAGACAGGATGTTACAAAACAGGACGTTGTAAGGAAGAAAATTAACCCTCTCCCTGCAGTTTTGAAAGAGGCAATGATGTGTGGAGAGCTGTGTAGAAGATGAGTAAAAGCTACTCTTGTAGTAAAAGCCCTGTAAAGGTGTTTGAGCAATGTTCTGAAAGCAAGGCATGCACATGCTGAAATTAATACTCTCATTTTAGTGCATATACAAGATCTAGATGGGTGGATCTAGACTGTACTTCATCACCACAGAAGCCAGTAATTGAATTATGGAGGGGAAAGTGGTGTAAAACTTAAAACTACCACTATTTCAAAGTATGTGAGCCCTCAAAAAAGACAAGACGCACACGTGCACCTCCTCTTCCCTTGAACTGGTAGCATGCTTTGTCAAAGGTACCAGTTCTAACTGCATTTACGTTTTCAAACTAATGCTTTGGGAAAGCTCTGTTTTCTTTTCCTGTGCATTAACTCCTCTGTGCTAAACTCAAGGCTAGCTAGTGTATCATAACAGTCAAACACAAAAATAGCACTCTGAAGCACCTTCTCTGAATATAAAACTGAGTGATATTTCACCTGGTCAAAAAATGTTTTGGTACTGTAAATACTGGATAATTGAAGAAGACTTACTGCTAGTCCAACAATCTGTTTCTTTTTCTTTAAGCATGGGCTGACTTTGACTGTCTAATGATAAATACGTGTCTACATCCAACAAGTTTGAGGATCTGGTTAGAAACAGGAGACTAGCAGTCAATTTCTGTTCCACCCATTCATCTACTCAAGTTCCATAAAGTATTGCAAGATAGAAACAAACTCTCTTGATTAGTTCCCAGCTGGTGGTACTTAAGTTTTGGTGATGTGATGGAGCCAAGGATTTATGAAATCATTGTTGTTTCACATTTGTGTGTGTACCTGTTCCATGCTGTTTTTAAGGGGGGATGCCCCCCATTTCGAAGCAGGTGCTACGCAGCAATACCTGCAGACAGCAAAGGTGCTTTGGAGTGCTTAAATTAGGTGTGACTGTAATACAGCATAATAGTGTGATTAGGATAGCCATGACACTGTTCATTCTGTGATGTGTGCTGCTGCAGGTATTTTGTATCTGGGTATGTGTTTCAGGAACAGCAATTAACTCCAAAATTGGAAGTCTGACAGAGGTTACTAATATGTGGCTAGCTGCTTGGCCTAGAACATTGCCGGGAATTGGGGAAGTGCTGTTTTGACGCCCTGATGAATCACCAATTTCTTTGAGTCTTAATCTTTGCGAACGCTCTCGTTTACCATGGAGGGCTGGGCTATGCATATTCTGGATCCTGTCAGTCCAGCTCCTTAATGGGTAGTTGAATGATGTAATACAATAGGAATCAGTTGTTCATAAGCTGAATGGATTGCCACCTCTGCACTTCCAGCAGTTCTGTTGTTATTCGCATAAGGCTGCTGGCGTGTAAGGAGCTGGTGTCCCAGAGAGCATATCCTGCAGTAAAGGTTTATTCTGGATTGCCTCTGTGGCTGTGTAGAGTTCACACATGTATCGAGTTCAGTGTACATATAGTGGCAGCTATACAAAACTTTGAGTTCTGAACTGTTGCGCATATAGATAGAAATGTATAGACATCTGTCTACTTTGGTAGCTTGTGATGAATTAGGCACAACAGCTTTATCTGTTAGGGACTCCTTCTAAAACGCCAATATCACTTTCATTGTTGAAAACAGCTCACACTGGCAATACAGACTTCGGAAATTACACCAGCAGATGCTATCAGAATTTCACGTGGGACATGTTCACAAATATACTGAGTTTTCAGTGTAGTTGTAGAATGTACAGTTATTTCACCTAAAGCTTGTGCTGGGATTTTTGGAAGTCTAAGTAGTGTATCACTTTATTTTGCTTTTAGATTTCTTGTAGTTTTTTGCAGAAGTATCTAAACAGTATTTTCCCTTTGGATGGGTTGATTCTCTGTCAGCCTCATATTGGCCCTTCGCTACTGGCTTCTGGAAATAAGCAACAATGGTGTATACTTCATTGGTGCTATTCATAAGGTGGATTTCCATCTGTCTTGTTAGTGGAATTACAAACTTGCTTAAAACATTGTGGATTTCTGTTATTCTGCTAAAAGTGTTTATCAGTATTTCTCAGCAGATCTAATGTTCTGCAATCTGTATTCAAGCTAAGTATTTTATAATTACAGGATGCCGGTGATCTGACAGGGAAACCTGAGAAGCAAAATATTAGTTAAATAGTAACTATGTTGAGGAAAAAAATCATTTGATAAATCTCATTTGGCAGAAACTTAATGAAAGGTTTGAAAGCTTTACAGTGATGTCCCTTGGCAGCTTTATGGTTTTGTTTTTGGTCACTGTTGGTATCCATATGTGTATTTTCACAGGTTGTGATGCTGTCACAGGTTGCCCCACAACAGAGTCTGACTCTGACTGTTGTTCAAACAAGGAACTGATGAATCAACAGGCCAATGTCCAAAGTAGCTTGCTTTTCCATACCCTAGTGCTGAGGCTTTATGCTCAAATGTTTGAATGTATCCTCCTGGTTTCTGATTCTTGTTCTAGGAATTAAAAAGTAGAGCAGAAGTGAAAAATGTACTGGGGCATGGTTACTTTAAGTGCTGAGCTACCTGTATGTGCAGAATTTGCAGTCTTATCTCAGAGTTTCATTGCCATTCAGTGTTGTTGCTGCCCGGCAGATAGGAACAGAAAATGGTCAACATGTTGCTGTTTAAAGCAGCAAGGCAAACGATTTGGATAAAATAACATTGTCTACATTGGCATTTCTCCGGGATCTTGGGTTTGTGTCCCTGCTCACGTTTAAAGCTTCTTGTTCAATTCTTCATAATAAATGTCCAAAAAAATTGTGCTGTAAAGAGGGGAAGGGACTCTTTTTAATGAACATATGTTGCAGCTTCGCTTACAGTCTATTTTTTTATGATTATAATTTTCTTGGTTAACGTTGTGTATTCTATCTGCCTGGATTCAAGGAATCAGTGGAATTTTTAGAAGGGTCTGTGCCCAATTATTTTGACTTGCAAGGAAGAATTATTGTCATTAAATCCAAGCTAAAATATTGACAGTTCATCCTTTAACTGTGAGTCAAAACCTGAATTACCAGTAGTTTTGATTACAGTGGTATTCTAGGAAGGTGGGGTGCTCTAACTGTGAACAAATGTTCACCCAGGAGGTGATAGTCTTTCATTCAGTGTTTTAAAACTAAGCAAGAATTGCTTCTGGTTTCGGCAAAGCTTGTAATGGAGGATGGTAGCCTTTATTAAAAGAGGAAGTAATACTAAAATGACTGATTTATTTGGGTTAAATTCTGTTTTTGGTGAAGAGGTTAATGAAATAATCATTGGCAAAAAACATTAGCTTCCTTTTCTTTTATGAAACAAAGTTAAATGATTCTTCTGTAAGTACTTAAATTTCACTTTCGATTTGGTCCTGAATATGTTTCAAAACTTAAACTAACTTTTTAGGTCAATGAATGCTTTTCAAGTCATCCGAAAAAAAACCCCTAAACCCCAGAGCTTGAGGGTAGTTCATCCTAGGCTATTTGTTTTGTAGAATGACTATTTATTGAAATAGTTTTTGCATAGTCAAGGACTGCTGTATACATTCGTATTAGGAGAAAACTTGTCACTGTACCTTTTTGCTTATCACTGGCATTATCAACATCTTATTTGGTTATATATCCCTCTCGCCTGGACTTTATATAGTTATATTTCCTTTTCTCTCTTACTTTTCTTAGGCCTGTTGTGAGGGAAGATATATTGCAGGAGTACTGTAATGGTTGTCCCATTGGTTTGCATCAAATGATTTCCAGAATTCTAGTTCTGTATGCATTGAATATGAGATCCTTGGTGTTAGATTTCTGCTTCCCTGAATTAAGAGTTTATTATATGGTCCCAGAATGTCATGATGAAGAACTTGGCAAATTGGCTTTGAAGCTATGTATGTGTCTTAAATAACAATTCAAAGTACTAAAAATATTAAGGGTTCTGGACATTCCAAATGCAGCTTTTGACCTCCTCTTGCTTAAGTGCAGCACTGATTGCGGACTTGAAACATGGAATCCAAGTAACAGCAGTGTTCTAAGATAAGACTATTATGATCTGTTAAACAAGGTCAGACTTCTAACCTCACCCTTGAAACTGCACTAAATATTAACCCTATGGCTCAAAGTGGTGTTTTTAATCTTGTCTTCCGTCATAAAATACTGCATCTGCTTCTTCCAACTTCAGTATTTTTCTGAGGAAGATGTTGTTGTAAAATTCTGCCCAGCAGAGCTAGGTTAGTTGTTTCCTTCACCTTTGCCAAGTGTCCTGCCTAGAGCCACAGGCAGGCTGTGAGTGCCTCAGCCACTCTCTGGTTAGCAGTGTTGTGAAGAATGCGGAAAACTTAGAGCTGGTATTGGTAAATCGTGAGGAGGAACATTCAGTAATTGAAACAAGGAAGTTCGTTGTTCCCAGCATTGCCAAACTGACACTTCATGCACAACATTTAACTTGTTCCCTCTAAGCAAGTATTAAACCTCCTGGAACCTCGTCATGTGTTACAGCATTGGAAGATGTAGTGTTTCTTTGAAGAACTGGAGAAGCCAAGTAGACCACCAGTTACTGCATCTTAGCTTTAAAAGCATGAAGCAGCTTGTAAAATACTGTAGTTTTGTTAAACAGTTCTTTTGTTTATCAAAGAGAATTTATGAAATGACAAGTCCACTTATAGCAAGCCTGACATGCTGAGATGCTGGTGAGTACGTTACCCAGCAGAGTTCAGTGTCTTTCTAGTTTTCACTTCAATTCAGGAATCAGTTTGTCTTAGACTGACACTGTCTCTCAGTGAAAGTGCATCAGTGTCTGCAAACTTCACTGCTCTCTGTGAGCTCTTAGCGTGTTTAATTGTTGCATCCTTCAGCAGAGGAATAGGAAAATCATTCTCATACTTCCCTTCAATAGCTACTTTAAAGAAAAGCAAATGCCAACTCCCCCCCCTCCCCATTGGTTAAGCGAGAGCAGGCCAGTTATGTGGGGAAAAAAGGGAAACAAAGAAAATACATTATTATGCAAGATACTATCTTTGCATAATAATTCCTCATGTGTGCATGAATTCAGAGAAGGTATTGTAGGATGAGACAGACTTGGTGTTCAGAGGGCCAAAGTAAACTTGCCTGCTGGAAATAAGATGTGTGTCAAAATAAACAACTATGGCTCATAGAAAAAAATATTGGAGAAGTCCTCCACATGGCTTTTTCTTCTCATAGTGTCTTGGTTGGCTATGGGAAAGAGCAATATAAGCCTATTTTAAGGGTTCAAGAGTTTAAGCTACCATGTAGTGTTCTGTAAATGACTATTTAAAAATAGTATGGGAATGAGCAATATTTTGTGAAATCCAGTCATTAGGGCTAACAGGTATTTGCTGCTGCCTTATCTACTCCAGGGCAAGCTTGAATTTTCTTGCCAATTCAATTTACGGTTTCTAATCAATTGCTCTTCTGCTTTCTATGTGTACAGAAGTGTTGTGCAGTTTTTGACTCATGTCACATTAGTGCTAAGAAGCAACATGGATGGAAATAGTTGATTAAGGTGAGGTTTTGTATTTGGTGGTGCTAAAATTTAGAAGCATATTTTTGCGATGCTTTCCATCATTTTTTCCCATCATTTAACATTTGCATGAAATGACAAAACTAATTTCTGCATCAATGAGCAGTATTTGATATTAAATATTGGTATTAAATTAAAAGCCTGGAACAGTCTCCCAGCTAATTTGTTGGCATAAAGATCTCTGAAGTTATTGAGAATCTTTGACTTTCAGAGAAAATGCAATTAGCCTATCAAAGATCATCCCAATGTATCTAGAATTAATATTTGTATAGAAAGTAAACTATTTTAGCAGGTAAATTTATGCATATTTGTGAAAATACCAACCCTTTTCTTTGTATTGCCTCGGCTGTGCCTTTTGTTTGCAGATCAGAATCCTAGTGCACTGGGCACTGCAAGCACAGGCTGTTGCCTTGTAGCTTAGGCAGGTGTAACAGGTAAATGCAGGGGGATGGGAGTGTTACAAGAAATTAACGTGAGCAGTGGGTTAGTATAATATGCAGTGCCTCTGCTCTGATGAGAACCTAATCATTTTTTAAAATGTATTAATTAAAGAAAAAATCTTGCAGAAGGAGGGAGCTTCCATCACATTCTGCAGTTTCTCTTAGCCCATGTTAGGCATAAGTATAAGAGGGTTTATATACTTAGTCATTATTTAGGCTGGCTGGTTTTAGAAGATCATATGAAAAATTAGTCTGGCTCTATGGTTAGGCTCATTTAACAAATGTATTCCAAATGCAGTTTGGAAGCAGAGCTGTGCAGAGTGTGGGGTCCAACTCCCAGCTTGTCCTTCTGTAGGTACTTTAAACCATTGTTTGCCCTGTATTTAGGCTTAAGTAGTTTTCTGATTATTTCAATGCAGAAAAGCAGTGGTTTGCACTGGCCTGTCCTTTCACTCTTTAATTCAGCATAGGGTTTCTCTTATGAAGGTCCTGCAGGTATGTTACTGTAGCTTTTACTTTCTGGTTTTGTTTTTTTAAATTGTTGTAGGAACTACCTGTGATGCTTTGTAGCAGGAGTAACAGCAGCAGCAGAGTGATGCAGGTTTCAGCTGCTCAGTTCCACTTGGAGCTGAAATACTTGGTTTGCGGTGCTCCTCTGGTTTGCTAGAGCAGGACAGGATTAATGCCACCAGGTGTTCAGCTTGGGTCCTCTCTCCTCTGCTGCTCTTCTGGTGGTCACAGAAGTAAAGTGCTTATGCAGGCAACTACTGTGTAGTTCTCTGTTTAACTGAAGAAGGGTGTGTTCAAAATTCTGTTCTTGCTGGTGATGTTTTCTGTCCTGCAAAAGTAAAAAGGCACACCAGAGCTGGGAGGTAGGGAGGAATTAAAATGCTCACAAATATACGGGAGGGCAAGCGAAGGAGCATTTTAGTGGAAAATGATCATACTTCGAGGTACTTGCCTAATGTACTTGAGTAACAAATTCCTGATCTCTTTCCTGAGAAAATTAAAAGACCTTTTTCCTTCAGTGTGAGATGTTTTCTGCTTTTTCTAGGCCTTGGTAATGATTGTAGAATGTGTGATTCTACATTCAGCTTATCAAGAGAGAATGGGGTTGAGGAGAACTATGATCATAATTAATTTATATTAAGTTAGCATCCCACTTTTTTTTCAGAATTGTCATGATTTGGCTGAGCTGCTAGCAATTTAACTTGCCCATTTGAGGGCTTGCTTAGAAAATGCACAAATCAGAATGTCAATAGATGAATTTTAATTAAGTGTGGTACTTTTTGAAATCATCATCTGATAAATACCTTATCTAACACGATAGTTATAATGGAAATTAAATATACATCTTTATGAATAACCTGCAGGGTGTGTGCTGTTAGTCCACTTACAGTGAGGAAAACAAGCTTGTGGCTTTGTGATGGATGTGCAACATGAAGCAACTCCTGTTAATTAATGAGTTGGGTTTCTTAATGTAATGTGCTTCAGCCTGCAGTCAGGAGAGTGCTGCTTCAGACTTGAAAACTGAGAACAAGCCATAAGCAAACTGAAAACTGCTCATGACACAATCACACTTGTCTTCAAGGCACGTGACACTCTTATCAGGCATAAAAATTTCCTCCCAGTGGCTTATTCCTGCTTGGAAGGCACTCCTAGTGTTCTTAAATGGTAAGATTTTTGTTAAGTTATACACCATTAAACATCTGGTGTATTGCATTACTGAGGAGGATATGATCCACAGGCTTCTTGGTCCATCTCTGGAGTGATGTTTGAGTGCACTTCAGATAGTAACTGCATGTGAAGCTTCTTGATGTGCAGGAGAGCTGCAGAAATTCTTTGAGTGTAGTGAAATTATTTCATTTACCTTAGGCACGTGTATTTAAAATACAGTGCATAGAAGGCTAGATGCAAAAATGATATTTTTTGGTTGGTGGAAGTCATCCTGTTCTCTTCTATGCACAGTTGACATCATCTTCTTGTTTGAGATGGCGAGTAAGACTGTAACTTTACCCTCTTCCCATTTTTCTTGCTCTACACTGAAAGAGTTTTTCATATGCCTCTGTACAGAGTCCTTATCATTTACTAGTATCAGGTTTCTTTGGTATTTTATCACCTTTGTTTAGTAACTTGCTGCTTGGCATCTTTTGGGCAGCTAATTACTGTAATGATCTGGATTTGCAGACTTGCAGCGTAATCAGTTCTAGTGTGCTCTTCATTGCATAGGTTTCTGTGTGAGCGAGAATGCTCAGTAAATGATGAGAGTTGTGAATTGTTTGGGATGCCTTATACAGAAATGTTTCATAGATCTTTAAAAAAGAAATGCAGAATTCCTTTTAAATAGTAAGATTTACTGTTTCTCTTTAAATCTCAGCCTTTCTTAGAGGAGAGACTACATTTTAAGGGACAATTAATGGAACTGCAGAACAATTTTGGATGCCATCAGCCTTATAAACAACAGAAGGGTTTTTTAAAAACAGCCAACTTGTGAAATAGATGCAGCAACAGCTCTAAGTGATTTCTTGTGTTTTCTGTTAAAAATGTTAAAAAAAATACAGCATTAGGTTCTAGGTTCTTCTGGCACTGTATTTCTTGCTAACACCCGGTTGCCTTGTCCGTTTTCAAATGCCTTGAGTCTGCCAAGTGTCCTGTTGCAGGTTTGCCCCCAGTGCTTATGTCCATGTTCCTCTTCAGGAACCCAGAAGTTGCATTATTCTGGGGAGTACTGGGGCATAAATAATTTTCTTGGCAGGAAGGAAAACTGAAACAAAACCAGTGGTACTTTTCTTGGGTTTTTTGAGATCTAGCTTTCCAGCCACCATGCTGGCACGTACACTGGATGCACATACATTTTGAAACCTTCATCTGACAGACTTGTATAAATCTCTGGGTCTAAGCACTAAGCTCCAGAGGTGAATTTTCAACTTTTTCCCCAACTGTTTGGCTAATCAGCAGTTAAACAAATTGAGAACCTTGTGATGATTTTTAATAGAAGTGCATTCAAGACTTCTGCAGACACATGCTGTGACTAAATATTTATGTCATGTCAGCTTTTTAATTGCTGTTGTGTAATAGAGATTTTACAACTGATGCAGGCACAGTGATGATTGCGGAGATGGCCACAAACAGATAGGCTTTTGCTGCTGTTAGATTTCTCATTCACAGCTATTTTATCTGCTGTGGTAATATTAGATCTTCACAGTATATTTTCTTTTAAATAATGCCGTCCTTTGAAAGCTGGATTGCTTGTGAAATCTGCTCTGTAAATAAACTGTTTTCCTGCTTTGAAGGGAGAGATGGAAACCCCTGAGTTCTATCACAAGTTTCCTCTGTGAGCATGATACCTGGATGATATTATTCGTCTACAGAATGGTAACATGTGCCCATGCAGCAGGATGATGGGCCTACTCTAACAGTTGAGATCTTTTTTTGAAAGTATTTTAAAACAGCCACCTGATGAAAATTGAAAGTTTGTATCACTGCTTATGACACTAAGAAGGAAAACTTCCAGCCCTTCAGGATTAGGGTTTTCCCAGTTTTTCTTGATGCTGCTGCATAAGCTATCCTGTATCTGAGTTGGCACCTTTACTGGGACTGAGAACACGATTAACTCTTGATCTGCTACATATGCTTTGGGTATTCACAATGCGGGTGAAACTAATCAAGAGAAGTTGAACTTTGTTTAAAGAGAAGCTAGTGTATTAAATTTGTAGCATAGTTTTGAAAAAGACATCTCTTATTTCTCATATAAATGTCTGTATGTCTTCAGCAGGTGCTAAAACGTTTCAGAGCTGAGGTCGGTGGTAGCTCTGATTACCTCTGCTGTGTTCTCATGATCCTCATGAGTACATAAATGTGAGAAAGTATGTTCCCTCTCACAGTAGAAAAAGGATTTCTGGCCTGCAGCTGGAAGTTTGTTATGAGGCTTAAGTTAAGCAGTGCACCTCTGTTTGGAAAACATTTTAAGCTTTCTCATGTTAATGAAGTGTATTTCTGTATTAGCCTTGTGAAAACTTTATCCTAATCTGTGTTTAAAGTTTCTAAAATGTTTGCTAGGAAGAATTCTGCACAAAGCCGAACTCAAATCTATTTTTGTTTGTACTTGCTGGAAGAGCAGTGAAAAGTTCTTTTATTCCAGTGAGCTTTTTTTGTTTTATGGTGTTGCTGTTTGCAGGGTGAAAGTTAGTTGTCAGCACTTGCATTTGTAAATCTCTTTTTAAGGGCTGATTACTCCGGGCTGAAAGTTGGCAGGCAAGATCTCAGCCCTAGAGCATTCTTTGGGGTTTTGCATGTTTTTAAATAACAGATCAATCTGACTGATTTGATGGAGAGAACGCATGCTGCTACTCATACTGTGGTAACTCTAGACAGTGAAACTGACTGCAGAAAAGCACACTTTGAATATGAATTAGGAAAATTAAAGATGTTTATTAATGAAAGCAAGAGGGTCGGGGGTTGCAGTCCGGGGAGGTTTTTGGGGAGGTCAGCAAGAGCAGTAGTGGTTTTGTTTGCTGTGTAACAATCAAGTAGGTAGGTGTCTTTTCCAAACTATTTGCAAGGTTGTGGTACATGTAGATGCAGTGTGTTTATAAATACCCTCGAACAGTTGCACGTTAACTCTGCCCATACCAAGATACCTAAACGTGCACTAAAATGCACTGTAAAGGTTAGTCTGATGTTGGCACCACACTGACACACACATGTGGCTTTTGGATGAGAGCATTCCAGCTCTGCTTGGCTTGGCACCCAGGCAAGAGTGGTCATGTGGTTGTGTGCACTTCTGTGTATAGTCATCCTGTGGGCCATTGCTGGTTTGTATCTGGTATCTTCTGAAATGATGGAATTCTTAAAACTAGATGGTTTTGAAAATACTTGACAGTAAAGAACCATGCTGTCAACTTCAAAAAAACCCCTAAAATACTACAACCCCCAAAAAACTCATAAAAACCTCAAAACAAAATAAACAAACAAAAAAAAATCAACCCTTCCCCCCCACCAAGGAATTCCTTATCTTTTTATTTGTGAAGGTGGTTGTGGATGTTGCAGAGTGAAACCAGTAGGCTGAAATACCTGTGTTGCTCAACCAGGTGGTCTCAGACCCTCGTGAAAATATTCTTGTAACTCCTCAGGTTAACCACTCACCAGATGTCCACAGGGACAGATCTGTACAAGTGAAGGGTGCCTGCCCCCATCGCCCTCAAACTACTGAGAAAACAAGTAATAAAGGCACTCTTCCCCTTCATGTTGCAATTACTAGTTCTGCAGATGGAGCAGTGTATTACACTTTTGGGGAAAGCAAGCATGGTTGAATATTATTCAGATTGCAAAGAAAAATGTTTATACCTGTATTTTAAACTTCTCTGCCTTGTCTATTTACAAACCAAGTTTGGACTACTTCTGATAATTCTCAATAAAATCTAGGCCGTTTCTCTTGGGATAGATAGTTGTTAAAATAAGTATTTGAATGTGTGTAGTAGGGTCAAGAGCAGAGTTGCTCTCAAGTTGCTGAACTTGACTTATTACTCTGTGATGACCAAATGGCAAGCCAGAAGGATACAATGGTTTACTATATGCATTTGCAAAATTGAAATTAATGGGTGCTTCTAAATCAGTGAAACACTGGCACAGGTTGCCCAGAGAGGTGGTGGATGTGCCATCCCTGGAAACATTCAAGGTCATGTTGGACAGGGCACTGAGCAAACTGATGTCCCTGCTTATTGCAGAGGAGTTGGACTAAATGACCTTCAAAAGGCCCTTTTCAACTAAAAACTGCTCTGTGATTCTATGATGAAAAAATTGTTATTTGATTCTGATAGCTCAGTGTTCTGCTCTAGGTAGTGCTATCTCTATCCCAGATGGGTTTGCCAACTTGCATTTTTTCTCTTGAATGTCTCCTTCTTATTGCAGCAACATGTATTTATCCAAAGATACATTAAACTGCTGACTGGTAAACCATATCTTTTAAAGTTATGCACAAGTTAACTCTTAAGCTGGATGATAATTTTTATTGCTGTGTTAAAATGCTCCATTTAACTTGTCACTAATTTGGTTGATAAACTCTTTGAAACAGTGAATCCTTAGCCGTGGTTTCTAGAATTACCAGCTGTTGTTTGTGGTTTGTGTAAATAAACTTTTATATGAATATATATATCAATACTAATGAAAAACATGCTAAAACATATCCTATGGAGAGCTTTTAACATTCCATGATTTTTAATGGTTTTCTCTTACTGAAGTAACACTGCCTTTTTCTACAACCCTTGTATTCTCTGGCATGATAGTCATGGGAGTCTGCAGCCATGTCAGTTTTTTTCTCTAGGAGTCCAATAAGTGGCAGTTCTACAGTAGAAAAAGTGGCATTAACTTTCAAGAACAGCCTTACATGTGAAATCATTTTGAAGTATCTCACAGCCAATAGGATTTTGCAGCTGAGCACTTCACATCCTGCAGACTTGTAGCTGTGGGATGTATTAAGTAGAGTTGCAGTGTGCACATTGCAGTTGTGTGTTGTCAGGTTGGCTGACAACTTACTATCCTCAGCTGGAATTAATGATTTAGCTGGATATTTTGTGCTTGATGGCCAGTCAGCAAACACTTCAAAGGATACACGTGTAGTGGAACTTCACTTTTTGTTTGATAGACTCCCATGATCGTAGCTGTTTCCCTTCCCTTCCTTTATCCATAGACTGTTTACAGACTTCTAGTGCTAGCACTATGTACCAGAGGATGGAAGAGATTGCAGCATGACTCTGGAAAGGCTGATCCTAGAAGAGAATGGGAATATGTGAGATAAGCAAGTGACAGAAGGGTGCAAAGAGGTACTTTAGCATTGATTTGATGATGAAAATGCTGAGTAGATACCACCATGGCTGACTGAAACATTTGTCTTTCTGTAAACTAGACTTTAGCCTGTGAATCTGGACTAAAGTGTATGCCCAAGGTTAGTACGAACAGCAAACATGAAATGAGTAAGGAGCCTTTGGCTCTTTTTAGAAAAAAAAATTAATCCAAAATTTTGAAAGGCTAAATACAATTTCTTTAAAAAACATGAACAGAAGTGTTCTCCAAGAGGTTTAGACACTTTCTGCACTGTTAATGTGCCTGCATGTTCCCATGCATGGCTTTGAGCAACACAGAGTCTGCCTATTTTATACTACTTTTGAAAATGCTTTCATCCTGAGGATGATTTTTGTTTATTTTATGAAAGACATCCTGAATGAATTCCAGACTTCGTTGCATAACCCATGAGTATATTTATGTGTGTAACACTGTATGTGAGGGATAGTGTAATTTTTAAAATTTATTTTAATGTGGTTTTTTGTCTGTGCCATTTCTTCCTCATTTAAATAGTTTCTATTCCAAGCTGGGAGACAGAGTGTTAGGAAAAGAAACTTCTGAGAATATAACAGTGACACATTACATGTGTTTCTTTTGAAAACATATTTTTCATGCTGACTTTACATCAATAGCACAAAGTGATAAGCAACTCTTCACATAAGCTGAATTGTTCATCCTTTTGGGGATGTCAGTATATTTGTTTCCTCAACTGTACAAAGTATATTTTGCATAATCCTGTAGTACAGGTGTCTGAATCAGTTCATAGCTGAATGTAGTAATTTTATTTGAAAATTTTGGAATATATTTAGTCAGTTGTGTTTGGCATTTGCTTTTGTCCATTTCAAAATGTAGCATAAAGGAGATTATGGCCATGAAAGGCCATTATGCCACAGACTGAAAGAAAGACTTCTTTACTCCAGTCTTGGAGTCAAGGTAGCCTAAAAGGAGCTTATTCTCCTAAAGAATGGAACAATACCATTAACTTCCATGTGCTGCGAATATTTACATATTCATTTTAAGGAGATTGTATGAATTTTGGTGTCACCAACTTGAAGGCAATAAATTTCTCTTGTGCATTGTTATAAATGCAGTACTGGAATTTCCATATGAATAAGAAACTAAAAAAGCATTTTATATCTTTTTAGAAAAGAAAATAATTTAAAAGCCTGATATTCACACCCCAGTATTTACTCTGAGACTTCATGCTTTAAATTAGCTGTTACTGTTTTTTAAATACTTTCTTTTTAAAATAACAATATTAAATTATAGCATCAAATTTCACAGTAAGGTCACTGTCTGACTTTCAAGTCTACTCAGTTTTACACTTGTTAAATAAAATAAGATTTTGGGACGACAGACCAGAAGAAGTGGTTGAGCATTACTACTCTAGGAGAACTGTTGTAACATGCTGCTTAAATTTTGCAAAGATAAAGTGACCATCAAAGTAGTTCTAGAAGACAGGGGTTAGTTTGTGACTAAATGCTTCTTATTGAGTGGAGTGTGCCAGGTGGTTTGAAGAAGTCTCGGTTTGAAATCCAGTCTGAATAATTAAAGTGAGAATCAAGAGAAACTTTCCCAGTGGAATTTCCCTGCCCATTGCTGTGGTGAGTGTTCATCTGTAATCCCAAGGCAGCCAGTGACCAGGGGCTGAGTGTATCTGCAAGATCCCTTTATCCTCATCCTCTGTTTTCTCTGGAGGCATAATCCTGACCATACTGTGTGGAAGTTCTTTGGCCCTTTGGCGTGAATCAGGGTAGTGTGTTTGGAGTGGCTGCAGCTTCTTGGGAATTTCAGCAACCACTTAGAGAATCTTTTGTCTTCCTGTTTTCACAGCTTACAAAGGTGACCAGTAAAGTTCTCTCTGAGCAGCCAAAAAGCAGACAGCTCATGACTTCTGATCAGGACACTAAAGTTGTGGCTGAACCGCAGGTGCAGCAAGTACAAGAAGTTAAGGACGGTTCTCATCTAGTAAGTATTATAATTGCATGTTCCCCTGGTGTAAGTGTTGTATGAAACATTGTGTTTTTACCGTGTCTTAATCAAAATTGTAGGTCAGAGCATTGTAGAAGACAGTTGGCTGACAGACAGCATTGCAACATTAAACAGCTAGAACAGAGTTGTTGGAGGTGGTAATTCTCCATTCTGAGTAGGAACTCAACTTTGCTTCAGCTCTGTGGGGGGATTTACATAAACTGCAAACTAAGGCAGTTTGCAGCCATTTCAGGTACAGGGCTTTTTAGGCTATGTAGGAATTGTATCATCAATCTTGAATTAGGTTCTTGCTCGCACATTACCATGTGAGGAAAATGCAGGGAATGCAGTTTGTATGTATGTGTAATTGCAAAAAGCACAAACCCATACAAGCAGAAATTCGCAATGTGTGACAGGAATTTCGCTCAGTCAGTTCTGCCAAGTGGCATGTGCTGCTGTTGCTGTGCTGCTGTGCAGGATCCAGTAAGTGACTGTATGGTATGCTTTTGGCACATCATAAAGTAGATTGTACTCTGTGTGTATATGTTGCAGTGAATGTTACATATGTCTTCAAGAACATTGAATAATTGATTTATATTCAAATATACTTTGTTAACTGTATATTGGGAGGAATGTTTCCTCTTGGGACATCTTGAAGGGTTTGATTTCACTGTATGGTCTGCCAGGCACTTTGCTTGCACTGTGCTAAGCAGCAGATTCTTCCTGCTTCCAACTTACCTTACAGCAACCACTAAGGAGCATTTTGAAAAACACTCTAAATGTATGCTTTTCTTTTCTAAACAAGCTGGTTCACTTTTTGTTTGTTCCTCTCCCCACCCCTTTTTTTTTTTCTGAGTTCTCTGTTACATTTCTCAGATGTGAATTTCGACTTATTTGGCAGTAGAAGAAATAATTCAACCTGGTTTTCTGCCATATTTCTAAAAGTCAAGCTTTTGTGATTTGCTGCTGCTTTTTTTTTTTTCCTTTGTACTCAGGGCGTTAGTGCCAATAAACCAGTGTGTAAACTTGAGTAAGAGGGACTTACAGGTTTTCCTTCAAAAGCTTGGAACTGGCTGTGCATTTCAGCAGGTGCATTATCATTAAATGCAATTTGATGAGTCTTCATATACATGGATGCGAGTTCTTTTAATCTGACATACTAGAATTTTTATTAAAAAAAGAAAAATATGGATCTAAATCTTAATTACCATTCTTCCCTACTTATTTGGAGAAAGAGAAGAACCATTTCTTTAAGTTTCAGGAGACCTTACTGTTCTTTTCATGAGAAGGCCAGTGTCAATTTAGATATTATGGAATATATCTACAGTGCTATAATGGTACATTTCAATTAACTTGTTCTTTTTTGATTAAAGCTTTTCTTTGGCTGAATATTTTGTCTGAAAAAGATGAGACCTGTAGCTTATTAAGTTATACCAGTGTGATACTCTTATATGCACAGCATCAGAAGGTCATTCTGTTGTAGGAGCATAATTACTAATATATTCTGTTAAAAGTGGTGTTTTCAAAATGGTCCGTTCTCTAATGCCATGCTTACATGAGTTGATTTTTGCCAGTGCTTCAGGACTTGCAAGTTTTGGGAACAAGGTTATAGTTGGAGAAAAACTTCACAGAGTGCAGGAAAATGTTAGCAAACTAAAATTGTTAAGACTGCATCTTTCCATGAATGTGATAGGAAAGAGAAAAACTTCTGGAATCCTGAATTCTGAATTGAAAATCACCTGGTGTTTCTTGTGTCTTAATTATTTTGAGTTCAGAGGGCTAGACTGCAAAAAAACATAGATGCATGTTTGTGCTGATCATTATTTCAGTGTGCATTTGATACGAAGCCATACTGCCATGGCACCTAGTGAACTTTCTAGGAGTCTTTTTTTAATAGACTTATAAGAAATGTGCTGAAATGTGTCCTCAGCTGTTTTGGCTGTGCTGTTCCACTGGGATCTCTTGATATACCTTGTCCAAATGCTTTTGTTCAGAAAGGAAGTTACAGAATTTCTTTGGGGAATTTTGATGCACTTCTGTAGATCTTGTAGAAATAAGTAGTAGGCTAGTTCTTAATCTGAAGTGCTTATATAAAGTATTTTTTTTGTTTCTCTTAGAACAGTAACTAAATTTTTCTAATTATTGCTTTAGTCATTCTGTTATTTGGCAAGAACAAAACTGAACACATTCTACTGTGAGTAATTTTGAATACGTAATCAGTAGTGACTAAATTAAAATGAAAGTTTTGATGTTGTGATGAAATCCTTCAGAAGTCACATCCCAGGGTTGCTGCTTAAAGATACTCAGGTCACTTGTTTACTAACATTTTTCAAAGGCTTAACCTCATAAAGATGGAGACAGTCTTTTCTTCTGCCCTGAAGTAGCTATGAAATTATGCTATTTAATGCATAATGTAGATCAATCACTAGCCTAGTATGGTTCATTTCCAACACAACCATTCTTGAGTTTGGCTGATTTTAGTAGCATTTAACAGCAGAATTTCGGTAGCTTTGCACACAAGTCATTTGAAGGAAATTTGCATCTTGAGGACCTTCATGGATTTCTTATCAACAGTAGCTTAGACTTACACATTAGAGATACATAACTTAGAGGATGCTAGCAGAGTCTTAACTTTGATGGTTTTCTTAGCTTTGGGAGTTACATGTGCTATTTTTGCAACTTCTTTAACCTAGAGGTGGGCTTTGTCACTTCAGGTGACATCTGTCAATGTACTGTTTGTATCCTGATTGACAATTACTCTTTCTGAGAAAGCCCTTGTTAGGCTGGACCCAGGAAAGCCAGTGTTTAAGAAATGTTTCACTCCATTTTAACTCACTTCTGTGTTTCCCTTTCAATAGTAACTCTTTGCTGCTAGGATTTAGAGATTGCTCTGAGGGAAGAGGCCAAGACCCAAATCCCATGGTGGAGGTAGTTTGTATGTCCTGTCTCTGCCAGACAGAATTTAACTGACCTTTAGTGCTAAAGGTATGCACAGTTTTTTCATTGCTTGTTGAGCCTAAGCTCTTCCTCTGCCATGCTCACATTTGAATGTGTGGCTTCTCAGAGCAAATGACCAAAGAATTTACTTTCCTTGATTAACCAAATTGAAGACCTGATCTGGAAATTTGAAAATAACTTTAGAAGGGGTTCTTGTCTTCAAAGCGACAGCAAGTTCTGCAAATGTGTGTTCCAGTGTAGGATGTTACAGTGGGGCCATTTAAACTTGCTGCCTGATTGCAATATGAGCATCAGCCATTCTTTCCCTTGCTGAAAAATTACCAGGTGCTGCTGTGGGTTTCTGTTAATGGGAATTCAAATCTGTGTGGTGCACTGGTTCTTGTCAATGCTTAAAAGTACTGTCAATACAAGTTCAGTCATACCATTGTTCAATGCAGAGGAAAAGTAACTAGAAATTCATGATAGATGGCACTGAATTGTACTTCCCAAAAATGTTTTCCTTAGGAAGTACTATAAAAGGATGTTTCAGGCTTATTGCTGCTGGATTATGTTGTGCAAAAATCCTTTTGCAGTCCATTCAAGAATAAGCCTCAGAAGAAAAAGGAACTGAGGGAATTAGATTTACTAATTTAATACAGGACCATGTGCTCAGTGAAAATTCAGTATACCATATAATTCTCAGAACATTTGACAATACACAGTATTACATGCAGTATGTTCCAATTTAAAGTTAAGTAGCAGTTTGTATAATGAGTAGGTGGTATGTAATAATTCAAGAGATCACAACTAGCTTTAAACAAGCAATGGGAGAATTAGATATACAGTATCAGCATCATGAAGGATCAATACTGTTTGGTGTTTGCTCTTTCTGTATTTAGGCCATAAGAAAAGTGAATAGGCGATAAGAATAGTTTTCTACCTGTAGATGACTTCTAATGCTGGTGGTTAATTGTTTCAATGTGTAGAATGTGTACTTAAACTCTCAGCAGTCCGTAACCATTGGAGGGAAGGTTAAGCAATTTGACCAGCTGTTTCCAGAAGCCTGCAGCAGTGTCACTGCAACAGTTGTTGTTATGCTGCTCTTCTCTGTTCCCTTAACTGATGGTGAGCATGGCATCAAGTATGGCCTGGGAGTGCAGCATAATCACTGTTTCTTCAGGACTTGTTACAATTGCCTAACTTTATTGTAGCTAAAGAGTAAAGGAAGTTAGCTGTCAGTAGGTTGTAAGGACTGTTTTGACTTGTGTTATTTTAACTTTACATCTAGATTATGTTTTAAAACTTAGGCCTATAAGGCTGTATCTGGGATAAACCCTTATTCCTTGGCAAAGAATAGATGCATGAAAAAATAAAAGATGGGTAAGTACACTCATGTTAATATGCATGTTGACTTCTTGCCTTCTGCATAGGTGTGTGCAGGACGTAGGACTAAATACCTATTAAAGAAAAGCAATTGTTCAGGTTGTGAAAGTGCTGCTTCAGAGCACTTTTGTTTCATGGAGACAGAAAACCTGTTTAGGCTTTGAGTAGATGAGAAATATACCAGAGCTAAAATATGCATGAATAAAGGAAAAAAAAACCAACAACAACAAAAAAAGCTACTCCCCAGCTGAGTTGGGCTCTGAAGTAGCAGAGCATGAACTCTGTTGTGTGCTTTTCAAGTTGGTGGCAGTGTTTAGCTGAGCCAGAAGGTGCCTCGGGTGATGTAGCGTAACAAGAGTGGCATTTTCTGCTTAAATTCATGTTGCCTTTTTTCTTTTTTAAAGTTGTGATCTCACAATAAATAGTATTGAGAAATTTGACTTAATGAATGTGTGTTGTAGCTGCTTAAAAATAGAAATTATCCCTGGAACCCTAAGATAAAAAACAAAGGAACAAGTACAAAATGTGCCTTTGCACATGAGAAGGGTATGGGAAAACTGGAATAAGTTTCTGCTTGCCTGAACTGCTTCACCCCTTTTCTTCCCATTAGTTGATAGGAGAAGTGGTTGTTAAGGCACTGGAAAAGTGGACTTGGCTGTGGTCTGTCTCTTAAAGACACTTAGCTCCTCTCTAGAAAGCACGAGTTAGTAATGGTTAAATCACAAAGGGAAAAATCTTGCTGTTTGTTCACCTGATAAGGGAGTTTTCTGAATAGTTGTGAACTTGAAGTATTACTGTGACTTTAAGCTGACATTAAAAACAGTTAAATTGTTTGCTCATGGCATTTCTTCAAAAAAACTATTATAAGTAACTCCCTCCCCCTTTCCCTGTTCTCGGTTCCAGGGAATGCTAAAGAGAGGAGTGACTTGGCATAGTTTTTAGTCTGGATCCAAGCATGTTGAATAACTTTGTCCCATGGGAGAATTTAAAAAAATGCAGCAGATGGCAGCAATGATGCATCAGACTTCCTATCCTTAGGAACAGTGTAGCTGCAGGCACTTAAAGTCTTCCTGGGTTGGATAAGGGGTGGGAGGAGGGTAGTTTCCCTCTGATCTTACTTTGCAGTTTTGAAGCAGGCTTGCTGAAGAGGGGATATACATTTTAGCCAATTCAGCAATGTTTCATGGTCAGAGTTAGTGGAATATTAGTTGCCATAAGGTGCACAACTAATGAAAAAATATCTTCAGTGAGTTCAATGTTTGTCAGAACATTTGACATAGAGTTTAAGGTCTTGTCTTACACTCTTATATATTTTCAGTATCTTTTAAGGCACAGAGTAGAGTGGTGCTGTAGTTGTACTTTCTAAGCTCTCTGAAGTACGGGGTCCAAATTTGAAATAATAGCACTGAATTTGAGAGAAGGTCTGAGCAATGTGAGGTAATGGAAAGGCAAAGAAGAACAACTGTTAAGAGCAGAAAATGATTGCTGGGTATTTTAAGCTTTTTTATTGGGCTTTTATTTTTGAAGAAACAGAACCACTTTTTATTAGCAGCTACAAGAACTTACAGTAATTTAAGTATTTCAATATGTAAATACATGTGTATAAAAAAAGGCTTAGTTGTTACAAGGTCAGGAGGAGCTTGTATATGTAGAACAATGAAAACTGTACTGAGGACAGACTTACGGAAGGAGAAGCATTCAGTCAAATTACTTTTTAAATACATTTGAGTTTCTAGTGAAAGGGTACACAGTTTTTTTCTGAGGTTAAGAATGATTCATCCTGTCACAGTACCATGAGGTGGGTAAATGATCTTGAGGCCCCCTTCAGAGCTGTAAGTCACTGAGGAATTATGTATTCTTTTTTTTTTTCCATGCCGATAACAAATTAAAAAAAAAGGCTTGGAACAGAATTAGCTTCTGATAACGTACAATGACTGCTCAATGGAATACATGAGGTCTTATCTATCTTTAGCCTGTTTTTCCTAAAGAAGTAATGGTGGTGTAGGTTCAGCTCTGGGGGAAGGGAGGAGAAGGAGAAAATAGTCCAAAATGTGTTTGATCTACATGTCAGATTTAAACATGTAAAGCTAGAATGCATTTATCCTTGTATGGAAGGTGGGATTTGTATCAAGTATGAAGACAAGTAGTTCCTGGCACACATGGGTATTTTGAAAGATGTCGTTTAAATATTTTAATTATTTGGATGAACAAAACTTTTTAGGAAATTAAACAATAGAAGTAATAGATAGATAGTAATACTTGTAAATGGACTCTAATCTCATTAGGAGTATTTGGCTTGAATATTACAGTGTATATGATGAAATACTGAAACATTGCTCAGCAACTGGGATTTGGACTTTGAGTGGCAATGACATATGAACCCCTGCATGGTTTTAAAGTGTGCTATTTTTGGCAGCTGGGTGTTGGCTTGTCTCCTCAGTAGCCATAGAAAGCTAGTGTAAAGAGGAAGGTGATTTGCAATGAGAAGACCCTCTGACACTACTTATTAAACATGGGCTGCTGCTTCAGTAAAGAATTGAGTAACAGCACGAGTGAGGAGAAAACCAGCTTGTTACAAAAATCTGTGGAAGAGGAAGCACCGAAGTCAAGGATAAGTAAAACTTTATCTTCAATTTTTGGAACTGTGGAAAGCCAGGATCTGCGTACAGTGGGAAGGACAGTTAATGGGGCAGCTGCAACAGTCGGCATTGAACGTGTTTGTAGCGATGATTGCGCAGTGTCAGATTCTAAATCTGGCTTTTGGGGTAGAAAAGCAAAATATTCGTCATATAACAGCATGGGGAATACTCCCCAGGCGAGCCCTAGGAGGATGTATGGCAGACCTTTTAGCTTCTTTAATTCCTTTAGTCACCTCTTGAAAGTCTCTGGTACATACGGAAATCTGCAGAAAAGTGAAGAAAAGAAAGATAGGGTTATTAAAAAAAGAGCACCTACAAAATCTAATAGCAATGGCCAGCACGTGAACAATATAGAAAATATTAATAGCAATATTAATAATGAAAATGTAGCTGCACAAGAGGATTGCTTGTTTGATCGTATTTCTGATTCACATGTACCAGACATTGTAGACAAAGGCTTACAGAGTGAAATTTCCTTAAATAGAAATTCTCTGGAGGATTATGCAGTTACGTATGACCATTCAAGGCAAAATGAAACAACAGTAAATGTTGAAGACAGCAAGAGTGACAGCTTACAGAAAGTTTCGAGTTCATATAGAGAGATGTCTCCAACATTTTCCTGTCTTGATGTAGACAGCAGTCAAAATGTGAAAGACAAAGAGTTTTACAGCATTTGTGTTGTAGATGCCGAAGATCTGAAAGGGGATGAAGAGGTGCCAGCTACTGTGCATGAAGAGACTGCAGCAGGCATAGACAACTCAGCTGTTACTGATGAAGGAATGTGCACTGTGGCACAACCTCTAGACAGTGGGAAGGAATTTCCAATGCAGCAATTGGCACAAGTGGAAGCTAAGTTTAATTTGCAGAAAGAACTGTTTGAGTATGAAAAAGAGGATAGGTCAAACGTGCAGAAAAAGGATACAAAGGAATATTGTAGCCTAGACATCCAATGCTCATTTGATAACTTACTGACTGACAGGTGTCAGGTGCATGGGTTAAATACTGACAGTACAGTAACAGATGTCTTAAGAGCAAAAGTGTCCAATGAAATCATCACTGAGGATCAGCAAGATGAGGTATATACCAAGGGTAGTGCTGTCAGTTGCAATGAACTGCTGCATACAGCTTGTGATTCTGTAAAGCCTGTGGATGCTGCAGGAGAGGACCAATACAGCCCTAACTCAGAAAAGGTCAAAAACAGTCATCGCACTTCCAGTGTATTGGTAAACACTGGGGTATGTAATTCAGAAAAATCTGAGGGAAGTAATCATTCTGATGATGTACCACTTGGTTTAAGTAGGCATCCCTCAAGTGTTGTAGAGCAAATAAATACTAAACAGGTAATAGAGAACATGGGGGATAAACTTAAATTATCATTAGAGTTACATGAAATGGACAGTGTAGAAAACCTTGCTGAAGAAGTCTGCTTTCTAGAGCCAGAAAGTGAAGTAAACTCAAATGTGGAAAAGAAAACACTTGAAAGATCATATGGTGGTAGCCAAACATTTGTACCAGGCTCTAGTGAACATCACATCAGTTTCGAAGTATCCTTGAAAGAGAGAGAGAAATGCACAGGTACAACTTTGCATAGCTCTGAAGCTTTGAACGTGACTGAAATGCAGCTGAACTTGGAAGTAGGTTCTGATTTTCAAACTCCCATTAAGGATTGCCCTGAAATCCAGACATCGTCTGAAGCTGCAAACCACAGTGATGTGGAGGAAGATGTCTGTGAGAGTGCCACTGAACTAAAAGGTGACTTGCTTGAGGAGGCTGGTAGCTTGAGCAGGACTAGATCAGGGGTAAGTGATGGACCTGTGGCATCTCACGAACTACATAATCCAAGCACAGATGACATGCTTCTAAATGAAAACAGCCTAGAGTGTCAGGTTTTACAAGAGTCACCAGGGAATAAAGGTAAAGTATGCAAATATTCAAATTCAGATAACAAAACCAATGTCTCTTCTGTGTCTGTGGAATGTGAGACTATGAATAAAATAGACATGAACTGTAGACAAGATGAACAACAGTATGTATGTTCCTTCCACACAGTGGAAAATCAATGGAGTGCAGAGACTGAGTCAGCCAAAATAACTGGGCCTGTAGTGGAATCTGTAAAACAGACAGAATTTGGAGGTCAGCTAAATGAGTCCATTGATAACAAGGCAGAAAATGTAAAACAGAATCTGAATGCTAACATTGTTGATTGTGATAAAGGCATCTTCAATTGCAGTAAAGGCTTGGCTGACAGTCAGAATGCTCCCTCTGACTCCAGTGTACCTGTAGTCACGGACAGTTGTATGTACAAGAGTGTAAAACTAAAAGATGACGCTGAAAAACAGGAAGATGCCAGTAAACTCTTAAATAAAGACCATAGCCTTTTGCCTTTATTGTGTCAAAATGCATGTTCTCATGAGCATGATAAACCAGCAGAAGAGCCTGAGTTGTGTGACTCTGCCAGTCCAGAGCCAGAGGCTGGGAATACACAAGTTTCTCTTGGGCCTTTTACTGAAGAGAGAGTAGAAACTCATGAAAAAAGTATGTATGATGTAAGTGATTGTAATCTTCAGGACAGTGAAGTAAACCAGTGTGTCAGCATCCACTCAAAGGAGAGCCTCACCGGTTTTGGTGTATCAGCTGGGAATCTAGAACCTTTTACCAGGGGGAATTTGAAGCAGTTGGAAGCCAAGACTACTGAACTGAAAAACACCAGTTACATATTAAATACTCAGATGAATGACTTGACCACAAGCTGGGAACAGATGCAGCCAGATCACAAGATTTTCTCAAACAAAGAGCTTGGAGTTTGTGTTGACCCAAAGCAGGTAGATAAATATGCTGCTACTCCTTCCTATGAAATACCCAGTGCCTCTCCTGGTGCAGCAGGATTCCAGCAAGGCAGAGAGCAGTGCGTGTTAGATCTGATGGAAAATGGATCAAGTGACCAGGAGCACTCCTATGACCTGGACAGACAAAATCCTCACGCTGAAATGTGGTCACATTTCATCAACCTTCAGACTGGCAATGCTGATTGGAGAAATCAGCAGCTTTCTGATACAGTTCCTTCTGGTAATGGTGAATATCTGGTGGGATTTTTGTGGAATAATGCAGCTTCTAATGATACAATGAAGAATGACAGACTGTGTATAGTTACTGAAAACTTCCAGAATGAACCTGAAAATTTAACAAGTGCTTCATATGCAGTGGAAACATACCCGTATCAGCTGCTAGCACCAGAATATGGTGGTACTTGGGGATGGCACAGTAAAGATGAACTTGTAAGTATTCTGCAGAAGTGATTTGCTCTTAAAGCTCAAGCTGTAAGTTTGGCTAAGCCAAGTCAAGCTGTGGTTTCATTAGCTAAATAGCTGTTATTTTGTCCACAATCTGAGGGCTTGCAAAACTGAATGCTGTACAGAATGCAGAAGTTAAGAATTTTGCTGAATATTGATTTTTTCCATTCTGTTTACTTAGTGTGAAAGTTTAATCGTTGGCAATGTAACTTCATTGCAGATTCTCAGTTCCAGCTGAACTTCAGATAAACACTTCAGTGCGCAGAAAGGAAACCGTTCTTAGGGCTCTTTAACTTTGTATAGGAAGAAATGTTTGTTGATTTCCTGAAATTCTTGTTTGGTAGCAATTAGGAAATCTTTGGCTCACTTCTGGAGGTGAGTAGTGCTGTAGAAAGGAGTGGCTGCAGAGAAGTGAGAGGAAAGAGCTAGGCTGGGTCTTGGCTGGCTGGGCTAAGAAACAACCAAAGCTGTCTGGATACAATCCTGAGGATTGTGAAGCCTGCTCAGGCAGGGAGGTTGGACTGGATGACCTCCAGTGGTCCCCTCCAGCCTTACTCACTCTTGCAAAAGTCAACATGCTGCTCCTTTTCCTTCCCTGCTGAGCTTTCCTGATACTGTCCCCCTCACTGACTGTGTTGGAGCAGCTGCTCTGACCTTGCCCAGCACTTGCAGTGTGGGCAGTGGATTGTACTCGAGGCTGTTTGCTGTCTCCTGGGGGAACTTCTCATATTAAAAATGGAAACTGATGAATCTTGCTGTCATCTTTGAATCCTTACTATTCAAGAAGTTTTGTCAAACACTTCCACTTTTTGTAGGTCTTCTCTGTCATTCAAGAGATGTGTTCAAGTCAAGTTTTTTTAGGATTTTCTGGGGTTTTTGTCCCTGGATATATTTACTATGCACTGTGATATATGAGTATTTGAGTGCTTGTGTTTAAGAAGATTTAAAGCTTTGTGGGGTTTTGCAGGGCCTGTCTTCAAACACTGCAATGTTCTTAGCATTTGTAAATTCGGGAAGCAAATTTTTAACAAGCTTTTTTGTGTGTCTTATCATAAGCAATATTCTTTCCCAGTGTAATTATATTAAAAAACCTCAAATACATTCTTGATATGGAATAATTCAATGCATTTTTGGTCAAATACTGGCAAAACAAGAGAGAACTGTCTCATGTTGCTATAAAAAAAGTATTGTAGTAGATGTTTGCACTGCAGAGAGCAATCTTTCTGAAGCACAGATGTGACCATTTAAATGATGGTTGTATATAACCATAAGTAGTAATTAAATATGTCAATTTTCAACTGAGGTTAAAGGAGATTGGTTTGAGATGATTTAACTGGATCTGGTTATTCATCCTTTCTGTTTCCTAATGTTCTGTTCCTCCTCTTAAAGTAATGACAGAGGCTGTCATGCACATCTTACTGCTTTCAATTTTCCATAATGTTTCAATAAAACTTTTAGATGTTTATACAGTTTCAGAAAAATCCCTCTACTTTTGTATTTTCTTGATTTTTTTAGTATTGTTTTGCAGAAACAGATACAATAGCAATGTAATAAACATCAAGTAGAAATGTATATTAGAGAACCTGCCTGAAGTCCAGGTCAAGTACAGGCTGAGTTAGCCTGTCAGAGGCAAAGAATGAAATGTTTGTTGTCATTTGCTCTGCTTGGATAGCCTTTTCTGGTGGTTCTTAATCAGAGCAATGGATACTGTGCAGCACAATTCACTTGTTTGTACCTGAAATGATTATGGGAATTCAGTTAATTTATTCAAGTGTGAAAAAACGTGACAGTACAGTCTTGAGTCTGATACTGTTATTTGAAACTGTATGTATCTGTGCACCAGATACCTGCTGTGCATCCACACAAAAGGCATAACCAATTTCTTTTTGCAGGAGTCAACCAAGGTTTCTGAGTTAAACCCCAATGCAAAGGTGTGGGGAAATCATATGTTACACTTGGAAGCAAGTGGTGCCACTGATGGTAGTGTGAGCAAAACGTGGGAAGAAATACCTGACCAGCCTCCAGATTCTTGTAAAGAAGGTATGAATAAGAGTTTCTAGCTGTTGCTCAAGCAGAAGGTAAAATCCAGTGCAGCACTGTCTCAATTTTAATTTTCTGTTAAAGAATTTAAAGCAAGTATGTAAGCACCTTTATTTCAGATTTAGCTGTAGTGATGATGTTACTGTGACTAGAAAGAAGGCTTTTTGAGTGTGGTTGTGGTCTGTGCTGCAGGACTGGATGCCAACGGCGATGGCGACAAAAAGCATCAGAATGCGGTGCTGACAGAGCTGCCGGAGCCGTCCCCAGCTCTTCCGGGCTCAGAGCAGACGGATATGAACCCTTTGGCTCTCGATCATTCTGAGTATGAGTCTATGCATGAAACCACCCAGACAGGTAAGGAAAAGCTAGGGTATGCTTGGAATTAGTTTAAAGACAAACTAAACTCATGTTTTGAGTTGAACAGTGAGATCTAAAAACACCAAAGAAGCCACCCAAACTGTACGGCTTTTGTTGTTCAATATATGCATTCTTTAAACAGACCCTAGGAAATCCTGTCTCTTTTGCAATCAAACTTAGACATGTTTGGAGACCAGTCTCCTCCTGGTTTAAGTCTTACAAGGTGCTGCATAGAATCAAACAAGTGCATGTTTCTAGTTGGGTCAGGTACTGAGGTGAGGTTCACATACAGTTTGTGTCTCCAGTAATAATGCTAATGTGTGGAAAGACCAATTTTGTACTTGAAATGCTAAAACAAGCAACATTTTAGTCTTAACTTTGTTGCATTCTTATTTAATGAACTTCCAGGATTTTTTTTCAGTGCAACTGTTAGTAGCTGTAGTCTATACCAGCTGGTGTGTTTTAAGAAGCTTCTGGAAACTAGCATAGAGATTCAGCCATGCTTACATTTCATTAAATGGAACAGAAGGTGTGCAAGATGCATGTAGAGTTACTACTTGAACTGAGATGAGGGATGGGAAGGAAAAGAAAATGTGCTGGGTGTTTATTGAGATTCACAGGAGGACTGTTCCTTGTTCATGGTGCTTAGCTGATTTAGTAACGAGTATTTAAAATTACCTGTATAGCATCCATAATAGCTGGAAATCAAGACAACTGAAATCGGACATAGTTGTGACATCATCTTTGCTTATATTTAAAAATTGAAAGCTCTCTTTGACTCTTCTACTTAAGGGTACTGTTGGTGAATATTAAATAATAACTAGCTGGCAAATAGAAAATTGTATTAATGATGCCTCACACTCTAGAAGCGAACAGTATTTTTCAGATTAATGTTGGAACTTGTTAGTGTGTCCTTTATGTGCCCAAAATAGTTAACTTTTAACAAGAGCCTGATAACGTTGTAAACAGCTGAACAGCAGGTTGGGTCTGTTCCACTTGATGAATAGTGACACGTGGTCCCAAGTCTGAAATCTGATCTTCCATTTTTTAACAATTATTTTTAAAAATGCATATAATTTTGGTCTTTGCCTGGTTTTGGACAAGAAAGAAAGAGGAGACAGGGAGGGGAAATAGTGGTTAGAACATGATATATGTATTTCTCAGGTGTTTGTGAGGTGTTTGTGTTCTCTTCATCAGAATAGGACACATGAAGAACAGCATAGTGGGAGAAAGTTACAAGTTGCTTTAGGAAGAAGAAAGGCTAAAGAGAGCTGAATAAAAGGATGAAAGTTAGGGATGGGAAAGGTATAGAGGGCAGTAGTTGGTGTGAAGTATTTTTAAAAAACTAATTTACATTTACATACATACATATTTACATGAATAATGTGTTACTAAATGTTTAATAAGTCTCTAAAAGCCATGTAAGTCTTCTAATCTTTAAACACTTCTCCCACTGACAAAATGAGTTTACCCTCTACTGACATTGGTATATTGTGTCTAAACTAAAAGGAACATGAAGTTCATGTTTTCCATGTGATAATTTTTAAACTTCCACACATAAAAAAGAAATTAATTTTGCCTTCTTAACCAAAATACTGTAAATTTATTACATATCTGATGCTAGTAGGTTGGCTATCTGCTGATATTCCATAACTATATTTTTGAAAGCCTTCTTTGAATTAATTTGTTGGTAATTCAGAGTGAGGCCAGAAGTATGGAGTGCCTCCATTGCATTGTTCCCTTGCTCCATTATTCAGCTGCATTAGTCAGGGTTTGACCAGCCAGAAATCAGTTAATTTCTTGAGAATGGCAGACAGATCTACGAGCTAAATCGCTTCCGTATTTACTTTGAGATGTGCTTCTAACTGTTCTTTTAAAAGTGTTTCTGATTTTTATGCATTTGAAGAACAGAGGTTAACAAGTAAATTCAGACATGGTTTCTCTTTTCTGTCTTAAAACGTGTTGCTGTGCAATTTCAGTGGTTGGTAACTGATACATAAGGAACAAGTAATGAATTTGAAAATTCGTTACTAGTTATGTAGTCGGTAATAGACATGCTGGCTTGTTTAAAAGATACTGTGTAATATAACAGAACTACATTTTAATCTGAAATATGTTAATTATTAGGTGGAAACGAACAGTTGCAGCCAGAAGGTCAGGAAGATTTACGAGAATTACTGAAAAAGACACTGGAATTCTGTTTATCTAGGTATGTATTTACCTAAATGTACCACACTGGAGGATGGCTTAACAAGATCCAGTAGCTAACTTGGCATGTATGTTAATACATTTCTTAGTTGTTACTTAAAACTGAGTGGAAAGGATGAGAATTTGGGGAAAGTAACACACAGATTTCAGAGTACTGCGTCGATATACCTCTTAAAGCTTACGTGCAACCTGTATGCCTGGTGCATAAACTAGCAAATACATTGGTTTGAAGTGAGAGTAGTTAAAAGCAATTACAGATCAGGTGAATTTTTGTGATCTTTACTGGTCATAATTAAAACTGAGTAATTTAAACAATTTAGCAAGCTTTGTTTAAGCCAGTGATTTTCATTAATTAGCAAAAATGCTGAAGGAATCTGCCTTTGTTATGGGGTGAATTTTTATCTCAAATTTATTGTACAAAGTTAATCTGTGACATTTCCATATTTTTATTTTTTTCTCCCTACAGAGAAAATCTTGCCAGTGACATGTACCTTATATCACAGATGGACAGTGATCAGTATGTGCCAATAATGACAGTAGCAAACCTTGATCATGTCAAGAAACTCAGTACTGATATGGATTTGATTGTTGAAGTGCTGAGATGTAAGTAAAAGTTCCTCAGTGCTAGAAAGCATTTTGGTTATTGGTGTAGAACTATTAATCTGAATTTTTCATCTCCTCCTTTCTTAATGTATTGCAGTAAAATGCCATTATTTTTCTGTAAAGCATTAAGTAGCCCAAGCAGCTTAGACCATCACAGTTATAGGACTGTAGTTTTACCAAAGCTACTTTGTATTCCAGGTATTGAATAATGAGCTGTGCAAATAAGAATTAATGAGTTTAAACTGTGGGATGTGGTGGGACAACTCATGTGGCTGGAGGATCACAATGGATGTCTCTAGACTGTTCTGTAAAGATAGGTGGGGAAAAAGGGATGGAGGAGCCTCACTCTGTTAAGGAGAACCTCAAATGTATAGAAATCAACTGTATCAGTCATGGAACTGTATCACTCAATGGAGTGCTGGTGGGTCAAGATCAGGAGGGTTGTTTCAGTGGGGATCTTGCTGTAGGCATCTGCTACTGACCTAAACCAAGACAATAAAGCCACCAGAGCAATATTTGTGTCACTTGAACAGGCTTTGGGTCAGCCAAACCTGGTACTTACAGTCAATTTCAATGGCTGAGATATTTGTTGGAAGAACAATACAGCAGCTCATGTCATCCATCAAGTTTCTGAAAAATGTGCAGAGGACTGTTTCCCCATACAAGTGTTGGATGTGCCAACCAGGAATGAGGCACTGCTGGACTCAGTGCTCAGAAACTAAGAAAACCTGCTTTTTAATATCTCAGTTGATGGAAGCCTTGGATGCAGGAATCACAGAACTGTGGAGTCTTGGGTTGTGCTGAGCACCCTGAGTGTTTCTAAGGTTTTAGATTTTGCAAGAGCAAATTTCAGCTTGCTCAGAGCACAGTTGGGAGGGATTCTGTGGGAAGTTTCCATGGAGGACAAAGGAGCTAACTATACTAGTGCTGGGAGTTCTCTCCTGGAAGCACAAAAACATTTCATCACCTTTAAAGGTAAGTAGGTGGATCGAGAGACCCCCTTGGCTTAACTCTGTGCTTCTGAGTCTGCTCAAAACAAGAGAGAGGCATACCAGAGATGGAAAAGTAGATGAATACCTGGTGAGAGCTACAAGGACATTGCCAGGGCATGCAGAGATGCAGTTAGAAATGGAAAAGCTCAGCTCAGATTGAATTTGGCCAGAACTACCAGTTTTGTCAAAAACTAGAAAGGCTTCTTCAGATGATGAACAGAAGCAGGAGGAAAATATTTGCCTTCTGTTAAACAGCACGATGATACCAAACTGAGTGGGGAAGTGGATACTTCAGAAGGGAGATCCACCCTCCAGGAAGACCTGAAAAGCTTGAGGATTGGACTAACAAGAACCCTTTAAAGCTCCGTAGAGTAAGCGTAAGGTATTGCGCCTTGGAGAACATAATTCAGGAGTACAGCACAAGCTTGGATCTGGCTAGGGAGCAGCTCTGTGGAAAGAGACCTGGACCAGACAACAGGATGCTGGGCTGCATCAATAAGGGCAGAGAGGTAAAGGAGTCATTATTCCACTCAGGCCTTTTTAGGTCACACCTGGAATACTGTGTTCAGTTTTGGTCCTGACTCAACAAAAAGTTGTGGAGGAGAAGATTGCATCCAGACAAGGGCCCCAGAGATGATCAGAGGCCTGGGAAGCCTGCTGTATGAGGAAAGGCCAAGAGAACTGGGTTTGTTCTGCCTTGAAAAAAAAAAAAGGCTCGGGGAGTGTCGGGATGGACACTCCCTTTATATGAAAAATCACATGGTAGAGATGAGGGGTCATGGGTACAGGTTACTCCTAGAGAGATTCCAGTTGGACACAAGAGGAAAATTTTCTACAAAGAGAACAATCAGTCATTGGAATAACCTCCCCAGGGAAGTCGTGGATTCTCCAACACTGGATACTTTAAAGAATCAGCTGGACAGGGTGCTGGACCATCCTGTCTAAACTGTGCTTTTACCAAGAAAGGTTGCACCAAATTACCTTTGAGATCCAACCTGATATTCTATTTCTTTGATTAAATTCTCAGAAGAGGCTACTGGACATTACCACTAAGGTAAGAAAAAAGCCCCAAACAACCATGATGCAATGTGTACTTTAGAAGAAAATGAATGAATTGGGATTTTCTAGTCTGGAAAAGTGTGGACATAAGGGAACATGTCTGCTTGGTTGCATATGTTTGAAAGTGTCATCAGTCACTGTCTGCTTGTTTCTTAATGTTCAATAAAATTTGAGGCTCTGCATTGTAAAACTGTGTTCACAGCATCTTTTGGAGTGCAGAGCTACTACATTTGCTGACAGCTAAAATGTGTTCTTGTCTTTTCTCTCCTAGCGTTGCCTTTAGTTCAAGTGGATGAGAAGGGGGAAAAAGTTCGGCCAAATCAGAATCGCTGTATTGTGATTTTACGTGAAGTACCTGAATCTACTCCCATTGAAGTAAGTGTTCCCTTGTTCAGTGAAAAACATCTTTCCCTTAGGACTTGGAAATTAGATTTCTTCTATATTTCAATAAGCACATCACATTTCTCACTACCCTGTTAGTTTCTAACAACACTTCTTAAGCTTAGGTTATTGTGTTTGTTTGGATAATAAATATTTTTGATAGGAGTATGTTGCTCATAGGAAGACTGTGGTAGAACCTATAGCTCTGCAGAGAGCTGAGAAACTGAGTGCTGTCTTTGGTAGAGATACCATCAATTTCTTGGACTTTGTCTTATCTATATGCACATGGTGCTGAGATCCTTGGATAAATAGACAAAGATGAAAGAAGATAAGTCTTAGACTAGAAAATGCCACTGTTGCACCTTGGCTTGTTCAAGTAAAGTAGTTAAAGCTTTGCAAACATTTCCGTAATGCTGAGGTGGGAGGTGTCAGTAAGTCACTAAGGATCTCCACTGGCTTGTGGAATGAGTGCAAGACTGGAGAACTTCATTCTTTGAAAGATACTCAGTGCCACTCTGATGAAACAGGGACTCTAACTAATGGAAATATTAAAAAAAAAAAAAATGGGGTCATAATTAAACCATCTTGAATTTTCACAAAGGAGGAGGAGGTGCAGATTCTTGATGATGGATAGATATTTTAGTTTCTCTTCTATTTAATTTTACAGGGAAGACTAAAGATTCTGAAAGAGTTGCTCTTGATAACCTTAATACAAAAATCAGAAGTACTGCAGTTTAAAACTGATAACAAAAAGTAGGTGTCCTTAATAAACAGGAACATGAAACAAAAGGCTAAAAGGAATTGGAGGAAATAAGTTGGATATATGCTATGTACGTAGCTTAAAAATAGTGGCTACTTCTAGCTTTCCAAATGAAATGTAGCCTTTCAAAGACTGCCTGGCTAGTAGTATTGTGCTTTTTTTTTCCTGTCATCAGTTAGTCAGGTTGGATATATTAGCACTGGATGGTCACTCTTAAATGTTTGACAGCAACAAAGTTCTGAGGAGTCTTTATTTTCAAAAGAGTTGGTCTCCAGTGGAATGCTTCATACACTTCATTTAAATTTGTCAGACTGGAAAAATCTAGACTTAACTAAGCAGATTTAATAGCCTATGTTTCCTGGCACAGCAGAGTCAGGCTTTATTTAAGCAGCAAAATTCCAAAATGCTGTAATGCCTCCCAGATTGTGTTGCCTTTTGATGCTGCTCACCTCAAATCCATAACAAAACCAAAAAATATGCAAAGGAATTAAAACGAATATAAAATCCAGGGTGTGTGTTTTCTGTAGAAACTACTTGGTTTATGTTTGAAGTAACATAAGCCCTATTTCAAATACATGAATCTGTAGACATTTGAGTTAAAGCTTATCTGTAGGTCTGCTGAAAGGGCGGGATTTTCCTGTCCCATGCCATATGCACAGGTTTTCATGTGGCTCCATGGTTTTGGGGACAGGTGAGAAATAGACATCCTTCTGCACTTGATACCAAGTTCAAATGTCTCTCTATGGCCTAAATAGCTCCCAGTTAAACTTCTCTTGCAGTATGGCTTTAGACAGGGCTAGTTTGAATTCCTTCCAGTGGGGAGGTGGGAGAGAGCTGACACTACTGCAGGTGTTCTGATCTACTTTGTTCTGTTTTGTAAGCCCAGCAGTGCTTTCTGTCTTTCTTGTAGTGACAGTTTTAAATTGATGTTTTCTTCTCTCCATCCTTCCCCTTCCCCCCCTCTCCTTCACCTCCTTATCAAACCACTTTCCCCAGGAGGTTGAAGCACTTTTCAAAGGAGACAATTTGCCTAAGTTCATCAACTGTGAGTTTGCCTATAATGACAATTGGTTCATCACATTTGAATCGGAAGCTGATGCACAGCAGGTAACACTATTTTTGAAGCATATTAAAATGTGACGGTAAATAAGGATGATATGAGGGTGAATTGACAGGTCGTAAACTGTATTACAAATGTGTAACAACTTAAAAATACCCTGAATTGTGAAAATAGTAATGCTTCCCCTTAGGTAATATCCAGTTTTCAGTAACTATGAAACATAAAAGTTTTTTTATCTTGTTCTCATATCCTGGCTTCCTGGCTAAAGCTATGATTTTTTTGTACTGAGAATGTTGATATTTTGGGTGACACATTGAAATGCTTCAGTAATAACCATTAGTCTTGTTTCAATGCTACTGAAGCACTTATCAGTAAGTTTAATGTTGCTAAATGCAGATGATGTATGAGAGTTTGCTATACTGTAAGATTAGCAGACACGCCAAGAATTATTGTTAAGCTTAGCCTGTCAAAACTTAAGTTTCCTCTATTTAAATTATCTTTGACAAATATAATAATTTCTTTTTTTAAAAGGCTTACAGATACCTTAGAGAAGAAGTGAAGACTTTCCAAGGAAAACCAATTAAGGTAAATAGAGCTTTAGGATGTTAGGGGTGAGGCACAATGTGTATGTTCTGAGTTTTGTGGTGCTCACTGTGTTTTCTAATACAAATTTAAGTGGTCCAACCTTAGCAGCCATATGACCTGGAGGTGGGTTTAGAAATGTAGCACATACCAGTTCATTTCTCCTTTTCCTCATTTCTGGCAGTGGCATATCCAGCCCAGCATCAGGCAGGAGGGAAGCATTCAGTTGTTCCTGCTGTCCTTGAGGGAGAAAGCGCAGTGACTGATAAGTGTCCAGTAGAAGTTTGAGAGCTGCTAGTTTGAACCATCCTGACTTAATTTGAAAGGCTTCTGTAATAAATAATCTAATCTCCTTTGCAGGCAAGGATAAAAGCAAAGGCAATAGCTATAAACACATTTTTGCCAAAGAATGGATATAGGCCTCTGGATATGAACCTCTACACGCAGCAGCGCTACACAACATCCTTTTACATACCTCCAGTATACAGTCCCCAGCAGCACTTCCCACTGTACAGCTTAATTGGCCCACAGACCTGGTCAGCCACGCACAGCTACCTTGACCCTTCGTTGGTAAGTGTCTGGATTCTGAAACAGTTGTGTTGCTTTCAAAGCTGGTATTATTTTTTATTGAGGTGTAGGAAACATATCCTGAAGAGGGGAGTTAAAGATTCTGATTCTTCTTGAAAAACAGTCCTTCAAAATCCTTCCCATGGTGTACAAGATGTATTATTTGAAAATTGTATCTTGTCTCAGATTGGAGTGTGATTCTCTTCTTAAACCTTTTAAGTTTTGAGGCAGTTCTTTAGTAAAGATTTGTCAAGATACCAAGTTGTCTTGATCTTCTAGAAGGAAATTAGGTTCTAGGTTAACATGCTGAATTGCCCTATTTGGCATGTTCTTAAAGCAGAGTATTTTCTGTGCAATAGTAACATTTTTGCCAATGAAAAGTGAAATTGCCTTTGCTAATTAAAAAAATCACTTTTCAACTGCTTTTTAAATTATTTTCTTAAAGGGGCTGTTCGTAAGCCTTGAAGCTAGGGTGGTAGCAATAAATCCTTATAGACTCTAATGAGACATCCATCTTCTCCATTGTAACATAAGAAGAATAAGAACATAAGAATTCATAAGAATTACCTTGGCCCCATTTAGCTGGTCTTTGTTACCTTAAAAATACATGGGCAGTCTCCTGTAATGACTGGGAGGCTCAGGTTTCCTATCTGAAGCCTGTTTCTCCCCTTTGGAGATGCCTCTTTACTTGTGGCTCAAAGAAATGAGGGGAGCAATGCTCAAAATTAGAAGTTCTTTAGAGGGTTTTTTTGGCAGAGGATTAAAGTGTCCTTGAACAAACTTGAGCAAACATCCTCTGTACTGAATCACAAGCTAATTAAAAAGTTGGTGTGCTAAGCACTTCACACACAGGGAAGGGAACCAGAGCCCTTCCAGGGGGAGGCTTTCTGGGGGAGATGAAGAATGCAGAGGAGGCAAAGTAACACAGTGTTACTCCAGGAGTAAGCTGCCTTGTTAAGCAACAGTGAGTGTGAATCTTCCTGTGGATAAACTGACTATTGCACAGTCTTGCTCTGGGATACTGAAGTAGCTGGATGGGAATGGTATAGAAAGCATAGATTAATAAACCACAGGTTCAGGCACAGCAGACTGTGTATCTGCCTTATGCTATCCTGTAACTTTCTGTATTGAAGAAGGCTTATTACTCCTGTCCTTTGGGGAAGACACTATGAGTTTGCCAACATTAAAGAGCTCATACTTTTTTTAGTCAAAAGAGGAAATCAGCTGTCTGAGCTTTGCCTTTCACTGTTTTGCAGTGTATTGTCATTGGTTAGCTGCATTTTATATACATGACTGTAACGTAATGTTTCTTGATTCTTTTGTAGGAAGAGCTATATTTGAATAGAAATCACTTGAGGAGAACAGGGACCATGAGGAACCATGACACAGCAATTATTTTCATGAGACAGGGTTGCAGTTTGCATGTAGAGACTTGTGTGAAAATACAGCAAAGTTTCTCTATTCTGCTTCAACATAAATGCTGCTTTCTCTCATCTCTAATTTGAGATGGAATACCCCAGTAATGTGGGCATACCATTTTAGTTTTGAAACTTGAATATGGCAACACATGTCCTCAGGATTCTAAAACTACCTCATTCTTCATCACATACTTAATAGTATTTGAGAAAAGATCTAGTTTGTCATGCTTGGGGAAAAAAAAAAAAAGAAATTGAGAAGAAAGTATGTTTGAGCCAGATGAGTTCTGTGGAGATGATTTTGGTATTACTAGAAAATGGAAAAAATTTTTTTTTTCCTCCAAGAAGATCACACATCATTATAAAGAAAGAAGGGTTGAATATTGCTAGGGCCCCTAATATGTTCAGTGGCTTCTCATTTTTCAGGTTCAGTGGTTGCTTACTAGCTTTGATGGAATTTTACATTAAGGTGTAACTCTTAAACCAGAAAGCATTACTTTGATGAAACTTCATTCCTTGAGGAGCTTTATTACGGGCCATATTTAATGGCCTTTTTGTGGAGTCTGAGGTAGCATTTGCTGTCCTGCATGCTAGGTTAGGCTAGCAGTAGTTTGACATGACAGCTTTGGTGCTAAATTTCGTTTTCCATTGATTAGTGATTTAACTTGTGCAAGAAATCTTTTTCAAGTTTAAATGTACCTTTATAGCAAACAGTCTTAATCCCAGCTGTTTCTCATCATTTAATAGAGTGTAGAAAGAGTCTTATTGTTCTGTATTGTAGTTATTTTCAGGGGGAGGAGGCAAGTAAGCATTTGCTGGTGCTAATAGTAACATTTCTTAAATGAAACTCACTTATACATTTAAATTAAAAAGACAAAAGTGTGCTAGTGAGGTTGGAGAAATTACTTTGAACATGCTTCAGGTTTTGTGGTATCTTGTTACTACAATACATTGATATGCACCCACCACAGTAAATCTTTTGCTAATGTTTCTTCACACAAGAAGACAGTGTTTCACATGTAGAGTAAGGTGGTAAGATCTGAAAAGCATCAGAGTTCCACTTAACATCCACTTATTCTCCAGGCTTTATTTAGATGTCACATGGAAGTAGAATGAGGAACTAAAAAGAAGTTGTTGAGAGGTTTTTTTTTTAGGGAGGAATTCACATATAAATTATAAGAGAAACAATTACAGGCCATGTAGATTAGAGGCTCTGACAAAGAAGTATCTCTGTACTCCAAAGTCATGTGTAGTATGGTGTGAAATAGGAGGAGAGCTGTTTAACTTACAGCCAGGAATTTTGGCTTGATGTTTTTTCAGTCCTCTTAAACTATCATAAGTTGAGTATGTGTAGTGGCTGACTCCTCAGAAATACAGAAGCTTGGGGTTTTTTCAGAAATTTTGTAAGTTAGCTACAAGGCACTACACAGATGTTCTGTTTCTGCTCACTTGAGCCAATCTTTTAAGTACTGCACAAAATGACATAAAATATGGGGTTAGGAAAAGTAATACTCTGTTTATAATGATGAGCATGTAATACGTTTCTTTAGGTAACACCATTTCCAAATACTGGATTTATCAATGGGTTCACATCTCCAACCTTCAAGCCTGCTGCTTCTCCACTGACAACACTCAGACAATATCCTCCCAGGAACAGGCAAGTTCATCTATCTTTTAACAATATCGTTGTGTTATCTGGCACATGGGGTTTTCATCTGCTTATTTTAGTCACACCAGCTAGCTTGAGAATACTTGAGAAACTGAACCTGTTGCCAAAGGTGAGGCCAAAGGGCAGATGGTGCTCCTATTGTTAATGGATGTAGTGTTTCGAAATGTAAATGGACAGTCCGAAAGCTGAGAACTTGTCTGTTCTGTGATTTAGGGTATTCAGCTGAAATATTCTGAGATGACATGTCACCAGTAGGATTATTCATATAGTAAAGGTCTAGTTGAAAACAGACAGGGAAAAGGTTAATTTCGATAATTCACGTGACCTGTTACAATGAATGTTGATCATTCTTATAAATGAAATAAGTGATAAAGGTCTGAAGCTCTTGCTTCTTCTGAATTCTGTGAATAGGCTTAGGCCTCAGAAGATCTCTGATAGTGCGTATGTTGAAATGACTTTTGAATTTATAGGAATCCTAGCAAGTCACATATACGACATACAATACCCAGTGCAGAAAGGGGACCTGGGCTTCTAGACAGTCCTACAATATTCAACTTTTCTGCTGATCGTTTAATCAATGGCGTCAGGAGTCCACAGACGCGGCAGCCGGGACAAAGCAGGACACGGATGCAGAGTGCTACCACCAGTTACACCAAGAGGGAAGTGGGAACTGGACGGATGGAACAGACCAGCGTTGACTCATCCCCTGGATTAGGGAGAGGAAGGTGAGTGTGCTCCAGATTTGTCCTCTGAACAGCCAAGTACTGCTGCTTCTCAACTACTCCGTTTGGTAGAGGTGTGGTTTTGTTACTGTTTTCAATACTGCTTCAAACTGAGACTCTCTCCTCAAACCTGAAATCTTGCAAAGTGCTCCACAGAAAGTGTTAAATACAGAACAAAGGCGAAGTGGGCTTGCATACTTTCCTACCAGATGAAAATCATTATTGGCAGCTGATGAACAGTTTAGATCTGTAAGATCCATAAGATCTAATCCTCTATCCTTTCTTCATCTGGTGCAAGAAAGTTTCTGGATATTATTTGTTTGACTTTAATGAAGGAATTTTGTGCATTCCATTGTTCAGCATTGTAGATTGTGCACCTGAACCTGTATTAGCAGTGCTCATTCTTAACTTCCTAAGTTGAAAGATCAGAATTTTGGCCAAATTGGGTATACACAACAACAAAGATGACAGATTGGTTTGGAGGGAGGAAAAAAGGCTGCAGGCAGCTAAGGAAAGTATTGTTATGTAGTTCTAAAAGCAGCCAAACAAAAAACCACAACCAACTACCTGGGGAGCTGAAGACTGGAATTTTTATAAATACAGTTCTAGTAAGTGCTTTATAAAAGTACTGTGCGGCTTTGATAATGGTTGTATTTCTGTCTCTTAAGTAAATCACATTTTGAGTGACTTACTGAATTGGAAGATGACTCAAGTGTTTCACACATGATCCTATTTTAGACTTGTATCATTGCAAAATTAAATGGGGATTTTGTGCAAGGGTTGTAATACTTTTCTAAATCTAATTTACCAAATTGTGTTATAACTAATGGATGAAAGCATGATTAAGAACTCAGGAAACAAGATGGCTCAAACAATAGACTACAAAAATGTACAGGAATAGACAGTACTTAGAGTTACATTTTAATGTTTCGCTATTGAATACATTTAGAGTAACAAAAGTCAAACAAAAACTTAGAAAATATATTGAAACTGAATTAGAATGCACTGCAAATTTTACACTGCTTCTTGGAGGGGCTTTAGCTGAGGCAGGGCCGGGAGCAAAGTGCTGAAAATGTTTATAAGGAGCTTTACCTGGATTGAAAATAGTTAGCTATATTTGAGAAGTTATACCAGTGTACAAAAAATCCTAAACCCCTTATTTTGATAGTGTAATGTTTTATCTAATCCTTACATAAAATCTCTACCCAGGTACTTTTAACACAGGAATTACTTGTAACCAGTGTATTCTTAGGCTGATTTGCATAAGATCTATACCTTTATTTTAATGAGATCTTACTAGGAATTTTTCCCTTAAACATTTCTTAATTACCTGTGTAGAATGAAGAGGGATGAAATAGCAATTGGAATTAATTTCTTCTGTTTTTATTAACTGCTGTCCATCCATTTATAGGCAAGGTTCTGATATCTGCTTTCTTTCCTGTAGGAAAAACTCATATGGCTACCGAAAGAAGAGGGAGGACAAGTTTACAGTGAGTGTTCATGACCTTATTTGTCTCTAATAAAAGTAGGGTAACAAGGCAGTAGTATGGATATTACCGTGGAGTAGCAGGTGACATAAGTTACTGCACAAGCAGTTGTACATCACAGTTGATTAAAGACAACAGCTCATTAGTCACACGAATTCACTGCATTTGGATATCAGAGAAGATTTTCTATTAATGCAGAAGTCAGGGAAAAGTTAAAATTACTCTTACTGTAGCAGAAAATTCCTGCCTCATTTTTTTTCACCATGCCAGTGTTCACGTTCAGGAATAGGTAAACAGCTAATCTAAAGTTGAAAACGCTTGATACTTCATTATCAATCATGGTGACATTGAAGACCATTTTATAGATCCTTGTATCATAATGCGTAGCAAAAATATTAGTTATGAAGTGGTCATTTTCTTAAGTGGTTATGAAGTTCATTTTCTTAAATGCCAAGTGCCACTTGGTAAGGGTATGCTAACACCATTGTAATACTGTGGTTTTGGTGAACTGGAATTCAAGGTTAATACACAAGTAGCCTTGATACTTGAAAAGGCTGCACTAGGTGTAGAAGAGAAAAAACATGTTTTTGTAGATTTAAGGTTTGATGTGATAAAACTAGTCATTTCTTTGCAATTTGTTTTTGCCACAGGTGGCATACTTGTGAAGTTGAGCCAGGTTATTTCCTTATTCGTGTTACAATTGTAAAGTAACACTGATGCTTGAGCTATAACACTTTCCTAAAGGTCTGGAATCATTGCATTTGTGTGTTTGTGGCTCCTGCTGTTGAGGGGCCTTAGTGAACCTTAGATAGAGGAGCAGGGAAGTTTAGCAGGTGATTCCTTCCTTTTAGTTCTCATCAAACTTCCCAGAGGCAGTGAGACCAGATTACATGTAGAATTTGCAGTACTTCTTCCTTTTGCCCTTTCAAAGCTGCCTGAATTTTTAGGGTGAAGTTTTCCTATTAACTTTCTTCTGTGTTTAAAAGAACAAGGAAATGGTACAGGTTAGACATGTGAGTGACTGGAGTGAAAGGATTATTTTGGACACTCTTACTGAGCAGAGTAGCACTTCTGATGGAGCTGACTGCAAAGATTATTGAACTTTGAGTGTAAAAACTTGTAGATGTGACTTCTTTGGAGACCCACAGTTCCCTTCTGTCAGCACCAGGCTGTAATTGCAGCCTGTGTAACCAGCTTCCTTCCAGTCTCTTCTGGACTGAGCATCTTTGGTCTGTAGTGTCCAGTGCTGCACCTTGAGCAGAGGTGAGAGCTGCTGCTGCACACTCATGGCTGCATGAACTGCAAGTGTACTTGGAAGTAAAAGATTTAAATGTTACCCCTTTAGACTGTGGAAATACTTGAATCCAGTATCTTATTTCTTGTGTAATGCTCTAGCAATTACATAGTGTATACAGGACATCACTAAAACCGATTGTATTTGAATGGAGTAATGACATCTTTAGAAGATTTTTCATTCTAAAGGAAAAATTACAGACTATGCATGTTTGCATGAAAAAGAGCATGAAATTCTTTGATCAGATTGTTTCTGAGGCTATATACAAAAGCTGGTTACTCAACTTACTAGAAGTTAACTTGAGAAATTTTATGCAGTTAGCTTAAAACTCATTGAAGTCCTCCCTCATCCTGCTCATTTAAGATGTTAATACCACTCTTAATGTGTTGAGGGTTTTAGGACTCAACTGTGTAGCTTAAAATGTTTGTAACATGGAAGCATTTGCTATTGCAGAACTTCAGTCTCCTTTACGAAGAGTGAGTGCTGTGATTTGAAGAACGACTTTTAAAAAATTCGAGTTGTTCCTCTTGCAGTTTGAGCTGGATAAGTGTAGTCACTCTCCCTGACCTTTGACAGGTCATCTGACTTCAGTTTTGGAGATTGGCTGTCTCCATTGCTGTAGCACTCTTCCTGGGGGTAATGCTGGGTCAGTAGCAGTCCTGGGAGTTGCAGTTGTTCTTGCCTCTGTATTTATTTGTTCTTTCTCTACTTCTCTCTTGACACACAATTCTTTTGACATTACATGTAGTTTGTGAAAAGACTTCAAAGGTAGTCTTGTGTCTGTTCTTTTTGTTCAGAAGCATTGTTCTTACATTCACACCATCTTGACTATATCCTCATATTTTCCTTTTCAAAATAGGAACTGTATCAAAGATTGCTTTACATTTGGTGTTTTTCAGCAGGGATTATCTTCGCACAGGCCTCAGCACAGTCAAGAAACAGTTACTTCTTTGTTTACATGATGTAGATGAAGTTAATTGGTAACTTCAGTTACAGCATATTACAAAAGGACTTTTATTTTTTCCTATGTAAATACAATGTAGCTTTACAAATCCTTACCAGCAGTCCTCACAAGTGATCTCTGATTGTGGTACTTTTAACTCCTGAACTGCTGTCTCTAGTGCAGAATAGTTGCATTTAGCAAACTGATGTTGGTTTTTTTTGCCTGAGACATTGTTTTTCTTCTTTGATTTAGTTTAAAAGCCTCTGTTTCAAAAATAGTTTTGACACTTACTTTTGCATTTTTACAAACTGTCAATATTAATACTAATTAGATATAAATTGTTGTTGTCTATACCACATACAAGGCATGCTGTCTTGCTGTTTCTTCGACTCCTGTCTTTTTATTTCGGATATTACTAACTGAACATAAATGGGCATTATATTTTCCCTATTTCATGATATCTAAACCAGTCTGTTTTCCTTTCTGTGTCGCTGTGTCTGTCCTCAAGGAAGAGTCAGCGAGAAGACTTTTTACTGTGCCAGTGTCACTAAAGCTGATGCATATGCTATGGCATTTAAAAATTAATTAAATATTTTAAGGGCAACACTGAAAAATGAAAGCATGTATTCCTTGGTATTGTGTAGTTTTTTGGGAGATGAGATGGGGAATCCTTCTCTAGGGCTTTGCTGATATAAATCAAGTGCAAAGTACAGTTTAGAGTTGCATATCTTTTCTGTCATCTAGTGCAGTAACCCCAGCATGTTATTTCTATTCCAGAGAGGCCAAACACAGTCTCCACCACCCCCAAAACCCCCATCTCCCAGCTTTGAATTGGGTTTATCTAGCTTTCCTCCATTACCCGGGGCTGCTGGCAATTTAAAGACTGAAGACCTATTTGAAAACAGACTGTCCAGTGTGGTAATAGGAACGTCAAAAGAAAGAGTGAGTAATGGATGTTCATTTTTGCTGGGTAAACAAAGACTTGTATACCTCTTGTTTTCAGATTTGGTGGCTTATACATGGAAATAACTTGTAGGTTTACATAGTTGTAAGAAATGTTCTTTAAAAACAGCTGTCAAATAATGTGCTGCTGCCTTTTTCACTTATATCTCAGGATTTGTTGGGTATTCTCTTTGAAATGGTGTGGAATATGGGCACCAGTATAATAAGTAGATGTTAATAGCAGAGATTAGAAAACATGCTCTTTGTTCACAACTGCCTCGGGCTTTTTGATAAGACTCAGGTTAAAGGTATGTGATACATTTTCCCTCCTGTTTGAAAGTATGACTTCTGAGTTGTATATAAAACACTTTAAAGTGACAAACTTCTAAGCACCAAAATAAAGAAGCTGCCTTTGTAATCTCAGTAGGCATCGTAGCTGGAGCAAGAACTGCTACCAAAACCAGCTGGATCCCAGTGTTGTCTTGTCATATAGCTCAGAAAGATGAAAATACACCAGATTAACTTGGCAGCCACTGCTGGATAGATGTAGTAGAGATGGAGTTGAAAATTAATGTTCACTAGCTTTTCATAGATTTCATTCTTAGAACTGTCTCTGCCATGCCATCTGTGAGTTGACAGGATGTTCTTCTCCAGCAAGACTCACATAACCTTCTGCACTGTAGAACGCTCTGGGCTATGAAAGTCTGTATTGGCTTTTTTTGGTAACTCTTAATTCAACTTGTGTTTTTCTAGCTGTACCATAACTGAAGAAGTTAAGTTCTGGATTAGCAGTGCAAAGCAACGTGGTGAACCACCACAATCACTCATGTCTTCTCCTGCAATAGGCTGGGTCTAGAGTATTTTCTTTATTGCCCACGTGTCAGGGGTGGGTAGAGGGTATTTGTTGGTAAAGAAAGGGGGAGGCAGCAGGGCAGCCTGCACCCGAGGCAGTGACTATACAGACAAACCATCTACTTTGTCTCCTGCAAGTGGTAGGAGGGGCAATGTTCCTATTTTCCAGGATTGCATTTAGGGGGGATGTGCAGTCCAGAGCCATGGTAAGAGCAGTGTTTAACTTACTGTGTGCCAGTACTACAGATTGTAGGCTGTTCTTGGCCAAGTTCTATTAATTTTGAAGTATTGTACCTCTGTTACTTGGGAAGTGTTTTTTGACTACTGTATTTCAGGTTTTAAATATAATTCCAGCACCTGCTATTAATGCTGCAGCTGAAAACCCCTTGTTCCCCCATTACAGATACAGTACTTGCTTTGCACTGTACCTATTGTAAAGAACTTAAGACTTCTCTCCCGTAGAGGCAGTCTTCATGTCAGTCAGGCACTGAGGCTTTAAGATACTTCAGTGCACTGTCACATTAAAAAGCGTTCTTCAATTTACCAGTTTCATTTTCCAGTGTACAGGAGTTACTCTGTACCATTGTGTGGAAGAAAGGGATTTTTCTGCCTTTCCTTGCTGGCATTTAAATAAAGAGTAAGATAAGAGGAGCTGGCTCCAAAGAGCAATTGTGTTCTGCTACAAAGGTGTTTGAGCTAGCATCAGAGTCTTGCCAATGTATACAGGCTGCTTTTCACCTTGATCTCAATGTTTTTTCATGTCACCTGATGTAGTGTTACAGAGCACTGGAGTAGAGCTACATAGTGCTTCCCTTGTTTTATAGATGGGCAAGTCCAGTGTAGAGAAGCTGAGGGGACTAAGGGTCTATAATTTCCAGCAGTTGTTATCCAAGCATCATATCTTTATGCTCTTTGCTTAGTGATGCTCTTCTAGATGTAGCTCTGGGGAATGGCAGGTAGTAATCAATCCCACATTTTGTAACTAGGAAGTGTAGCACTGTCAGATCAAGGGCTGAGTGTTTTGGCAAGGGAAAGCTCTTGCATGTCTGCTTGACTTGAAGCTATTCACACTTAACCATGTACCTTCAAGTTCTGATGCACTTGGGCCAAAATGCTCAGCAGCTTGCAATTTCAAGCCTTTGCACACACATTACAGTGAGTAAGACTATAAAAGCTGTTCTGTTATTTCTAAACATCCACTTTTTGCAGTGTTTTACTTTGAATCAATCTAGGCTTAGATCTACTGCAGTAATCCATGCTGCCTGATTTTAAAACAGTGTAATCAAATACAATTTTCCTTTATAACAGTGACCATAGGAGTCTTACGGTTTATGCCCTTTTGACTGGTGGCTGGGCTGGGGGAAAAGGAGGGTTATCTTGTTCCTTCTGAGCTTGTGTTCCATTGTTTCCACTTCTGCACACCAGAATATTTTTGGGTTTTAGATTTTAGGATGAGACAGGTCAGAAGCAATATAAAGAACATAGCACCCTTTAAAACAAACAAAATGGTTATAAATGTAAGATACATGTTTTTCAGGATGCAAAGTTGTCTTTCTCTTTTGCTGTTTTGTGACAATTTAAAGTAAGGCATACATCTTGAACGTCTTTGGCCTTTATCTGGAAGCACAGTATCACTTGGCACTAGCAGAATCTTTTGAGGACTAGGGAAAAAACTTCTTTTGCTTGGTACCAAATCATTATATTGGGATGATGCAGAGTTAGAACTTTGAAGAAGACGGTTCTTAGTTCACAGCACTAGGAGACTTTTGTCTTCATAGGCTGCCTGTGGTTATGTGAACAGGTGCAAAGCCTACTTTGTCAGCAGCAGGTAGAAAATTTCCAGGTTGAAAGAAGTCACTAGTTCCAGTCATTAGTGGTATTCCCCAGGGCTTGGTATTGGGGCCAGTCTGGTTTAATAACCTTATTGGTGATCTGCACGAGGGGATTGAGGGCACCTTCAGTAGGTTCACAGACAACATTAAGCTGGGCAGGAGTGTTGATGTGCTGGAAAGCAGGAAGGGAAGCGTCTGCAGAGGGATCTGAACAGGCTGGATGGATGGGCCAAGGCCAGTTGTGTGAGGTTCCACAAGGCCAAGTGCCAGGTCCTGCATTTGGGTCACAACAACCCTCAGCAGCACCACAGGCTCGGGGAGGAGTGGCTGGAAGTTGGCCCTGCTGGAATGGACCTGGAGGTGCTGGTCAACAGCAACTGAACATGAGCCAGGTGTGCCCAGGTGGCAAAGAAGGAAAATTACATCCTGGCCTGTACCAGCAATAGTGTGGCCAGCAGGACCAGGGCAGTGATTGTCCCCCTCACTGGGCACTGGTGAGGCTGAACTTGGAATCCTGTGGCCAGTTCTGGACCACTCACTCCAAGACTCGGAGCAGCTGGAGCATGTCCAGGGAGAAGAGGAGCAAAGCTGGTGTAGGGTTTGGAGCACAAGTTATGAGGAACAGCTGAGGGAGCTGGGGATGTTTAGCCTGGAGAAAAGGAGGTCAGGGGAGACCTTACCACTCTCTACAACTGCATGAACAGAGGCTGTAGCCAGGTGGGGGTTGGTGTCTTCTCCCAGGCAGCCAGCGACAGGATGAGGAAATGGCCTCAAGCTGTGCTGGGAGAGGTTTAGGTTGAAAGTCAGGAAAATTTATTTTACTGAAAGGGAAGTTAGGCTGGCCAGAGAGGTGATGGGAGTCAGCAGCCCAGGAGGTGTTCAGGAAATGACTGGATGTGGCCCTTAGTGCCATGGTGTAATTGACAGGGTGATGATTGATCAAAGGTCTTTCCAACCATAAGGATTCTGTGATTTTGTCTTCCAGATATGTCCCAAAGGGACCTAAGCTTACAACTTCTTTGGAAATAACCACAGTGTGTTATTTGTCTGTGTTCCTAAATAAATAGAAAGGAAAAAAATAACATTCATTACAATATATATATTGGCTCCTTCTGTACCTTCCTACAGTCAATTTACCTGTATAAATCAAACTGTGAGCTGTTTTCTGGTTGGGCTGATTTCAGGCAGACTGTATTAATTGGATATTTTGATTGTCCTTCTGTGCCTTTTTCCTCTCTTCAGAACATTAATGTGGATGCAAGTACAAACACTATTCCATCGGGAATTCCCCGAGAGCCGCTACCAGTTTCTTCTACATTGCCCAGGACCTTTGAAAGGTCTCCTTCGCCACCCCAGCCTACTGAGTAAGCACTTAATTACATGAGTATAGTAATTCTGCTCTGGGTCACATTTGCATTTGCTTTCATCAGGCAGAACAATGTAAATAGCTATTAAAATTTTAATCAATGAAAGAAGTAATATTTTGTTGTACTTGTAGTAAAGGCAGTAAAGCTTAATTTCTGAACAATATCATATTAGTGATTCAATCATAATAGTCATTTAGCAGAAGAAAATTTAGTGTCGTGGCTTAGCTTCTGTGAGTAGAAGTTAAATGAATACCTTACTGTCTTATATTTAGACAACTTTGAAACAGAAAGTAAACCCACAGCTCTGTGGGCAGTACTGATGTCCATACCATAAAGAAAGTTTTTTGGTGACACTTTATTTGGAACCTGCAAATCAAATAACTGTGTAACTAAATGCTATCAAAACATGACAAATTATGGGTAGTATCACATTGCACAGGAATATATTTTTTCTATTTTTGATAGCATTTTTGAATGCAATGCTAGTCATAATGTGGTAGGCAAATTACAGCTGTAACTATTTATAGTCGTACTCAAACTTTTTAGACCTATTATTAAACCATTCATCTATCCTGAAGTTTCACTTTTCATGAACTTTGCTTCCTGCTGGATGATTACAGGGACTCCAAAGTTGTGGATAAACAGCAGAGAGAGACACAGAGTACAGAAAGACTTTCTTCTTCCACACTGAGTACTGCATGTAAATCGGTACAAGTCAATGGGGCTGCCATAGTAAGTGACCTTATTACTTCAATTCTTTGTAATGATCCAGTTTGCATTTAACAGAATATTTATTGCTACCCAGTGTTGCTTAATCGTGTGAGCACAGCATCCTAGAATTTGTCCAGCAGCTTTAAATTTGCTTACTGGTGGCTTCATGATTACTTGCATGTGATAGAATTATGCGATTAACAGTGCAGAAGATATCTCCTTATCTGAATTCTCTTCTTGGTAGTATCCTTGAGTTAGAAGTATTAATACATATGCTGATACTGAAAACAGAGTATTCATCATGTTTCAGCTGGTTTAGAGTTTGAAAGAGAAGTGTTTTGCCCTATGCCTGTACCCCATTTTTCTGGCATACTGTTTTACGTTTTACCTTTTCTTCAGCTTTATTATCTATACAGCTCCTGTAAACTTCATACTCAAGCCCTCATCTGCATATTTTAGCTCAGCAGTCTTTTGGGACAAGGACTTAACCCTTTTTTTCTTCATAAAAGTAATTTTTATTTCCTCAGGATGTGCTTTGTTTAACCCTTGTCCTGTTTGCTTCCGATTTCCCAGGAACTGCGAAAACCTAGTTATGCGGAAATTTGCCAGAGAACAACTAAGGATCCTCCTACATTGCAACCCCAGAAAGAACAGAAGCCAAACACTGTAGCATGTGGGAAAGAAGAAAGAAAGCCCACAGAAACAATAGAGAAAAACAGAGAACCTCCTCCTGCAAAGTCACATCCTGGACAACCCAAAGACCAGAGGAGACAGTCAGGACGCAGATCGTCCCCTCCAGCCGTTGGCAAACGCTTAAATAAAGAACAGAGTACCCCTCCAAAATCTCCTCAGTGAAAATAACACCTGGGAGGGATTTGAGAAGAGGTCTGCTTCCCACAAATTAAACCCATGTTCCCACTAAGATACCTGAGAATGAGTTGCTGGTTAGGAGCTTGCAGTGATACAAGGCATGTAACAATGCCTGCAAGTTATTTTTCTGTGAAATACTTTTTCCCCTCTTGAACAAACATTCTATTTTTCTGGATATTTCTGGATAGTTGTTCTAAACCTTACATTTAGATTGGTGCTTAATTGGAGGTGAAGCTTAGTGTGATTTTTTTTTTTCAAGGTGTAAAATATTTGTCTTTAAAAAAATCAACTTTTTATTAAGCCTCTCTGTGGCTGTGTGAGTGCAAGCTCTGTATAGTGAGTTTTTTCTAAACTGTTAAGCAGAAACGTGCTGCTGCAATATTTTTAATAAACTGGTCTGCAAGTACATATCTAAAGTGTCCAAAAGACTGATAACGGCAGCTAGTGTGTAGAGTGCAAGGAAGTAGATATATTTTACAAATTAGTATGTGACCTTGAATTTTTTTTTTATTGGGCTGCTGTACTAAGTGTCAGCAAATGAACTTGCACTTTTAGGTTAAATGAGTAGCTGTTTCTAGCATTTTTAAAAACTTAATCTTTTTTTGATGTTTTGCACACACAAAAAGAATTCTACAGGGCACCATAGCAGTCTTTCTGAAATATTTCCTTTTTTGACTTACTGCAAGCAAGTAACCATCTTCTCACTCCAGAATAAAACTGATGTTATAATTTGCAAATACAAAGCACATTGTGAATAGAAAGAATCAAGTCTGTGAGCTTCTATGGTGGTGAAGCCTGTTAGTGGACGTTATCAGGAGAAAGCAGAGTAGCCTTCTTGTGATAACCTTAGCTTCCCTGTGCTTGTAAGGGAGTTAACTGAGTCAGCGCTGTATATTCTGGTTACCCCTGTGCTCTGTGTAGACTTTTTTTTAAATCTCTGCCCCAAGTGCTCTTTGAAAGAGTTCATATCTTAGTCAGCCTTGTGTTGACATCTTCCTGTAACTACAAGCATTGGCATATGGATTTAAATTTTTCAAGCCGTGAGATAATGGTGTTTGTTTTGTGTGGTGGAGGAAGAGATCCCTGATATTTACCTCTGGGATGAGGTTTCTCACACTTATTTACTTTAGAAGTGATGCGCTTTCTGAAGGACAAGGATGCACTAAATTAGCAAGTTTCTAATAAAGTTGAATATAAATTATTTTTGTTTTAAAATGCCTAAAGCTTTTCTTTAAGTGTTTAAACTGCAGGAAGTTCAGACAAAACTCATTCCTGCTGACTATGACAGTACAGTTTATTCCACAAAAATGTTTATTTAAACAACTGATTTTTTTAAAGAATTATTTCCATCCAATATTTAAAGACTTGAATTTTATTTAAACTTGAAAATGACTTTGCCTTAACTTTTGTACAAGACAGCTTAGAGTTAATGAGGTCTGACCCCATGGAGGGTTAGCATGAATGGAATACAGAATTACTCAGTTACAGTATGTATCTATTGTCACTGGTCTTACTGGGTAAACATACTGTAGTACAGGAACTAGCAGCAGTTTTTGTAATATACCTTAAAGATCTTAAACAGTTGATCTTTTTCAGATTGTTGAAAAACCTGTAAATGCAAATAGTCAATACTGTATTAAATATGTGCACTTGGAAGTGTGTGCTTTGCTTGTACAGTTGTAAATAATCAGAACATATAAAAAGGTACCCTAAAGAAAAAAATCTGATAAAAATTATTGATATTATAAATGTTGCTGTTGAGCTGGATGTAGATAAACTAAGTGTTGTGGTTTGAATATTACTTTAATTTGTTGTTTTTTTCTTTTTCTTATTTTATTCTGGTGTGTTGAACTGACTCTGCCTCTTCACTGCAAAAGGGAAATGGAACGAAAGTCTTATTTGAAAGCCCTCAAATGTTTTCCTAAAGTCCCCTTAAAACCAAACAATTTAAACAATTCAAAAGTGTTCTGCAATGTAAATAATGAATTTCAGCAGTCAAACTGTAATTTTTAAGTCATTAATAAAAATCAAGTCTAATTGGGGAAAAACTTGACTGCTGCAAAAATACACACTGAAGCTTACTTGTCTGCTTTCAAGAGTATCAGTGCATGGTTCATAGAACTGTAAAGTAACTATAGAAGTTGACTCCTGATAAATTTCCTATTACAAGCATCAATTGGTAACTAGTTGGCATTGTAAATCCAGCCTGTTGTATGCTGCAGAATTGGTCAAAAATAGGGCACGTGGAGTCTGTTGATTTTTCTTGTTTAAAAAGTGCACTTTGTGAATGCTGTGGGAGGAGATAGGACCCTGACACCATCCCCAAAACTGCTCAGCTACTTCTGTCATTGGATTTTGTTATCCCCTTCTCCTTTCCCCAGCGGCAGTGAAAGCGGTAGCTAGATTTGTGTATGGTTTAGGCCAGCTGTATGATTCATTTTGTTTGTCTGCTGCAAGTGAAAGGCTTTACCAGCTGCAAACAGTGGCAAGTGGTCCCTTCCAGCGGCTGTGAGCGGCTCATCCTGGTGCTCAGCTGGTACCTGAGGTGATCTGTTGAGACCAGCAGGGTGTGTTGTGCTGTTCTGATGTATTCTGCTGCCATTTGTGATAGGTCAAGACACTGTAATTACTGCTTACCCAGCAACAGTCCGTTGCATCTAAAGTTTAAACCTGCCTCTGATGTGGTTTTATCGCTTTTTTTTTAAAAAAAAAGTGACACGCCAAATCGCTGTGTAATATTCAATACAACTTCTCCTTACTGTATTTTACATTGAGATTTAGTTCCCCCCCTGCCCCCACTTAGTGACAAAATGGAGTTTTCGGAGTAGAGTTGTGAAGTTGCATGCAGACTGTTGCTACGATACAGAGGGATTAAAAACGTGGCTTTTAAAATGAAAAACCTCCCAAAAGCAGTAGCTGAGCCAAAGGTTCAGGGATACAGTTATTAAAATTGGCATTTCATCTTGTTAGAACTCTGTGGTGATGCTTTTCAGTTCGAAAAAAGTCAAAAACGGGGTCTGAGACTCTTCCAGGAATTAAAAAAAAAACGAAGGTTGCTTTCAAAACAGAATGTAGTTTCAGAGCAGTCCCTCACCATGGCACTGTCACTTAGAAATGTGTGTGCAGTGGCAAATTTTTTATATCGCTGCGTTTTCCTTCAGAGCCTTGAGCTGTTGGCATGGAAAGGCCCTTGTTGGAGCGTGGTGCAGTGTATCAGGAGCAACAGCTGACTGTAATGGTGCACACCTATCTCTGTATCTCCTTCAGCTACAGGTAGGGGTTTCTGGGCTTTGTAACCTATTACACTAATAGCAGCAGACAATCCAGGATTTCTAAGGAGACCTAACAGCTGCCAATTCATGAAATAGAAGTGTAATGTGGGAGCCTTTTTGAGGGTTTTTGTTTTTGTTCTTCTTCCATTAAGACTGGAATCAAGCTTACATGTAAACTATCAGTAATTTAAGTTTCCTTTTGTGTCATAAAATGTAAAACTGTCTAATTTGAAAAAAAAATATGTAGGTTATGAAAAATAAAGATTTAGGCACTGTTGAATTCCTGATTTTTTTAATTAAACATTTCTTCAGCAGTACTTTTTATTACCTTTGTCTTTTGCTCCCATTTTTGGAAATTGTATATTTCTAATTTTGGGAAAAAAGTATCTTTGCTCTCCTGTTCAACACAGCTCTTGTAACTATCACCTAAGGTTCTGTATCAGCAGCAAGAACCCCTGTGACAGATCTCTGAAGGCCTGCGATGTCCTTCTCTATTAGGTAACTTTGGTTAACTCATTTAAAGCAAACTCAAAAGCTGATACGTTGTTTACTGGAGGTTCTATTCATTACTGGTTTCATCAATTTATTAGATAAGGGTTTGGTATTAAAGATGGATTTTAGCATTTGGGTTGGTGCTTTGGTTGCATGGCACTTGAATCTGGAGATGTCCTGGGATAATTTTTGGCTTTAGCTGGTGTTAGAAGTTATTCTGGTCTTGCATCTAGGAAAGAGGTTCTGGGATATCCTCTGTCTACATAAAAGAGTATTTTGGAAATACTTCTAACACCACCCCTTTTTTTGTTTGGTTGAGGTTTTTCCTCTTACACAGCTGTACCTGACCAATGATAACAATGGGTGTAAGCACGGAAGTAGGCTGATTGTTCTGTAAGCTCCTGCACAGGTTAGACTGCTACTGCTCCTATTCCCCACTGCTGTCTGCTCAGCACAGTAGGCCAGCCCAGGAATACCAGCCTACAATGGGCACTGTGAGCATCTCCAGGCTGGAAAATTCACTTAACCATTGGGCTTTGGTGATGACCTGGGCTACAAGTAGTTGAAGGCAATCAATTTTCACTTGAGCATGCAGTATCCTGTTCTGACCTTTGGACAGTTTCTACCACTTAACATGTAAAAGTGCACAGAAATTTGTCAGCGATGTAGCCATAACTCTAGTGTGGCTCTGGACGACCACCCCAGCTTAGACAGAAATTGGGGATCTATTTGTTTGCACAGCGAAACTGGGCAGTGTCCCCTTTGTGCTGGTTTTCCTCAATAAAAAGCGATGTTCAGTGATGGCTGCAGCAATGTTCATGCTGAACACATGGTTTTGTGTCCTCTTGGGCTAGATGAGAAGGAATGAATGTAGAAAATTATGTGCTATATGGACATCCAAAGGTTACTTATTGTCACAGAAACTGTGATTCATTACACTTTCATCCTAAGGCTTCTTTAGAAAATAAGATTTCATGAAGTTTTAAGTTTTCTAATATGCTTTTACTTCACAAACCTTTAAGTTAAAACCACCTGTTCTGGTATAGCTGAGCTTTTATGACTGCAACCATTTAAATCAGGGAAGTGATTGAATTTCAAATTTTGCTGGTGTATAGATGAAAGCAACATTATGCACTTCATCTCTGGTTTTGAGAGAATAAGCTCTGTAACAGCCTGGTGCCATCTGGTTACCATAGCTCGGTTACTGCATCCTCCACTCATCATGGATATACATCTTGGCAGATATATTTCAATGCCCGACATAAATTGATCAGGTAGAAATTTAACTCCTGTGGAAGTGTCACGTGGAATACATACAGTTCCTGAGCTGTTGTGCCAAATAAGCACTGAAATGCTGCAGAAAGGCTGACTGGCCTCAGCTGTGCCATCCATCCTGCCTGTGTGCTCCCTCACATCTGCATGCTGGCTGGTCTGAAAAGCACCCCAGAATGAGGAGGGTCTGGAGTAGGTCAGCAGCTGTTGTACCAGCAGTAGAGGGGAGGAAGGAACAGGAGTACAGTTGATGCCCAGAGAAGACTGGCATGGTGATGGTCCTGGCAGGACACTGTATTACAATCAGCCAAAGTAAACTGACTGTTGGTACAATTGGCTTATGACAAATGGAAGGCAAAAATCTTGGCTTAAATGTTGCCTTGATCCCTCCAGTGTATGTGGCTCTAGGCATCAAGCTGGGTCATTTTTGAGCCTTTTTCTCACAACAGAGAGGAGAAAGAGTCCAGTTTGTTCTTTAGTGTTTTTGTCTATTATGTACAAAATGTAGATGTGCTAAATCTTCAGTCTCTCTCATGATACATTAAAGGTCTTCATGCATCTTGTCACAACTGGTTTGGGGACAGTTCACTGTTTTGCAAAATGGAGGGCAAAAGGGGTGGGTATATGCTGGGGAAGGGAGTCAAAATCACTCCCTAATCTCTCTTAAATTCCCATCAGTTTAAAGAGCAAATTGCTCTGTGTGCTTGTGTAGGGTGTGGGAGCCATCCTGCAGCCTGATGGCTTCACATCCCATTTGCTGAAGGCAGACAGCGTCTGCAGAGCAGTAAATCTACTGTGGCTAAGGGTGCTCTGAGGAAGCAGGAATAAATGAAAGGATTTAGAGTTGTAAAACATTCCAAAGCTGGGCAGATCTAAGAAGTCTGCATGGGTGGAATTACTGATACAATGAAATGTATCTAATGTCTTCCAAAATAAAGTCACGTACAGGCTCTCCGTGCAGCCTGAGATGTCACCCCAGGTAGGAGAGTGAGTGAGATTCTGCAGGTCCAGCCTGTCACCTCCAAGGCTCTGGGGTGTGTTCCAGGAACCCACAGTTCATAGGTTGTGGCTCACACCAGAAACCTTCATCACTTTTGTCTCTGACTCCAATATACTTAGCTTGGGTTTAGGGTGTCAGTATGGAAGGGAGACAGCTCTGCACAGCAGTGGCTGACAGCCCCCAAAAGCCAGCCCTGTGTGGGGTGGGAGGCAGCTGGTGCCTCTTCAGCAGGAGGGCAGCAGGATGCACTTTGTGATGGGAACAGAGGTGGGCAGTTAAATAAACTCGTGGTGGGGAGAGAAGGCTTTTTTCCTAAATGGAACTTCTTGGCATCTGTGATGTCCTTGGCTGGCCTGACCTACACAGTCTTACTCAAGGCTCTTGTTCACCTTTAGAAATGGGATATGTAAAACTCATAGTCATTTTCCCTCTCCTGGTATATTCTCCTTTTCATCTCTAATGATTCAGTGCTCTCTATTCTTGGGAGCTGCATTGCTTGTGGTAGGTGGCAGATCCCTGCTCCTAAGAATTGCACCTGTTTTCATAAATACAATAGACTCAGCATTTTGAGGCATTTCAGTTTGCTGGAGTTTTATGTTTTGTCCCACTCATTAAAGCAAATTTGGTACTCAGAGGAGGATTATCTAGGTATGTGTCCAAAACTACAATGTATACAATAAATTCAAAAAAGTATTCTGTGTCTTTGAATATTTATAGTTGTTGCTGGGTTTATGGTGTTTGATATTTTCTTCATTTTGACGTTTGCCAGCGTCTGTATCCTTCCTACATACTGGCAATGTGTCCATCTCCTCTGGGATGACTCATGCTGGTGCTGAGGGAGGATTCCTGCCTTGAAGCTGTGGCAAGTAAGTACTGGAGTGACCTGTTGATTCAGACAGTGCACACTGAAGTGACAGATTTGCTAGAGTGATTTTCTCAGTGGATTTTACTGCTTGAACTGCCATACAAATGCTTCCTTGGTGGCAAAATCCATTTCGGATAAACCACTGTATTTCACTTTTCATTTGAACTAGTGGTGCCCATGGAGACAGAAGCTCAGCCATGCTGGCTGCCATCCCATCTGTTGATCCATGCTTTCATCCCAGCCTAGGAAATCTGAAGGCAGCCACGCTGGTTGGACACATGGAAGTTATGTGCCAAATCTAATGTACACTGAGCTTGAAAATTTAAAAAAAAGAAAAGAGTAAGATATACTCTGTGGAACTCCTTTTTAGTTCTGACATGGAAAAAGGGATATAGGTACCATAAGTGGTTCTGGAATGGGAAGGCAGGGAAGTACAGCAGAGCTGGACTTGGTAACACACCACATGCAGGCAGCACAACTCCTGCTTCACTATTCAGCCTCAGCAGGTGCTGCTGTCTCAGTGGTTCTGACAGCCCAGGATGCAGCAGACATTAGCATTGATTTGGTGGGAAAAGTCACTGCTTTGTTTCTGCATCAAATTATGTAGAATTGCCTGAAATCAGGTGTACAATCCCCTTTTCCTGTAACTTCAAGCTGTAATTTCTATTGAGGGTTGCTCTTTAACTGTAAAGTGGTGAGTTGCTGATTATCTACTGTATTGCTGGCCATGGTTTATCAAAGATTGGTTTTGTTGGATGTTGTAGACTTGGTAACCTCAACAAAGCTGGAGAAATGGGCCAGTGGAAATCTTACAAAATCCAACAAAGGGAAATGCCAAATCTTACACCTCCTGGTGCAGGAACAGCCCCATGAACAAGATGGGGTGGTGGAAAACAGCTGGAAAAACACCTTTGTAGAAAAGGATCTGGGAGCACTGGGTGGGCAACTGTTGGACATGAGACAGCAGTGTGCCCTTGAGAATGCCAGTGGCATCCTGGGCAGCCCTCAGAACACTGCCAGCCGGTCAGGGGACAGTGATCCTTCTCCTCTGCTCAGCACTGGTGAGGCCACACCTGGACTGCTGGGTCCAGCACTGGGCTCCCCTGTCCAAAAAAAGTCATGGACACATTGGAGTGAGTGCAGCGAAGGGCTGTGAAGATGATTAAGTCTTTTGGAGCATCTGTCACACAAGGAGAGTGTGAGAGCTGGGACTGCTCATCCTGGAGAAGAGACAGCTCAGGGAGATCTTGTCCATGTGTACAAATACCTGATGGGGGGAGGAAAGATGATGGAGCCATTCTTCCCGGTGGTGCTCAGCGACAGGACAAGAGACTGCACAGACTGACAAACTGGAACAGGGAATTGTGTTCAGGCAGAAGAAACCCCTTTGGTTTTTCTAAGGATAACTGAACACTGCTGCAGGTTACCTATAGAGGTTGTCTCCATTTGTGGAGATATTTATTCTCAACAGAGACAGCCTCATGTGATCCACAGCCACCTTCAGGTGTTTGGCAATGTTTCCAGGGACATCTAAATGTTTTCTGACTCGATTCCATTTCTCTGAGAAGTGGTGATTTAAAATTTCCTCTGCACCAGGAAGAGAACAGCAGGCTGAGCCAGGTGACTGGGGACTTCTCATGCTTCATGGAGCCTTGAGCACCATGACTGCAAGACATTTCCCTATTCAGGTGTATAAAGTGTTGCTGGTCTCCTCTGCTTCTTACAGTTGCCTTCCTATCCATTGCCAAGACAGACTGAGCTCAGCATGGTAAAAACTCCCAAGCAAATGATGCTAGATTTGACTTCTAAGCTCTTAAATGGGGGGTTGCTGTCTGCTAATACCGCATAAAGGAGCAAGGGATGTGGATATAATACACAGAAATTAAGTTATAGATTACTAGGCAGTGGTTGGGACTCAACTTACAGATGTACACAAATTGAATTCTCTCCTTGGTCCATGGAGATTGGATCAGTAAGCAATGGAGCCTGGAGAGCTGTTCATCTGCATCTTCATCAGCTGAATTTTGATTCTGTGTCTTGGATGTGCTCAAGTAGCTCTTCAGCTCTGTTGAAATATGAAGGCACACGTTTACACAGCTTGTATAGACACCTGTAGCTCAAAGGTTTGATCTGTGAACTCCCTTTCATATGTGCAAATGACCAAATGATGCAGTATTTAAAATATAAAAACATGTAGCAGGTTTTTAACAACCTCAGTGACAGTCTTTGCTAGGAAGTGGCTGCAACTCATAGAATGCTCTTCTATTTGCTATTAAATGTTTTACCATTCAGCAAAAACGATAGAAACACAGAGCAGTTCTGGTCTGAAGGGATCTCATGAGGTACATGGTGCTAATAATGCCAAAGAAGTGAGTTCAACCCCCTCATGGGTGTTTCACTAAGAGTTGGAATTGATAATCCTTGTGGGTCCCTTCCAACTCAGAATATTCTGATTCTGAGGTCTTTAGTTCAACATCTTGCTCAAAGGAGGATAAGAGCTTGTTTTTAAGGCATGGTCCCTCTGGGCTTTGAAAGCCTCCAAGGATGGAGACTGCACAACCTCTCTGGGCAGTCTGCTCTGATGTTTGACTGGCCTTTTGGGGAAGGACTTTTTCCTTAAACCCTTGCGCCTGTTCCCTCTTGTTCCCCCTCTGCCCCACAATACAGATCCCATCTCTGTTTCCTAGATGGCTCCCCATAGGTATGGAGGGCTGCAGGTAAGTTTCCCCAAAGTAATCCCACCTCAGCACCAGCTCCCTCAGCCTCCCTGCCCAGGGCGAGTGCTCCAGCCCCAGCCACCTTGGTGATCTCTTCTGGACTGGCTCCAGTTTGCTGCTTTTATTGGCCCAAAACTGGAGCCAGTACTCAAGCTGGAGTCTGCCTTCCAGAAATTTTCTGCACAAAGGAGAATTATTCCAGTTGCCTTTTGCCTTTGCACAACTGGAGACTTGAAAAATCTCAGAATTCTGCTTCTCCTAAGAGGTTGTGTAATACTTGACAAAGACTGAAGCGAGACAAAGAGGCTGCTTGTAACCCTGATCACTGCTCCTCTGGGTTGGTGAGTGCTTGTTGTTTGGGCTTTTTCTAGTACCCAGTGGCTGCTATTATGAGACAGTAAATTTTTGAAAGTATGGATTGCTCAGTATAATAGGGAATGAAGTCTAGAAAGGCCTTCAGAAAATGAATCTGTTGCCTTCCTTTTGTTCCCTTAATGCCAGACAGATTATTTGTTGTGTTCATTTTGTTTCCACAATGGAAACTACCTTCCCAAGCAGTCTAGTCCAGTGTTGTCCTGACCTTACCCTGTTCCCAGCCTCCTCCCTTGTCCAACTTCAGCCAACCATCCTGGCCCTTCTCCCTGCTCCCCTAGGGCATGGGGAGGGAGTCTGAACTAGGAATGAGCAGGAGCAAAGGAAGGGACAGTCAGGGAAAAGCTGAATAAAGCTACAGTTCCTCAGAATTAGGAGGGTGAGGAGGGTTCTGGTGCTCTGCACAGCCCCGTGTGCCAGCAGGGCCGTGGCCAGCGATGGAGGGAGGCTGCACAGCCTGGCTGGTTGCCCTGGTCCCACCAGCCCAGCCCTGCTGGCACCAATATGGTGCATTTATTTGGAATGTCTCTCCCAGACAGAGCTGGCTCAAGTGAAATGCTTTGCTGGCATTCAAGTAGGAGGATCATTCCCTGTTGGAATTTTACAATCCACTTCATAAAAAATAGCGTTGTAGTTCTGGTTTGCATTGCAGCTGCTATTTAATCTGGCCAAAGAGAAAAAAGCAGAGAACTTGTACAACGTGATTTATGCTGCTGTCAGTGTTTTGGCTCTTATTTCAGCTGTATGAGTTACAAAAACCAAAGACCATGTCTCTACAACCTGAAGAGTGACTCTTGGCCAAAGCTGTACCATAGTAAACTAATGCTCTGAACGATTTTTTGGCTGCATCCAAGAATACTTTGCTAGATGGAGCAGCTGCTTTCCCAAAGTGTTCTTCAAAGACTAGGAAATTAGTCCTCAAAATACACTTCTAGTGCATCAAACCATTGACAAATGCAGAGTAGCCAGGTCGTGGTTTAACCCCAGAGACTGCCCAGCCCAGCACAGCCACTCACTCACTCCCCCACCAGTGGGAATGGGAAGAGAATCAGGAGGGTAAAAGCTGGAAAACTCATGGGTTGAGATAAGGACAGTTTAACAGCTTAAACAAAAGCCACACACAAGCAAAGCAAAACCAAGGAATTAATTCACTGCTTCCCATGCACAGACAGGGGTTCAGCCATTCCCAGGGGGGCAGAGCTCCATCACATGCAGCAGTGACTTGTGAAGACAAAGCCCATTACTCCAAACTTTCTCCCTCTCTCCTTCTTCTACTCTTTATACACTGAGCACGATGCCACATGGTCTGGAAGATCCCTTTGGTCAGTTGGGGTCACCTGTCCCAGCTCTGTCTCCTCCAAACCTCCCAGGCACCCTCAGCATCCTCGCCAGCACAGCCATATGAAAAGCAGCAAAGGCCTTGGCTCTGTGTGAGCCCTGTTCAGCAATAACAAAAACATCTCTGTGTTATCAACGCTGTCTTCAGCACAAATCCAAAACACTTCCCTATACTAGCAACTGTGAGAAAATTAACTCCACCCCAGCTGAACCCAGCACACCATTCTAAACTTGTCCAAAGAGGGCATCTGATTATCTGAATTTAGTCATCTGGACGTGGCTCAGCTGCTCTGTCCAAAGGAAATCATCTGGATGCATCTGCTGTTCTGTGCTCCCAGCACTGGCCTAGGACTGTAAGAAAATGGGCTGAGCTACCTCAGTCACAGCATCATGGAATGCACAGGGGCTGGGAAGGACCTTAAGGACTATCTGGTTCCAAACCCCTGCCATAGGCAGGGACACCTTCCACCAGCCCAGGCTGCCAGAAGCCCCATCCAGCCTGGCCCTGAACACTTCCAGGGATGGAGAAGCCACAACTTCTCTGGGCAGCCTGTTCCATTAGCTCATTATCCTCACAGTAAATGTGTATTCCAGTAGCTCATTACCCTCACATTACCCTTCCTAGTATCCAACCCAGATCTGCCCTCTGCCAGTCTGTTACCCTTATCCCATCACTCACTGATGAAGAGTTGCTCCACATCTTTCTTGTAGATCCCCTTTAGGTACTGAAAGATGCTCTAAGGTCTCCCTGGAGCCTTCTCTTCTCCAGGTTGAACAACCCCAGCTCTTTCAGCCTGTCTGCACACAGAATGTTGTGTGGGAGAGTGTCAAATGCTCTGCACAAGCTCAGGTAGATGACATCAGTTGTTCTTCCGTTATCCACTGATGCTGTGGTGGATATCCAACAACTCCATCTTAGAAGACAATCACACAATTTGTGCTTAGTGAAGCCCTGTTGGCTTACTAGACACCTTATTATTTTTCTTGTGCCTTAGCATAATTTCCAGAGGATCTGCTCCATGATCTTGCCAGGTTCCAAGGTGAGATTGACTGGCATGTAGTTTCTCAGTCTTTTTTTTTCCTTTTCAAAAATGGGGTTATATTTCCCCTTTTCCATTCATGTGGAACTTCCCCAGACTGCCATAACTTCTCCAATACCACGAAGAGTGGCTTAACCTGTTTATCCAGCAGTTCCCTCAGGTCCTGCAGATGCAGCTCATCAGGTCCAGCAGGCTTGTGCTCCTCCAGGAGCCTCTTGGATTGTTTATACCCTGCTGTGTTGTCCCTCCAGCAGCTACTGGGGTGGTTGAAGTCCCCCCTGAGGAGCAGGGCTTGTGAGGCTGCCCGTGCCTGCCTGCACAGGGCCTCGTTTCCTGTCAGAGCAACCCGTAGCAAACCCCCCCTTTAATGTCACCTGTCCCTGCCCTCCCTTTGACCCTGACCCATGAGCTGTCCTCCATCCCCAGGCAAAGCTCCAACACTGACACAGAGGGCAACACCCCCTCCTCATATCCCTTGCCTGTCCTTCCCAAAGAGCCTCTATCCTTCTCTTCAAGCTCTGGTCATGGGAGCCATCCCTCCGTGTCCCCATGGTGCTGATAACATCAGGGCCCATGCTCATCTCTAACTTGTGATGAGCTCATATTTGACAGAGACAAAGAACACACGTGGGGCTGATTACTGCACGTTGCCTTCTGCTGACTGCGAGTCTCAGCCCAGAGCCCTGGAGAGAAAGCAGCATCCTTTTAGGGGAGTGTCTCCCAGAAGAATTAGTCACCAGTGGTGCTAAATCAACTAAGTGTCTGTCAACTGCTCTACCTGTACTTAAATCCATCGTTGGAAAAAGGGATTTGCCATAGATAGCAGGTTGCAATTCTATTTAGAGTATACTGAGTCTTAAAATTGCTAAGATGTGGCATTAAATACTGAATTACTGAGTGACAATTCTCTTTGACCATGAGTAATGCGGTTTTTACTAAGCAAGAAATCTGCAGATAAAGATTTGTAGGATCCTCTTTGTATTTTACAGTACTTAAGAGATTGCCCAATTTCACAGATATTCTTGGACAGAAATTTCTTGGCAGCCTGGCACACCAGCATTCTCCCACCAGCTCACAGTGGAGAGCTAGCATGTTGTTTCTTGGTGTTCCTGTCCCTGGGTGGCCCAAGTGAACCACCCCCATTATGTCAGTTCCACACGGGGAGATGCTGAAGCCCTTTGTGAAACACTCCACAAAATGGCTTTTTGTTTCACAGAGGTGCCTGCAGTATTTTCTCGTGTGTAGATACCTAAATGAACCCCATGTATCACGCTGTCTTTTGCTAGAGAGTTAGCCTGTGCTGGGGAAGCTTTAGTGATGTTTTAAAAACAAAGTACCAATTCCTTGATTGTTTTAACAAAAACAAAGAAAAGAAATGTTTTTGTGCAGATTTTTAATGAGTTTGCATCCATTAGCTTCTGCTGCCCTTTATTCAGGCAGGTAACAGGTGGATTAAACCACCCCCCTCAAACCCCACCTCGGGCTCTGGGGTAAAGGTTACATCTGTGCTGCTGGGCTGTAGCTTTGGATATTTTCTTACACCAAGGAGGGAATTCCCAACACTCCCCAGGCTAATGTTATTGTTGGTGACCAGGGCTATAAATAGGTTTTTGACTTGTTGGGATATCTGTCTTGAGCTGGTCAGATCAAGCTTATTGACAGAGCCAAATAAGAGTCTGCTGGCTATGGCTGTGGGAAGAGGAGGCTTCACTCCTCCCTGCACCTGGCAGTGTTCCTGGAAGGTGGGATTAAAATGGAGACTTTCAGGACACCACACAGAGCTAGGGCTGGGCAAATACCCCTCTGTGGTTGTGTACCCCCTGGCTGGGAGTAGAGCACAGCAGGCCTCCATCTAGGTTGAGGGTTTTTAGGCTCCTCAGTCTCCTGAGGCTGAGGAATGGTGATGATGTTTCAGGCTGGGTGGAATGACAGCTTTTGGGTGGCAGGGAGAAAGCTTCACCTGTGCTTATGGAGGCACTGCTACCCAGGATTGAGTGTCTTTGGGTAACCTGAGTCAGGGGCTGGATGCCCAGGTGGAATCTGTTCCTGCTGCCTTGGGGCTGTTATGGCTTCTCCCAGCAGTGCTTGGGCTGGCATCAGTAGGATGCTCCAGTCTCACAGCTTTGGGTTTATGCCAGGGATGAGTTCCAGCACAGCTTAGGTCCTGGGTATTTTAGCTCTCCCTGAGGAGACAGGTGTCAATATTCACTGAAAAAAAAAAATTAGGAATGTCAACATATTTTATGGGATGGAATTATTTTCTAATTAAACTGTGCAAGCCTAAAATGCTACATTTGTGTGTACTTGTGCCTGAATAACTGCTCTTCTCACAAGACTGCAATCTTCCCAAATCTGGTCATTAAGATTTCCAAACCTTAGCTATCCTCTCTCTGTGTAGTTACACATTTTCATCATACAAAAAAATATTTTAATTAGTGTCACTCAAGAGAAAAAAAAGGCAGGAAGGCTGGGTCTGCACTGGTTAGGGATAGAGCACGGGGCGATGGAGGACTTGCTGTGGGAACTGCTGCCTGCTTGTCTACAGCATTTATTATGTCACAGATATAGATCAGGCTGGTTCTCTCTGGTCTAAAAATCTCTGCAGAAACCCCCCCTGCCCCACACTCTCTCAGGCAGATGGTGAGGCAGATGAAGAGCAGAGAGGCACCACTTCAGCAGGCGCCTTGTTGGTGCCAGAAATTTTAAAAAGCAAGTTGGGGGAAGGAAAATGTGCAACAGCATGGGCTGAAACTTCCCAGTGAGGAGCTCTGTGCTGGAAGAACACACAGGATGGTGACTGGGGGGGAGTGGGGGCCGTGGATCAGTGAATTTACTCTAACTGGAGGGAAAAAAGGAAAGGAGGGAAAAGTGCAACTCCGAGGTGCAAAGGGCTGGGATGGTCTTTTCCACCTTGAGCACATTGTTTGTGTCTCACTGGCATGGGGAATGGGGAGTTTGCACTGCTTCCCTGTGTTAGGTGAGGATAACAACATCCTTTGAGAACCCCTGTAAACCCTGTGGCAACCCAAAGGACACAAACATCTCAGACAAGTGCAAATTGCGACATGTCAGGTGACAAAATTAAAATGCCAGAGAAGGCACCTGAGAAGACGGTTCATGTCTGGGATCACAGTGATTTTAGCAATGTCTAAATGAGAAGAAAGGATGCTGACAGGTCAGGGAAGAATCAAGCATATAGGGAGTGGTTTATCAGCTGAGGCAGAGGAAAGGCCTCTCTAAGTGCTATCCATCTGGATTTCCCATGGATTTGGGAGGCTGGTGACATACAGCTGATCCTCGAGGTCTGTGCAGCAGGAGAGGTGATGTATTGCCCAAGACACCTTCAGCACTTTAGACCCAAGTCCATGAATAAATACCACAACACTGTTTGTATTCTGCTGTTTATTGGCGGGAGGGGAGACGTGACCTTGCTGTGTTCTCTCCCTCTCCCGGGGAGCCTGATGGGCGCTGATAGCCCGCTCCGTGGGTGCGCGGGCGGCGGGCGATGGCGTCACAGTGACGAGAGGGAAGCGGTTCATTCCATATCCACTCTAAAAATAAACTCCTCTCGCGTCGGGAGTCTGTGGCTGTGCCTCGGCTCCTCTCGGCTGCTCCTCTCCCGGTGTCTGTCAGCGCTGCTCTGCAGCTGATGCTCTGCGCTGCCTCGGCAGCATCTGAGTCGCCAGGGACCAGGCTGCGGGGTGCTGCTGCGCGGCTGGGAGCACGGAGCAGCCATCAGGCCCCACTGCTGGGATTGCAGGGACCCGTGCACCCGCAGCAAACAGCTCCTCCGGGTGCCAAGCTGGGAAGCAGAGATTTGGCCTCTCCCCAGATCTACACCAGCAGCAACGAATGGCAGAGTGGGTTTAAATCAACACACGTGGCACAGGTCGGCAGAACTGTGCTGGAGGAAGGGAGCACCTTTGCTGCAGAGCAGGGGCAGGCAGGCAGCTGAGCTGGCTCAGGCAGGAGAACATCACAGGCAGGGCCTGACCAAGGATGTTGCCAGAGGCAGTGGAAGCAGTGGAAGAGAGGATCTGTCTCCGTGGGCCATGTCAGAACCCTGCAGTACTCACCACTCATGCTGTGGGCAAACACAGGCTGTGGCAGCCTGGTCCTGTGGCCAGCTGGGGCTGGCAGTGCACACAAACTCCTCACCACGAGCTGTAGCAGCAGAGGGCATGGCGTGGGGCTTGGGCGCATCTGCCATGCTCGGTCTGGGACAGCAAGGCTTGTCTGGAGAAGCAACACTTTGACAGGTGACATGTTTACACACAGCAGCTGTAGGATGGTTGCTGCAAACACAAACATGAGAAGTGAAAGAGGAAAAAACGTAAAAGAAAACCCTGGAGGACCCTGTTGCTGTAAGAAAAACACAAATGCTATCCACCACTCTCTGCCTTCCTCTCCTTGCATGTCAAAGTGGGGTCAGTGCATCACCCACCTGGGACAATTCAGCCCAGTGCCTATGGGCCCCCACTGGAGCAGACTGGGCTGGGAAGCAGCTGTGCTTGGGCTGTGATGTTTGTGCCACCACTGAGACCAGCAGCTGCTTAGTGGGACCTTCTTTTGATGAGATCCTCCTCACCCTGCCCATGGAGCTGTCACTGGCTCTTTAACCATCTCCTATACCATTCCTGCTGCATCTTTTCTCCAGTGCTGAGCTGGGACTCTCCAGCCTGGAGGAGAGAAACTGCAGAAGGATCTTCTCTGTGTGTAAAATGGGTGCTGAGGGGAGTAATGAGAGAAGACAGAGCCAGGATCTCCTCAGGGTATCCAGAGGATGGATGACAGGCAGTGGACACAAACCAAAACACAGGAAAGTACATTGAAACATAACAAAAAGCTGTTTTGTGGTGAGGAAGGTCAAGCACTGGATCAGGTCCCTTGGGGGTTGTGCAGGCTCCATTTTTGGATGTACTCAAACCTGACAATACACATCAATGAGAAACTGCTCTGGCTGGCACTGCTTGGGCAGGAGTTTGGACTGGGGGACTTCAAGATGTCCCTGATGTTTCCAGCCAGGGTGTTGTTGGGTGGTCCTGCTCCTTCTCTCCCCTGGCTCCTGCTGGCCATGTAACCTGAGGCACGGCCATGCACAGTTTTCAGCAAGCTGTTTCTGGCCCTGTTTTCCTCTCCATGGAGCCCCTGGGTCCTCCCCTTACTGGGCAGCATCAGGACAGGTGGATTCCTCATCTTCACTAAAGCTCAATAAAGTGGCACATTACCTCTGGACTGAGGGAGATGGAGTGGTAGGTGAGGGAGAAGGGAGCTTCTCTTCTCTCTTTTAATTGCCTGTGTGACATGAAGGCAAAGCTTTGGCTTCCATCACTGCTCTCCTGAGTTGCTGTTTCTCAGGGTTTTTTCCTACAACATTAACCAGAAGAAGCTTGGATTTTTTTAAAAATAAAATGAAAAAGGCTTTAGCTAGTAGCAGGTCAGAGACTTTAGCATTATTTCAGGCTGAGATGGCATTAGAATATAGCAGCTTACTGAGGGGAAGGGCATCAGTCTCAGGCTGCTGTGGCACTCCCTTGGCCAGGCAGATTAGTGATGAATGAGCCCTGGTGCTGCAGGGCTGGGGTCAGTGCAGGCAGCTGTCCTGCCTGTGGACCCAGCACAGCACTGGTGGAGCTGGGCCTCCATCTCATGGGGAGGAAACAGAACACTGACTTACCCCTCAGCACCATCCAGTGTGATCCTGTGGCTGTTCCTCTCAAAAGCAGCAGCCTGAACCACATCTGAAATGTTCTTGTGCAGGGGTGAGTGTCAGGAGCACACACACGTGTGTGTACCTATCCTGCTCTTTATGGTACCTGGGACTTGTCCAGCCATCCTGAGAACTGTTTCCATAAAGAGGAGAAAAATATGTCAGAAAGTTTGTTTTCTGTGATCCTACCCTGTTTACTGATAAAGAACTTGTGAAGTGTTACTGCATCACAGGAGTGACTGAAGTGAAGCAAAGTTTCAGCCTCTGATGGGCAGAGATGAACCTCAGAAGTGCTGTCCCTCAGCTTTTCCTCCAAGCTTGCCTGTACCAGATGCCTTTACTGTGTCCTCTTCCAGTTTTTTAACCCCTGTGTCACTACCTTCAGACAACCCTCCTGTACCTTGCTTGAGCTGTGTTTTCAAGTGAGTTCAGGTCTTGGCATTTAGCTGTGGAATTTTGATGATTTTCACAATCTGAGAATGTAAAAGAAGGCTGGGGCTTCCCACCACTAGCTGGAAAAGGGAGCAGTGAGCACGTTCTGTGCTTACAGCACACTTTGTGGAGGCTGCAACTTCCCTGGAATGCCCTCTTCTACCAGCCTGCAGCAGCTGTTAGATATAAGAAACAAGAAGTTTCCATTTCCCATAGTTTCGTCCTACAGAGTCTATGTCAGATTTTAAGTCCCTGAGATCACGAGAGAGCAGAAGAAAAAGGAAAGACAGCTAATGTCTTCCTCAAACCCCAATTTTGATTTTGGAGGAAAGATCATAGCAGACTCTGATTAAAGTGTGGGATTTGTCCCTTTATCTTTTCTTCAGTAGCAACATCATATCTCACTTCTTGCATCTTACCTGAAGCTGCACTGCTGTCCTCCCCTGCAGATCCCCCTGGATCCTGTTTTTGGCAGGGTACCCCAAAACAGCAGTGGCTTTCCTGGAGAACTTTCCTGGCATACTGTTTTTACCCTATATGAACAGGAATCCTGTTTGTAGACAGATACAAGGAACTAATTGAACAGATAGACTGAGAGAAGCAGAAATTCAAGCCAGTTTCCTTTCTGTGTGACACTGAACAGCTCATCACCTTGCAGTGCTTCCAGTCGAGAGGGTAACACACTGAAAAATTCATGTCAAAGTTCTGAAACATCCTGGTTTGTAGGCACAAGAGAAATAGATCAGAAACAAAAATAAGCATTTTAAAACAGAGTAGTTAGGCAAAATGTACATAATCACAACTTGCTTTCTCAAAGGGAGGATGTGGCTTAAAACTCTTTGTTTTGTCAGGCAGCAAAGAAAAGAGGGAAGACTTACTTCTGATCACTTTTTTTAATTGCTTCCTCTGTGACTGTACAGAGGAGGAAATGGGAGGGGGGGAAACTGTGGGTAACATGGGTTTTCAGGATGTTGTTGGTGCCCATGGCAATTTGCCCTAGGCACTGTCTTTTCAGAGGGATGAGCAGTTGGTCAGGAACCCCATTTGGTGTGTTGCCTCAAGGAAGGACATTAGACCTTCTAAACTGCAGTCTGATGGGGGGTGAGGCCAGTGTGATGCTGCTCCATGGCTCAGAGGGCTCTGCCTGCCCTCCTGTGGGCCTCTTGCCCCTTTGGTGGCCAAGCCTGTCAGTCCTCAGTAGGCTGGCTTGGCACTGGTCACCGAGGGGCAGCTGAGTCCCAGCCCCACACACCAGCTTACCAGGATCTCAGCATCATCCTCGGGCTGCATCAGTCAGCCCGGTTGAGACTGGACCAGTCCTTCATCTCCCTTCCCCATCATCTCCCATTCCTGTTTGTACCTGTGGTGTCCTGGCGCTCTCACCTACTGTTGGCAGCTCAAAAAGCAGGTGGCAGCTCCTCTGTTTTACAGAAGCTGCTGAAACTATGGCAGCGTGGCTTTCCCCTTACACTTTGTTGAGCAAAATGCTGTCAAGTACAGGTGCACACAAAGGGAACGCTGGCACTGGGAATCCTCCTCGGCTCCTTTCCCACCACATTTTTGGGAGAGAGCTGTCAGGGTAACAGGTCTGACTCAGCCTGACGAGGTGACGTTCAGAGGCAGACACTAAGAGCAAGTGTGAATTAAATGAGGTTCGAAGTGTTCAACAGCAGGCGCTTCCCCAGAGTAAACATTTTGTCTCGAAGCTTTGTCAGGTTTTAATCTAAAGGAAGCAGCGATACTGGAGCAGACTCATTTCAGTGGAGATACAGATGTCCCAGCCTGTGGCACGAAGCTGTGAGCTCCTGCCTTACCCGTGAGTCTCCATTGCTTTTGGCAGGCCTGGGTCCAGTTTAATAGCAGAAGCAATGCCACCGTGTCCTGTCCCCAGCTCGCCCTGCGCAGTGCCACATCTGGCTCCCAAAAGGCACAGCAAACCCTGCTGACGGCGCCTCTTGCGGCACCGCTTTTCCCGGCAGGCTTTACCTAAACCGGTACCAAAGCACACGGTTACAAACAGTGTTTTCTCCCTCCTCGTCTATTTGTCCTGCGCATTTCAGGAAGGAAATTGCAGGCTCCTTTCCTTACTTTTAATTTTTCTCTCCGGCACTAGAGGGCAGAAGGAAGGACGGTGGAGCTGTGCAACCCTGACCTGTCTCAGCAGCTATCCGAGGGTGCAGAAATAAATCCGGCTTGAAAGGCTTTTCCCTGTGCCCATTACGAGCGGCTATCAAGAGCTTCATGGCCCAGCCTCTTTAGCGCTATTAAAGTTTAATAGTTCTGTGTTGCATTTCAGAGGTAACACAACGCCAACCCTGCGTGCTCCCGGGCAGGCACCGGGCCCCAGCGGCACCCTCGTCTGCTCTGGGCATAAAGCGGGCAGCTGTGATTTCTGTAGTTCGGGAAACGACTTTGTGTGATGGAGAACTTGCTTCTTCCCTCGTGGCAAGGCTGCCTGCCCGCCCTCAGCATCCCTTTGCTCTTGTCCCCCCGCCCGGTGCCGGCGGGAGGCTGTTCCGCGGCTCCGCAGCAGGCGGCGGGAGGAAAGCGGGATGTGCAGGTGCCATTTGCCTGGGGGCGGTGATGGAGCTGCAGTACAGGCCAGGAAATACCAGCCCTCAACAGGCTCCGAGGACTTCTCATTGAACTCCCCGAAGGCAGGGGCGCTTTGGTGGGGCGCACAGGCGGATGCCTCACCGCACGCTCGCTCTCTCTGCCAGGGAAGCCCTGTCTGGGAGGCACCAGGAGGACTACACCCCGCCGGGATGCCCCGCTTCCCAGACTGCCTTCGTGGGGAGGAGAGAGGAGCATGTGAGCGGGAGCACGGCGTGTGCCGGCCCGGAGCCCCCCGGGATGTTCGCTGCTGTCCCTGGACAAGGAGGAGTCCCTTGGGAAAGGCGCGGTGCGTTTAACGCCGGGCTCGCTCTGGGATGAGGAAAAGCAGAAACCAACCGAGCCAGCTCCTCCTGCTCCCCCTGTTCAGCTATTCTGTTCAGCTATTCGATGGCTGAAGGGCGGGGGGCAGATGGCAGCCGACAGCAACTCCCATTGAACAAATTCATTTTATTCTTCGTCACATTTTTGCAATGTCTGTAATTAGCACGCATGGTATAAGTAGTTATTTAATTGACAAGTATGACTAAAAATATTCTTCCTTTTTATTTTTCATTCAGTTCATCTCCTCAGCATATCCTTTACTAGGATGAAATTATCTGACGTTTGTGGGTAATGGAGAGAAACTAAATTTCTTACATTCAAATGAAACTGCACTGAAAAGGGTTTTCACAGTCTGCCACACTTTTTGTGTTAAGAATTTTATTCTGTTTTCTACCCAGGAAAAGGAATCTCTCATATGCTGCCAGCCAAATGGACACCAAAAGAGCTAGTGGATACTCCACTGGTCAGGACACTTAATTTATGGAAGAGCTGACACTGGGTTTATTGTCTTCTCATTCTCATCTCTTATGCACAGTTTTTCAAGAAAATTTCAGTTCTTTCAAGCAAAATTTTGTTTTCAACAGGTCAGCATTTCCTGAGTGGAGAGAACAACTGTCCAATCTCCTGACCACATCCTACCACAGGAGCTCTGAATGCTGGGGGAAGCTGCGACCAAACCCAGCACTGCCTTGTCTCACCTCATGCTGCAGCAGCACCTGGGAAGCAGTGATGTCCTGGGTCCCAGCTGTGCTGGAACTGTGCAGAGCCACCACAACAGTGATCATTGCCTGTGCTATCCTGCAGTGTCAGGATGTTTATACATGCATCCTGGAGTTAATTTAGCAGCTCGGTTTTGTTCATGGTCTAATGCATAGTTCTTCATTCCTGGCCTGTAAAGGGCCATGCTGCTGACCCTCAGGAGCCACTGCAAAGTCCAGCTCCTTCTGGTCCTAGGGGAGATGAATGGAAGTATGGTACCAAGGAAGAGGTGTCTGTTGGACCCAAATTCTTCTTTGTGTTTGGACAGTTGACACTTCTGCAGTGAGGCCTGATGGCTGAATTAGAATTTGGTAACTCAAGGACTATTGTCTTTCTGAAAACAAACCTAAGAAACTGGTTAACACATGATACACAGTCATACACAGATTTTCAGGAGAATAACTAATCCATTGGCTGAAATGGGTTTGTAAGGGTTGCTCAGCAAGTTACACATACCTTGATGGCAGTGAGGTTTATTTCCCAAATAACATTCAGACCCAAAAATGTTTGTCATAGATGGTGAATAAAGAGCAGTTGAACAAACCAGGGCAAAATGTGTGCAAGGGGTGTCCAGGCTGCTGTTTCTGTGTAATGTCAGCAAACTTTCACGAGGCTGAACAAATCATTCTGTGTGTTTACCCAGGATAACATTTGGAAGATATCAGGAATATATGTCCATAAACACAAAGATGTGGGACAGGCACAGGAAATGATCCCTACTCAGAGGGAATGAGACTTATCACTTCTCCAGTGGAAACAATCAGTTTCAGGCAAAATGTGTTGGTGTTCAGTGCTGTTGGCCTTAAACAGCTGCTGAGCACTCTGCTCTGTTCCTTAACAAATGTGTCCAGGGGTCTCATGGACAGGAAACTTCAGTTTTACATCTGATATCATTTCTGTATAGCATAAAAAGTATGCACTACTTCAAAATCCCTTCAGGAGAACAGCCAACAGCATGTCTGTCTCATGAGATCACCTCGTGGGAGAGGTGCCCATCCTTCCTAAAATGTCTAGAGTCCAAGCATCACCAGGTCCTCTTACTGCTTGTCAGAATAAACCAAGGCTTGACTGGTCACAGACTGCTCCATGAAATATTTTGGTTAACAGAACATTCACACACTTCTGCCCTATTCTTTCCCTTCAGCTGGAAGCTCTTTAGGGAAGAGACTTAATTCCTTCATCCTCACCTAAGGTGACTCCTAATAAGGTGGAAACAGGAAGGAAGGTGGCACAGGCTGCCTATGGAACTGGTAACTCCCCAAACTGTTTTGTGATACTGTGCAAGTGTTTCCCAGGCACCATGCCAAAGGATGAGCACAGTCCTGGATAGCCAAGGCTCCCCCCAGCCCTGTGTGTTAGCCTAGGGCTCCATCCTAACTCAGCTGTGTCATCTCTAGCACACAGAAGGCATCATTGTGGTCTGTAGTAAAACTGTGCACTCAAGACAGCTGGAGAAATGCAATCTGAATGACTAGGTGTGTTTGCTGAGGAAAGGGGATAAGAGGATTTCTGTGAGCTTCCCACAGTTCTGTTGCTCTGATCAGTTTTTGGGAAGTGAGGGGAGCTCTTCCAGCCCAATTTACAATGGCAGCCAGGGCACAGAGTGGCTGTGGGCTTGGCAGAACCTGCCCCAGGGCACAGGAGCTCCCAGCCTGTCCCTCCACCTCTCACACACCATTGCAGCAGATGGCCACCTCCACAGACTGGTACCTACCACTGCTCCACCTGCCCACTCTGTTCTCAAAGCCTGCCTGTTAAAGCCTCTGCTGAAAATGCTCAAGTTAAAAAGTATTTAACTTAAAATAATAGCTGAGGGTTTGGGACGAGCTGCAGTCCATGCCATGCCAGCACTCCCAGTGGGGGCATCCCCCAGAGAGGGGGACACAGCTCTGGGCTGCCCAACCCAGCCTGACCCCCTGCAGCTGACAGCTCAGTCACACAGGCCTGAGGGGACACCAAGAAACCTTTCCAGGTGTCTATCACCTTCATGGTTTCAGAGCCCAAGGGGGTTGTTGGCAGAGCAAGGGGGTGCTGGTGGCCCAAAAGGGCTTCTCTGTCTACTTCAGCACCCTCATGTTGGGAGCTCCTTCTGTGCAAGATGGGAAGCGGAGGAAAACCTGTATCTCTGAGCAACCATCACTGTTTCTTCTTTTTAAAGCCTAAAGATAGACTCCATATGGGCTCTGTGCAGTGCAGTCTGACCATACATACGGTGGATCTTTTCTCTTGGCATTTTTTCAGGCAGCAGTAGACTGATGGTGAGAGGCATCTCAGTGGTGGAGCCTGCTCCTCCAAGAGCCTTGACAATGAGTGCGTTGGAGGATGGCTTTTCTGTCAGGTCAGGACAATAAAATGCACCTTTATTTTGTCAACTATATCTTGCTAATATGACAAATATGATATGATATTGCATAATACTCTCACCAGCCTAGAGAGGAGAGATGCACTCAGGAAGGGAAAGCAGGAAGGGCTTGTTTGCTGCAGCAGCTGGGATAGATGCAGAGGAGAATGTCAAAGCTGGTCCTGCTGCCCAGCAGGAGGTGTCTGGGCTCACTGAGACAGCCCCAGCCCCTTGCACAGTGCAGCAGCACAGCCAGACCCTTCCTCTGCTTCTCCACAAGTAGAGAAACAAAGCTGAGGGAGGACTGGAGCTCCTGGGAGGGGAAGGAGACCCTAAGGTCTGATTGCAGTGTCCCCTACATGGGGGGATAAGCACAGGTGATGCTGGTGCTCAGCACCCCTGCCCTGCCCCTCCTGCAGTGCCCACCCTGCAGTGCCACAGCCCTCCAAGCCAGCCCCATCCCTCGGGTCTGTCCTGAGGGAACTGGTGGCACACGGCATCCCTGCCTGGCAGAGGGACCACACTGCTGCTGAGGGCTGTGATACCCAGTGGGCTGGCCTGTGTCTGGCATGTTTTGCAGTCACAGCCCCTGCCTCACCCATTTCTGGGGGTTACTTACCCAAAACCACACAGTCATCGTGTGATAGAAGTGCAGGGCTTCCTCTGTGGGGAGATGAAAGTGGGGATTGCTGAGTAAATCTTATCTCAGTTTGAAAAGCCAAAAGAGATCCAAAAATAGATCACTTTCATGTGTTTTTGCAGATGTGATTCTGTTAGCAGGGCTTGTATCATTGGTACTGTCTGGTTACAGAAAATAAATATTTCCCACCTGAATATTGAAATTTCCACAACAGTTTTTTCAACAGCCTTTGACATCTTCAGACTTCTGCTGAAATGACTTCTGCAGTGATGGAGAGAGGAAAATTGTTCCAGGGTATGATGGACACCAGACCAGAAGCTTTGCTTCTGTTCTGACTTGTTTTACCTTGACATTTCTGTACCTCAGGTGTCCAGCCAGCATGCAGACCTATGGAAAGGTGCTCTCCAGCCACCTCTAGGAACCCAACACCTTTGAATGTTCCAGGCATGGAAATTGGAGCAAACACTGGGGCTGAAGCAGGAGGCTTAGTCAGCAAGCAGTGTTTGCAGGGCTGGTTCTCCCACTGCTGTGGTTTGATTTCTGTCCATTGCACTCCCTGCTCAGCAGGCACAGGGCAGGAGGGGAAAGCTGGTCCTATGGAAAAACCCTGGGCAAACATGCAAACCAGTGGAAAAATGCAAAACACAACATCCAAGCACGGAGGCTTCCTCCTCTGATCATGCATAGCACGGTGTGGCATTTTTTAGGGAAATAACCTGTCGTGGCTTACGTGCACCTGGAGACACAAAAGCTCCAAGACATAACTTTGCTTTTCCCTGCATAGCTGTAATAGCTCCCTGGGGTTTTGGATCTCAAAGAGCCTCTTCCAGCGGGAGCCACTACCCAGTAAAGAGGGGTTTCTCAGTGGTTACAGTACAAGCAGGGTGTTTGTTCCTGTCTCATGTTTGATGTGCATATAAAGGTGCCTGTTCTGGGGACAGCTACCTGCACACAGCCATTTTCCACTGCTCGTTTTCTTTTCCCCTACCAACTGAGCTGTGAATTCCCTCATGCACCGGTGGAGCTGCTGCTCATTAAAACTAATCAGCTGAGCAGATGCTGAAGAAAATAATGGGCCGGGAATAAAGAGAACATTGGTCATACACCGCCAAAAATCTCTGCAACAGGCTTTTGTAGTTCACTGAGTTTTCATTCTATTCCAAATCAACATGCAAACCAGCTCCACTGGGAGGAGAGCAGTTCAGTGAGGAAAGGGACCCTCAAATTATGAAGGATTGATTGCCAAATGCTACAGAAGGGACCCATCATATGGAATATTCCGCACCGAGCAAAACCTGCAACGCAGTAATGGATGTAAGTGCAAGTCAATCTCATCCAACTGCCACCACAACCATAATGGGCAGAATGGAAACTCCCTGCCCATGCCCTGAGCATCTCCCTGTGATATGGGAAGCTAAGAAGGATGCTCTCACTTTCAGTAAGTTGATACGTGCTGCAGAGAGGAACCCAGCTCAGAAAATGTCCTACATTAAGTTAATATTTGAGTTTACAAATAACTGAGGGCCAAAATTAGCCTTCAGTTGCATTAGTGTAAATGCACAGCATCCCTGGGTAGATGGGATTCTCTGGACTGTAAATGGAGGGAGGATTTGGCCCTTGGAAGGCTGTAACAGGAAGAAGGGAGAGTGCATCCCATTATCTGGCTTTGCAGGGGAATTGATGGTGGTTTCTGGGTAAGAGGGATGCTCCAGACGGCTCGTGAGAGCCCAGCCAGCAGCACAGGCGAGGCTCAGGTACAGCCTGCAATGCAGGAGCCCACGGGGAGACTGGAAAAACACAGCAACAAAAGGTGGGGAGGCAAAGCCGTGTTTGCTAAGGACATTTGTTCCAACGATTCCAATTAAAAGTCAACATAAGCACATTTTTAGCATGTCAAACATACCTGCTGTTTTCCTGGCAGGGATGCATGAGGGGCTTCATGTTTCATCTGTTTACCTTGGTGATGATGCCTGATGCTCTCTCACATCAGATGTCCAGACAAACACATTTTCACACCTAACAAAATTTTCTCTTTTTGCTTTATAATTTGAATTTGTAATAAAAACCATGGAATCTCTTTAGCTTATAATTCACATTGGCAGCTTTTTGAAATGTTGTATTTGTCATCAGTATTGGATTTAGATGCAGAGCAGAAGAAATATTTGGTAAGGTTTTATTTGAATGTAGCAAATATTTTTGGTGACATTATTATCAAACTAGCTCAAACATCTTCAGGAATTCATTTCCTCTTTCTCTATTTTCTTGGGGTTTTTTGCATATTCCTGAATTTTTGGCTTCTCCTTGATTTTGTTTGCATATTTTTGAAATCATGTGTATAACCAAGAGCACAAACAATTCTTGCCTGATTTTTTTTTTTTTTTTTTTTTGTCTGAAACCCCTTGCTGGGCTTTGCTCCCCAAACCTGCATTCTGTGGAGGTGCATGCAAGAGTGCTGGAAGGAGAGAGGATAATAGCACAGGATAAGGAAGAGACACTTTCTTGGAAACAGATTTCCTGGGGCTGTAAATTGGGAGTGAAGCCAGGCTGGGGATTAAGGTCTGAGTGTCCTCGTGCGTTTTGTGAGTTCATCCAGATTTCCATGCTGGGGATATGACCTTCTGTAATTAATGGGCCTTAAGCTCGAGTCTGAATAGGTAGTTTGTGAACAAACCTTCCTGGAGCCAGGCTTTTGTAGCCTTGGGACACAGCTCTACCCGGTCTCAGTGTTGCTAAAAGCGAGTTGCTCTTTTTGTGGAGCTGCCAAGAGGAAGCACTCGGGACTGTTGGGAGAATTGAGTTCCCAATGCAATCTTAGAACAAAGACTTTAAATACCCAAATCCCCAAACTTCCACATGTCCTCTCTTTTCTGCTTCTCACCCCTCTCTATATATTCCTCTCTCTGGTTCTTTTGGTTTCCTCCTTTTGCCGATGAGAGCCTCGGTTTGCTCCCTTAAGCTCAGTGGATGGAGCAGCTCCTTCCCTCCTGTGCAGCCAGCAAAGGGGGTGGTGTGGGTCCCCTTTGCTTTTTATATGAGTGGTACAAAGGTCACACAGGAACATCTGTCTCCCAGATAATTGTTATTCCCAGTGAGGCTCAAATGCACAATGCACATGTGCTGCAGATCTCAGTGGTGTCCCACTGGTGCTTGTGGAGCAGATCAGAGCGAGGTCAGGTGGCCAGCACATGGGTGGCTTAAGAAGGCAGGATCTGATTCTCATATCCTACAGAAGTCATGGGATGATCCCTTTTCTCATCCATAGTACCTTGCCCAGGCTTTTCTTCACCACCCCACTCTCTGTCATATCCCATACCTACAGCATTTCTCTTTCTCCTATCAGCAGCTCTTTTTTCTTTTCTAAGCCTGTTTCTTTCTGTTTACTTCCCGTCATCATTCCTGCTTGTCTTGACAATGTTTTTCTAATGTTTTGCCACCTTTTCTCTGTTTATATTTTCAGTAACCTCAATCCTGTGATGGGGGAGAAGGAATAAAAATAACAACAAAATCCCTTAGTCTTTTCATTTTCTAGATCAAAGATGACTGAGCAACCAAGGAGGAGAATTCAGGGCAGCCTTTGATGCACAATATTGATGTTGGCTTAGCATGAAAATCTCCTTGTGCTATATTTGGGCCAGTTATCAGGGGTCCACACAATTAACCTGAGACACACTAGCCCCATGTGAAGCAATGAAATTTAAGGACTAGGGAGGTTAATTCAAATCTTAGATGTTTCTGTGATAGGAGATTACTTAACCCATGCCTTTGTATTTGCTGGGAATCTTGTGCTGAAGGTTTGATATTGCAATGAAGCTGTGCTGGGAGCCTGCCTCTCACTGCTATCCCTGATTGCCTGCCTGCTCCACTGGACTCAGAGCATGAGAGGTGCTTTGGCTCTCACCCCTTCCAGCTTCCCTTGGGAAATGCTTCACCAGCATCTGAGCTTCTGCAGCACCTTCACAGCACTGAAACACCACCAAACCTCCACAGCCCCCCAGCTGTATTGTTTGGGGCTTTTTCCTCTTCGTACACAGCTTCTGCTGACCAAATCTGGGTCACACTGCAGAGACAGGAAACTTGAAGACCCACAGTTTTGTCTGCAGTGGGTGCTGGGGCTTTCTGACTCCTCAGAAAACTCTGTATTAGCTGTAGCTGTGAATATAATCCTCCTTCCCCATGCAGGACTTAAGAAACTGCACCAGTGTCCTATCTGGGGCTCCCCAGGACAAGACAGGGGCAGTCTGGAGTGGAAAGCTACCAAAACAGTCAGGGACACCTTTCTTTTTTAATAATTCTCAGGCCTCAGTGTGTAATTTCATTCAGTTAATGAAGATATGTCTCAGATGCACAAAATGATGTATCCAACTGCTTGGGTCTCGCTGGGATCATTCACTCAGAGCTGCTGTGAAAAAAGACCCCTCTGGGGCTTGCTTCCTTACAGCTGGCTGGTGTTTCTACCAGCTCAGGTATGTGTACATCTGGAAGAGGGCTCCCCCCTCCCTCATACCATCCTCTCCCAGTGCTTCCTTCTCCACAGCTGGCTCTTCCTTGCTCAGAGGCAGGACAGCCAAACTCTTGCCTCTTCCTCCCCTTGTCCTTGAGAGCAGAGCTGGTCCCATTCATCTGTGCTGTGGCACTGGTTCAGCACTAAAAGCCAGCCTGAGGTGCACCACCCAGTCTCCAGAGGAATGGTCTGGAGCTGCAGTCCAGCAAGAAGGTTTGTCTTGCAGGTGTCCTGAAACTTCTCCTGGAAGCATCCGAGCCAGACCCTCTTCTCATTCCCTCTCTAGGGGCTGCAGAAACTTCTTTTATTACTTGTAGTCTGGCATGGAGCCTGCTGGCACACCCAGCCCTCCTCCCCTTTTGTGGCCTCTGACAGAGGCAACTTGACAAAGCTTTTGCCTGTCTGACAGGAACAATCAGCCAGCACTGGGCAGCTGATGTGGCTTCCTACAAGGACATTCTCAGGAGCTGAAGTTTGTTTCTGTAATCAGGTTTGTTCTGATGGAGAAGGAAACATTCCCCTAGTAGCCCTTGGCATAATCCCATATTTCAGTCATGGATACACCTGTTGGGGGCTGGGGGCTCCTTATCTCCTATTCCTTTTTTACACCCTGAAGTCATGATAAGAGCTTTGTCAGCACTTCTAGGTGTTGTCCTTCTTCCTTAGTTGCAGACTCTATTGTTTAGCAGCTGGTGTGATCCCTCAGTGGCTTGAAGAGAGCAGCCTTTGTTTTAGGTGGACTCAGATCACTTTTGAGGTGTCTGATTGCCATTCGCAGCAATGAATTAAGTTGAGGTGAATGGCTGCAGCTCAGACTTCGACGGCAGTCATAGCAATGAGCTCACCTCAGACTGAACAGGTTAGTCTTCTGTCTTGGAACATGTATTGGTTTGAAAACAAACCAGTGGGAGATCACAAGTCAGGATTAAAATTAACAGAAAAAAATTAGAAATAAGTGAAATAATATAAGGAAAAAGCACAGACAAAATCAGATACAACCTGATACCCTATTAGGGTGGTGTCATCAGTCCAAATGAAGTGATCCAGTTGAAGCAATGATCCGATGGAAGGTCTGGTCTCCAGCTGAAGGTCCGTGGTGGCTCTTATCCTCTGGTCACCCAGCAGACAGGGCTGAGGCCAGGCAGTTCCAAGGGCAGCTTATATCCAGGTGGGAATGCCTGGCTCCCCCCTCCTGGGTGGAGCATCTCACAATAGGATGAGATAAGTCCATGAGTCATGTGGTGGTTTCTTGATGGCCCATTGTCTGTTATCAGGGGTGGGTCGTTAGCAGGTGATAACAGCTAATGGCCCACAGCTGGTGCTAATAGAATACCTAAATACATCTATTGCAACCTAGGACAGAACAAAAATGCAAAACGAGAATTTTTGTGCCTTGGCATATGGCAGCTCTGGGTTTCCTTAGCCATTTTTTTTTTGTTTATTATATAAGTTTTTGTTATATGTTTAACTTTGACAATATGGACAGAGCTCCATCAGCTTATTTATCTGCAAAGCACTTTCCATCGACACTGACTGGGCTCAGCAACTCTGGGGTGTTTCAGAAGACTGGATAGCTCATTACTTACAGAGACAGATAACAATAAATAGCCCATTAAATCATCCAGCCCCACTCCTGTCAATAAGAGATTTTCTTTTTTACATATCACTGGACTGTTGAACCAGTTCAAACCCACCTGCCAGCAGAACTTGTGAAGATGAGCAAGCAGCAGCCCTGTCAGCTGGGGGAGAGCTGGGTCTCACACACCGTGTAGCATCTTCATGGCACATCCCAGCAGGAGCACCCGGGGCCGCAGGGTGGGGTAGCAAAGCAAACCCGGCCCCCTCGGGGTCAGGAGCTCCACACCAGGGCTCGGGCAGTCATGGGAGCTGCCCGTAACAGGAGACTGGTAAATTTGTCACTTCTTATTCTAAGGCAGTTTTGCAGATGAAAAGAAGGCTTGAGTCCCCAAGGCTCTCCATCTGGCACCTTTCATGAGCACTAAATAATTTAGTAAAGAGTCTTTACATGTTCGACGCTCCCTTCCTATATCTGACATGGCTCAGTCAAAACCATCTTGAAAATAAAGATGCCAGAAAAGAATGCTTTCTGAACATAGTCTGAACACCAAAATATTGTTAGAATTGCATTCATCTGGTCACCATTCACCTTTGGTCACCATTTTTTGTCAATGCCAAATCTACATAGTCTTAAAAATCAGACTTACACCTTTTGTAATAGCTTTGTCTTTGTTGATTGCCTATGCTGCAGTTTGGATATCTTAGCAGGTACTGCAAAAATGCCTTTCTTTGTCAAGAAGTTCCTTATTTCTTTTTAGATTCTACAGTTTTCTCAAGCATGGTTGCTAACTGCCATTTTCCTATGCAAAACAGTTTCTTTTTTTCCCCCTATTCCTTGTGTTCTTTCAGTTCTATATAGAGAAAGAACAGCCTGCTTGAGTTTCACATCCTAAAGGCTCAAAAAAAAAGTGGTCAGTGTGTCTGGACAACCAATTTGAGAAGTCTTCAGAGAAAACTGGTTTGAAATCTACGGGTGCTCAATACTTGCTGAAAAGAACCCTGAAAGCCAGAGAACAAAACACATGCTGTTGCCCAGGTATTTCAAGCAGGGGGTCTATTGCCACCAGTGTTTCTGAAAGCTTTTATTCTCCTTTCCTTTGGTCTTCTCCAGGCAAAAAGGATACAAAGGAAAAATGATATGACTACTACTTCTAAATACTCATAGATTTTCCAGTGTGCCTGCGACTGTGGTGTCTGGAAACCAGTGATGGGATCCCTGTTTTTTAGGGCCTGCCAAGAGGTGTGAGATTGTTCTTCCTGGAAGCCAGAGGAGGCTCCATGCTGTGGGAAGGGAGGTTACTGAATTGGAGGGATGTGAAGCCCTGCTGAGAGGGGCCCTAAAAGTACATTTATATTCAAGGAAAGGAGTTGGACAGATTGTATTGTGTGGGAGAAAGGGACAGTATTGACTGCAGATGTTCAGAGGAGCCTTGGGGAAAACTTGTTTTAATGAGCCACAAGATGCACTTTTTGAACCTAGAAGAGTTTGTTATTCCTCTGTCCAATTTTAATGTGAGTATATTTACTCCAGCTAAGAGCCCTATTCAGCAGGTCCCTACAGCCTGTTGGCGTCCCTGGGAGTTGAACACATGCTTCAGCGCTTTCAAAGCCAGGGATTTTCATTTTTTCCCCTCCCCAGTTTCTGTGTTCCTCAAACACTGTTTTGTGCATGTACCAAAGCAACACCAACCAGTCAGGAGAGCTGCCCTCAGATCGCAGCACTCCATCCCGTTTGTGTGAAACCTGCAGCTTCTGCCAACTCCAATCCCACCAAAAGCCTCAAGGAAATACCATGCGACAGACCTTGCCTGTGAAAGGCGCACAGCACGGGTCTCCAAAGGCTCGGTGGTGCATTCAGTCAGCAGACACTCACTCCCAGTGTGTCTGGGGAGGGCCCTGGGCTGGCAGAGCCCGGCAGACGGAGCAGCGGCGCCGGCCGAGCCGTGCAGGAAAGGCTCCAGGGAGGGATGCGCATCCCACCGGGGTGACTGACCCGGGGCTGGTGGCAGCCATCACCTGGCCCCTCGTCCCAATTCTGACCTTGCCAGCTGCCCCTCTCACAAGTACTATCTACTCTGCAGGAATTGTCCCCATCCACATGGCAAAAATTTTAAGTAGGCATCATTTTGTCCCTCTGTCCATGTGTGCATTGCATGGTAGAACTGGCTTACCTACAGCCTAAAGATCTGTAAAGATCTCTAAGAAACCATTTGTCCAGAACCTTTGGTGGGGATGTGCTGGATAAGTCCTGCCATGCCCTAGTGGGTTAGAAAATTGTATTGTATCCTTGGAGCAGGAGCTGCCTCTTGACTGAGCTCACTGCCCCACCAGGAGCAGTTTATTTAGAAACCAAGATCCACATTTGGTGCTACGGCCGTCAGAGCATAATGTGGGTGAATCAGGCTGCACAGGGAATTAGAGGGATATTTACACAGCTCACCTCCCCACAGGTTAAATTCCCTCTTGGAAGGAGAAGCTCCAGTTTTCTGGCACACAGGCCATTGCAGAGACACTGCTAGGAATACTGTAGGCTTACTGGGAGACACAGTGCTCCCAGCCCTTCCCAAGCTCATCAGAGAGCCTCTGGAATTGCACCTTTCGGGAGCTAGGAGCAGCAGAGCAGGGCAAGTGAAACCCAGCAGCTTTGCAGGGCCTTTTGGGAGCCCAGGTAAAAGACATGGTGTTAAAAGATTGCTGGAAAGAGAAAATTCTTGTATATTAACATAATTGGACATAATTACACCTTTGATCTTGTCCATATTTATGAAATAGTGAATGGGGGACTCTGAAGGAATTCAAGGAAGAAATTACCTAATTGAACCCTCTCTGTGAACTGAGGTCCACTGTAAATCACGTTCCTCTGCTTCCAGTGCCTCACCAGAAGGGCTGAACTGCCCTCAGTGCTCCCAGCCCCTGGAATGTCAGCTCTGCAGTGAGCTCTGCCAGGCAGTGCTGACCAGGCTACATTTTAAAATCACAGGGAAAGCAGCATAATCTGACCACTTGGACTGCACAGGTCTAGTGACAGGGGCTAAATTTTCCTTGTGTCTCTGCATCCCATAATACCAATCCCTGACTGTGATTTACCCAGGATAACAGACACTGCTCCACTAGCTGTTCTTACAATTACAGCCATGAAAATTAAGAAAAAACCCCACAACATTCAAATATTTTAAAAAAAGGCCTTTTAATTTTATCTTTAATTTCCTGGAGAGCTGGAATCTGCTTGTATAACTCTCTTACTGCAACATGAAATGCTTGTTACCCTGATCTGTGTTTTCAGAACATCAGGGGTAGTTTTACTACACAAATGAACAACCAGAGGGATGAATGGAAATACTGTTCAATTGAGAGTCCCTCATTGATAAAATACCTGTCACATACTTCTGCCTGAAGCACACAGACACACTTGTACAGCAGTGTGGCAAGTGGTACACTAATCATATTCCAAGTAAATCCTAAAAAGGAAAATTCCTACAATCTTCAAACCTATAGTGGAGCAGATGGATGATGGCAAACTCTAAGTGCTTTACTGGCTGCCTGCCTGCCATCCTCTGAACAAGGGCTAATAATAATACCACTTAAAAGAGCTGCTGAAAGGTTAGATTAGTTTCAGTGCTGCAATTTGCAAATAATCCAATATGTGAGTTTACTACATCCTCTGCTTTGACCATGGTCAACAAATTCCTGGGTGCAGTATGTTTACCCACTGATAAGGGCTTGTGCTTACCTTTCAGCAAGAAGAAATCCATAGATTGGATCTGGGTCCTTGTGAACTCACTGGCAAAATACAAAGGAAGTTTCAACAACCATTTCTTTTTACAACTCCCAGTTTATTCAGTCAGGGAGCAGGGAGGAAAACCTGCTCCCACTCACCTTCTGGCTTTTTCTGCAGCTTTTTAAGCCTTTCTTGACAGGAGTTTGGAGCCTTAAGTGTTGCATGTGAATCGAGGGAAGCATTGCCTCACCTTGAACTCCTGGCTAGGCATGTGGTAAATCCTGGAGTGGTTTGCACAACTCTGCTACAGCACACAGCTCTGTCCTGCTGTGGCCAGGGACAATGGGGACCTTCCCTGGAACCACACTGCACCCATGGGGCTTGGGCCTTCATGCTGCCTCTGGCATGGCCAAAATATTGCAGCCATTCTCACCACCAACAAAAAGTCCTGCTCTGAAGGAGGCCAGCATGGGATCAGCAGAAACTGCAATGAACTCTCTCTCATCAGACACCAAACAGAGACAGGGCTATTGAAGTTAAATAGCTGGCAAATAACTCTGCATTTATGGGCTCCAAAAGGAGGAAGTTTGATTTCTCTCTTTTCTGTTCTCCTTAGCTTCTTACATGATGAGGTCTGTGAACCTTTATGTCCAGAGCCATGAACTCCCGTTGCCCTCTCTCTCTCTGATGTTAATAACCTCACACTGGGATTTTGCTAGCATAGAGGGAAGGCCATGTTTTTACATGAAATTGTCACCACACAAGCTACATCAGGAAACAAAATTATCTTGGAATAATATAATATTGTGGATAACCCCAGCTGGCAGCTCAGTCCCACATGTCTCGTTCACAGGCCCCAGTGGGATGGGGGAGAGAATCAGAGGCGTAAAAGTGAGGAAGCTCACAGGTCAAGATAAAGACAGTATAGCAGGTAAAGCAAAAGTTGCACACACAAGCAAAACAAACCAAGGAATTCACTCATCAGTTCCCCTTGACAGGCAGTTGTTCAGTCATCTCCAGGACAGCAGGGCTCCATCATCTGTAGTGGTGACTTGGGAAGGCCAACATCATCCAAGCATCCCCCCTTCCTCCACCTTCCCTCAGCTGCTACTGCTGGGCATGGTGTCATACAGTGTGGGACACCCTTGGGGCAGCTGTCCTGGCTGTGTCCCCTCCCAACCCCTTGTGCACCCCCAGACTCCCCACTGCTGGGGCAGTACAAGGAGCAGAAAAGGCTTTGGCTCTGTGTAAGCACTGCTCAGCAGTAACCAAAACACCCCTGTGTTATTGGCACTGTTTCCAGCACAAATCAAAAACACAGCCCCACCTCGCTACTATGAATAAAACTTACTCTATCCCAACCAAACCCAGCTCATTTTAATTCCAAATAAACATCTGAAGATAAGGAGGAAGAGGCTTGGCACCTAGAAAAATGGCCGTGGCACTTGGATCTGTTCAAATTGACCAGCGTGACATGGAAAGTATTTGTTTCCTGAGCATGACATCTCCATGAGTCTAAATGGCCCATTCTGTTCATTCTGTTAATATCTTCACTTGTTTTCCTCTCTCTAATCAGCTCTTTAGAAATGGTATTTTCTTCCATTTTAATTGTGAGTAAACAGGAGCCATCCCAGCTGCACCCTCCTTACCAGCTCCTGCTCAGACCATTGACTTCCTTGGTGAGAAGAGCAGGTTTGGCCAATTTGGCAGGACTTAGGTCATCATATGACTCCTGCAATCTCCTGGGCAGGACAGGCAGGTTGTGATGCTCTTGCCACTGGATGATGTTACTAGCAGGCTTTCAATCCTCCTGGTCATCTTACTTTTTGACACTGACGTGACATCTCTGCCAAGCAATCCAAACAACACAGTCAGGGTTGGTATTTGCTGTACAAGGACCTTCTTATACTAAATGGAAACAAAACAAATCACAAACCTCACCCATAACACTACACTGACCCATACTTTGCAGGAGCAATGAATATTTTTTTTTCCCCTGCAAGAACTGGCAGCCCTCCCTAGGGAAGCACACCAGGCTGACACATCTCATTGCACTCTGGTTTCCACAGCAGACAAGGCTGATGCAGAGGGGACACCCAGCAGCACACAGGCACCCAGTGACACCCACACAGACAGCCCAAGGAACCACAGCAAGGTCGTGCTGAGCTGGGAACTGAACCCAGCATCACCAAACAGACTGATGCAGGACAGTGTTATTGCCACTGCTGTCAGTGCTAACCCATCTGTTTGGACCATTTAATCCTTTCTGTCACTGAGAGGTTCTGCACTGCTGGTGCTTGCAGCCAGCCTTTGAAATGTTGCAGAAGGAATCCCTGGAGCTATGGAAATGCATTTTCTTTTCCATAAGAATTCACCTAGATTTTGCTGAGTTATGAATTTTGAGAACAGCAATTTCTCTTCCGCCCTTTCATGTTTCCCCTAGAAAAATTTAGTAGTGGATTTTCAGACTAATTGATCCTGACTGTTCTTGTGCCCCAAAGCACATTTACAGAGCAGGGCTGGGAGTGCTGGAGGGGGCAGCTCCAGACCCATGGACCAGACAAGCTCGTCCAGCAAGAGCGTGGCCAGAGCCTCCAAGCTGGGAGAGCGAGGGTGAGCTGGGGTGGCCTCAGCTGCCTTGTGAGCCCCTTCCAGGTCTGATAAGCAGCTCTGGCTGGGCAGGATGTTGTGGAAATGTGGAAAGAGACACTTGGGTTCTTCAGTCGTCCTCTCTCCTCCTGTTTCTGGGTGTGTGACCCCTTGCCCTGTCAGCAGCTTTGCACAAGCACCACGGGGTGTGACCAGACCTGGGCAGAGGCGGCCAAGGTTGTGGCAATGCCCAGGAGCCAGCGTGCCCTCACCAGTAACATTGAATGCACACACCAAAAGACAAGAGCAGACATAAAATAATTCCATTTTTACCTCTTTTTTTAAAAAAAAAACTACACAGAAAGTGACACTTAGCAATACATTAAAAGAATTCTATTTAAGCTTCAAAGTCATGCATGGGAGATGAAAGAGAGGGGTGATTAGTGTGCAACCTTTATTATGTCCCCTATCTGCATTATGCTACAGAATTTAATTGTTGAATCACTTGTGCCTTGGGGACAGTCCAAAATGGGAGTTCAAGAGGCAGAATCAAGACAATTCTAATGCAGCATTAATTTCTCAACATTACAGTACACAGGTTTTGCATCCTGAGTAGCTTTTTTGAATGTAATTTTAAAATTAAGGAAAAAAAGTTTGCAGGAAAGGAAGTACAACTATTTATGAATGGGAAACTGAGATGTGGAGCAATTAAGAAAGCTGTTCAGCATCACATAAAAAAAAAAAAAAAGGAAAAAGGCAGTGGAGAGGATATTAAACCTAGTTTCCCAGTAGAGTTTTTGACTGCAGGAAGCTTACCCATGTTAAAATACTTCTGTGCAACTGTTGTTTAACATAAGATGATTTTTATAAACAACTTTTATCTGAAATGCCTGTGTTTTTAAAGTGTTGGACTGTCTCCTGTACTTTAAAAGAAAAAAAGTCCACATCCTAAATCGTGTGTAACAATGACTTGAATAATAAAGAAACGTCCTTTCTGTATTTTCTATTATCCAACATATTGCATTCATTTTCTTTGCTTCAAGGACAGTTAAGAAAATGATGGCACTGGGACAAGCCTTTCCCACTGGCCACCCTTCCCTCCACACTGCCCTCCTGCTCGTGGGGGCCCTGTGGAGTGTGGGAGGCTTTCTGTGCTTCTGGTAAGTGATGCTCAGCACCACCTTCCAGGAAAAGTAATTGTCCATTAGTTTTCCATCTCTGTCTGCATGCACACAGCAAAGGAGAGCCTGGCAGCATCAGCTGACCCTGATGAGGAAGGAGCAAGGTGCTGCCATGCAGCCCACACCAGGACCCCACCAGTCCCCCTGGTTGACCTGGAGAGACATGATCAAGGAAACAACAGCACCTGGAAAGCAGCTGTGGGGTCTGCTTGTCTGAAAAACCCATCTCAGCAGAAAAAGGCTTTTTTGGTGGATTGGGTGTCCTCTCTGAGACCTTTCTGTGCCTAAGGAGCTGCTGTGAAGCTGCTCTGACAGCTGAGCCTGAAGCCTTGGTCTCACTCAGGAGGAAGCTCAGTGGTGGGGTCTCAGCTGCTTCAGCAGAAATGTCCTTGTGGTTACAACGCTCTTTGGTCCTTCCTCAGCTCATTTCCAAAATGCCCCATCCAGGTACCCTGTGGCCACCACAGCACCTGCAGCCTCCAGGAAAGGACAGCAAAGGAGGGCAAAGGAAATGGGCATTTTCCTTCTGCCAGCATGGAAGGGATCCTAAGCAGCACATTCCCCCATCAGTCTTCCCCCTCCCTGTTTCCAGCCCACAGCTCACAGAGCACAGCTGCTTTCCCTGCAGCCCTGGGAGTTCAGGAGCTTCCTCTCCTTCCCTCCCTCTGCCGAGTGCCCAGTCCTGATCTCTTTGTGTTCAGCAGCATCCAGGTAACCCTGCCCAGGCCCCAGATACCTGTGCACCCTCTGGTGATGAGACAGAGCTGGGAGCCAGGGCAGGGCTGCCAAGGGCACCTCCCTGCCATTAATCCAACTTCCTCCAGGACCCTGAAACTGCATCCAGCTTTCCCTGGGAAATGACTGCGAGCTTTGGGGATTTTGTTCCATCCTGGGATACAGTTATGCAACCTTTGTTTGTTTGCACAGATTTGTCTGCCATCAGCTTTGTGCTTGGTGCAAGCAGCCAGGCATCACAGCTGATGGCAGATGCTGGGGCTCCCACAGAGGTACTGCTCTGTGTTTGTGAGGGCTGACGCTGCAAGGGTTAAGATGTATGTCTGAGCCAGCAGGGATAAATCAAAAAAAATCTTCTCTCTTCAGCTTCTCTTCATCTACATATATGGCCTTCAGCTCAGCCTCCCACCAGATTACAAACGCATCCCCACAGCTCCCTGTGAAAGAGCCAGGGCTTGACTGAATCTCTCAGAATACTTTAGGTACAAGATCATCCTCCCCTTAGCTGGAACTCTGAATAAAACCATCCTGATGCCCAGAAAACATCACTTTTTTTCTTTTTCATCACAGAGCTTCTTTTTTTTTCTGCATCCCTCAGCTCTGCCACCAGGACACCTGGTATGCACAAAAGCCTTTATTTACTATGAGGGATTTATGGCACAGCCAGAAATGGAACTGAATGCTACTTGATGCCTTGAGATCCCTTTGCAGCTCCCATCCCACACAACCACCTTGGAAACTGTGAACTGCTTTGTGGACCCTTTTGCAGAAAAAATCCATTTTTCCCAGACTTTCCAGGTCACACTCTCTTTTTCAACCTCCTGGAGGATGCAGCTGTAATCCCCTCACAGGCACAGATGAGTAACTGCAGAAAACTGGAGGCCCTGGTCAGTACTGTTGGGTAAAGGAGAGGTGAGGAAATGAGGAAATCTGAGAGAGTTCTGTGGAGGTCTCTGCAGTGGCTCAGATGTTTTTCTGAAGTTCAGGACAAGTTCACTGAAGTGACTGGGATATTCAGCAGAGGAAAAGGATCAATCCTTTTGTTTCCTTCTAGAGTTGTGTCTCACTCTTGGAGCAGTGCTGGCCATGGCTTTTTCTTTATGGCAGACAATTGGTGAGGGGAGTGATGCAAGCCCCAGTGGCCAATAACAACTGGATTCAGGATTCTGTTTTGCAGCTTGTCTCAAAGGGAGTCAGGGGCTGGTCTGTGTGGTGAGAATCAGCCATGGGCTCAAACCCAGAACAAGAAGCTGGGCTCACTCACCCCAGCAGTCATCATCCCATTGAGATGGATGGATGGATGGATGGATGGATGGATGGATGGATGGGTGGATGGATGGATGGATGGATGGATGGATGGATGGATGGATGGATGGATGGATGGATCCCAGCAGTATATCAGACAACAGGGACATGAGGAAGATGAAGGTTCCAGTTAGTTCTGTTTGAGACTGTGGATTAAGGTCTCAGTGTCTCCCTGCTAGAGCAGTACCAAAGGCACTGCTGAACTTCCCTGTGCCTCTTACGTTGTTCCCTTTCCATGACCAAATGGAAGTTGGACAGTTTTGTCATAAAATCAGGGGAATCTGAAAGTCAATGACAAATTCCAGCCAGTTTGTAACATAATTAATGAGCAGTTAATTATCTTGGATGGCAGAGTGTCCCTACAGGACTGCAGTATGAAAAGACACTGTGCTCTGCAAAAAAGAAAAAAATAAAAAGATAAAACTGTGATATTAAAAATGAGCTTGTTTTCAGTGAAACAGATGCTAAAATATTACAATTACCCTGACAGACTAAGCAAAGCTTCAAGCTGAAAAGGAATCCTGTGTGTTAAAAACAGGCTTTGACACATCTTTCTGAACTGCTTCTTCACCAACTGTCTTGCCCCATCAGTGGGATGTCTGAGCTGGGCTATGGTCTCTTCAAAGGTGTTGTGCAACCTGTGACACAGACAAAATAATTCCTGCCCAGCACCGAGCACAGACAGGTATTTTTGCTTTTGCAGCAGTGTCCCACAGTGACTGCAGCAGGGCATCAGCTCAGCACCAGCCTGGAACCCCACCACCTGTGCTCGTGCTCACCCAGGAGACTGGTGATGCTTCATCTCCAACACCAACCCAGGGCCATCTCTGCCCTCACCAGGGGCTGAATCCAGCCCTGGGCTAAGTCATCTTGAGGCTTATAGTGCAGTGTCTAGTCAAGTGCAGGCTCGAGGTTGGAGGGGATACCCTGAGGCTCAGGGGTATCTTCTTCTGGCCATTTTTGCTCAACCTGCTGTTTTTATTTGCATGATCTCCATGGCATGGTCTGCTGTGGTTTGTGTGTGGGGAGTAGCAGTTGAAACACACCTTGGTCACTCTGCCTCTCTCCTGGGTCTGCCTTAAGGCTGAATGTGGTGACTTTTCCATGTTATCCAAATTAGACCCAACCCCATTAGATCCCAGCTGCTTCCAGAAAAGTGCAAGGTCTCCTCTGCTCCCCGCAATCCCCCAGGCATGTGCTGCCTGAGAGGATTTTCTTACCACAGTTACAAGATCTGCTTCTCACTGCAGTTTACCCCAGGCATGTTTGCTATTCTCTTCTGTCCCCCCTTTGCAGTCTATATTTAGGACTGGCTTGTAGGACTGATTGTTGGGTGTGCCATTATACACCTGCTTCAATGAGATGCAGGCAGCTCAATTCTTACCATTGTTTCATTGCTAAATCACTAATTCATTTCACATTGAAATGTCAGACAGGATTTTGAGAGCCCTACTCACAAACAAGAGCATTTATTAATATAAATAAACTTCCTTATGCTTTGGGTGTGCTTGCATGCCCCTTCAATGAATGAAAAGTATGACCTCTCAGTCATGCTTTTAGGTGGCAGATCTAGCTCTAATTTTGGTTTTACCCTTTCCTGATTCTCTCAAGACTTCCAGAAAGTCACATTCACACCTGATTCTTTCTGAGACAGACTAGAGGCATGTGGAAACACAGGTAAAGAGCTTAGTGCCAAGGTACAATCTTGTTAGTACACACATAAGGAAAGAGGGAATATTGTAGGTTGTTGGGCCAATTTGTCCTTCACATCATCTGTGGGACAGATTTAACCCTTCAGAATGTCATGTAGAGCACAATACATGCTGCTTGACTGTAATTTGAAGAGAGGACATAATATTTTCTTAGGACTTTCTCAAAATCTGAGGAAGCTGAGAATAACTGTGAGGTTAAAAACAGGGGACAAAGCAATTATGGCTAACTCTCAGTCTCATGTTTCTATGGAAGATCAAAGTAACCCATGTACTGGAGGAAAGACTAATTCCCAGTGCAGTGTTTCTTACCATTTCTGCAAATACTACTCCCTCCTTGGTTTAAAGTAGATTTTTCTATAGAAATCACTCTTCTAATATCTTCTATTGACACGTGCTTCCGTCTCCCACATATACATATTTATAGATACAGATATAGTTTTACATATATATGTTCATTCCAGCTGTATCTGTCCCATCTCCTCTTTTAATATAAGTCTTGGTTTATGACCTCAAGTAATTTGGAACAGAAATACAGCTTGTAGTTCTGAGCTTCTCATTTTGGTTTTAAGGCCACAAAACAAAATCTAAACTAAAACTTCTTTAAAGGATTGTAGGATTGTTCAGTCATTAAAAAGATGGTACCTCTTTCCAAGGCACGTTTTGCTAGCCATGGTTGTCACATGTTGTACCAGCATGTATCTCCTATTCAGATTTATTAGTGATGGATGTTAAATAAATTTCTTCTAGGAATTAAGTTGGGAAGTAAACAGACCAGACTTACTACATTTAAACCTGCAATTCTGACACTGCCTTTCTTTTCTATGTTTGAGCAACTTGAACAACTTTGTTTTAATAGTTTGCATACAAAAGATGAACTGGCATGTCATTTTAAGTAGAGTCACATTTTGACAGCAGGGTGGTACAGTGAATGAGGTGAGACAAAAAAAGAGTCCTTGGTTAGGCTCTACATAACTGACTAATGCTCAGATTTTAGGTTCCTGCTCAACTTTCACTGGCTCGAAGTAACTGAGTGGGTCAATTAATCCTCATAACAGAAAGCAATTGCATTGCTGTTCCAATCCAGGCTGCAGAGGAAAAAAACACTGTGTTGTTTTCAAAGAAAGCAACTGCTGTACCAAGCTAGGGTCTTGGACAATTTATTTAGTGTCAATTTGTGACAGCCCCCAAGATCTGTGCTGCTAAGTCTGTGCATTTAATGTCATGGACCTGGACTTTATTGCTTGTCATGAATGTTGCAAAGTCCATTAAGGAGCTTATTCCCTTCAGGGGAGAGCAGGGCTGCACCTGTGATCTGTGTGGCAATGGCTTTGTGTGCAGAGACATGATGCAGAACTTCCACACCCTTTGTTCCATGGCCCATCAGATATCAGATGTGATATATTCTATATATCTATAGAATAGATTATATATCTTATATTCCTAAGCAGCAGCCGTAAGCAGCTGATAGATTTGCAATGGTGCCTTTTTGAGGGGTGTGCTCACATGGTGGGCAGGTATTCGATGGTTCATTATGTCTATTGCAAGAACAGTCACGTGCATAGGGCACTGAAAACTGTTCATACTCTGCTCCAACAGAAAAAGATCATTAAATAGGAATTATTAGATAGCAAATCTCCTCATTAGTCTTCCCACTGTGTTCACCACCACCTGAGGTCTATAGCTAAAAGAGGAGGTATGAACACACTGAGTGTGGTGGTGCCTGGCGTTGGACAATGAGCAGATTGAAGATGTTTCCTACCCACAGGTAGGAGCTGGGTAACTCCTGGGTACCAAGGAGGCACCAACACTAAGGGGAGATAAAGGTGTAATTCGAATTTTTTCCTCAGATTATTGTGCCTTCTAGTCCTAAGTCCCCTCCAGGAAGAAGTGAGGACTAAGCACTGCAAAAAGAAGATTGTTACATATGCTTTTTTCTTTTCAAAGAGGAGGCAGTTCTCATTATAGCCAGTAATACAATGAATGGAGCATTCACCCAGGATGTAGGTGACAGGTTAAATTCCTTTCTATTACTGTGGAAATGTCCCACTGATTGCACATACATTATCAGTTCTTCTTTGATCCACTTAATGTGCACAGAGATCAGATTCTGTGTGCTCCTTGCGGACTGGCCATTTTTGCCAGCTTTAACTCCTTCTTCCCGTGTAGACTTTGCATCATATATTGTCTTTGAAAGTATTAATAGCTTCTTTGCCACTACCTTGGTGCTGGGAAGCAACATTAGACCCCAAAATAAATCTCTTCAGGATTCATTTAGACAATGGCTTGTTTAATTTTCTGTTTAATTTATTTATTTCATGCTCTGTATGAACCTTTAGATATGTGGGCCTGTGAGTAATGCCTCAGCACCATGTAAGTCCCTGAGGTTTGTTTCCCAGCATCTTTCCCTGTTGGAAGCAAGAGGAGATGGCCACTGAGCAGTAAGAGAGAGAAAAAAGAGACCAATTCCCATGGCAGCTGCCTGGAGAGAGGAAAGGCAGGGCGTGTGGCTGGCGTTTATCGATTGCAATGCAGGCACACGCTCTCCTGTGCTGCAGTGCCACTCCAGACTGACATGGGAGAGGTTTTCTGATGGGCTCTGAAGCTCTGATGGCCCTGTACCTGCTGAACATCAGCTGTCCTGCTTCAGTGAGTGTGCAGCTGGGAAGCTGCAGGTGCAAGGCTTGGGGCATTGCTTTAGAGGTACGGGTGTAGAAAGACTCTTCACAATAAAAGTAACAACACGCAGGTGGAGGTGGGTTTGTTGTGAATTCATGTCTTTTTCAGAGGCCAGATTGCCATTCCTCATGCATGACTGCAATGTGGCTCCAGCACAGGACACAGAATCACTGTGGGTTAAGCACAGGTTACAGCATTCCTGCAGGTTAGGCACAAGTGAATCTGTTATAGGAATCTCACCACTTTCATACACATTTCACCCGTATAGAGTCTTACACCCCGTGGCAGGGGCAAGGGCTTTTGCTTGGTGCATGAAGCAGCAGGAAACAAGGCTGCTCAGGATTCATCTTGATAAAATTCCCAGTTCTGCTGTAACTTCAATTGCTTGCCATCTAATTAGCCAGCACACTTACCAGTGCTCATTCAGATATGACTGATCTAGGGGAAAGCTGGTGCTTCTAACTCATCATTTGCAACTGTATGAGATTGCAACTGTATCAGATGTCCCCTTATGAATATGACTGACAAAGTTTAATAATTTATGTTTCAAAAAAAAATAAGCTGATGAGGCAAGCAATACTCACATCCTTCAGTGAAAAATCAGCCTTTCTGCTTAATTCATAATCATCTGCCTTGAATTACAACGTAATAAAAATTATTTCTTCCAGTCTTCTATGTAGAAATAGGAAAAGAAATAATTAGCATGTGATGACGGAACTGGAAAGGGTATCTTTAGTTCAACCACATAGTCTGCTACACTAGCCACATGTGGAATTCAATATTTTGATTTCAAATGAGAGCACTTACTACATTCCTCATTGTATAAATGATTTTGCAGCCATTGATAAATAGGATTATGTAAAGGCCTGACTCATGGGATGCTGTATTAAAAAGGACAAATTGATGGGGAACATCCCATGAAAGGCCTCAACTTTTCTGCAGATTGAATAAAATTATCAACAAATTGCAATCACGAGTTTTTCTAGAATATTTTCCTTTTAATACTGAATGACAGACTCCCTTAAAGTAACATGAAAGAAAAAAATTAAAAAGAAAAGAGTCTATTATCCTAAATTGACCCTTAAGTCCTGTTTAGTAAAAAAAAAATATTAGGAGGAAGGGAAAAACCAGGCTTCCAGGAAAACAATCTTATCAAATTCCTATCTAGAAATTTTATGAAGAGTGGTAGACCATAACCTCTGAGACTGGCTCTTTAGAATTATATATCCAATTCTCATCAGGAGTGGTTCAGAAAAAAAACTTTATACAAAGCTGATACTGCTATTTGTCAAATCCAAGGTTTCAGTGGGAAACATCATTGCTTTTTGACTACTATGAAATGAAGAGGAAATGCTATTGTTGGTGTTCCTGCTTTGTCTGTTATCTTTTATAATGAGGGAATGATATCCTGCTCAAATACACTTCAGTTCAATCACTGATGAATCAGGAGTCCCTCCCATACTCCCATCAAAGATTCTTGAACATCTGCAGAATCTGAGCTTTGTTTTTTAAGCAAAATAATTTCTAATCTCTGTGTTTGAAGAGGAAAAACCTTCAACTTTCAAATATGAACGGAGTGCAGACTGATGCTATTCTCTGTTATGAGCTGAGATAGTAAATCAATAGCAATAAGAAAGATGAAATCCCTCCCCATCTCCCACCTTTCATTTCAGGGGGCTGAAGACTCTGAAGATTGTCTCTGAAGGGTGGTTTCAGTGTCAGTGTTGTTATCAATTTATTTTTCTGACAAAGGCTGTGAGGAACATGGAAAGAGGACTGAGAGATTCTTCTGGGTCACAGAACTGACCTTCCTGCCATGGCAGGACTGGAACACACAGCTCTCCTCAAAAATGGATAGTGCTCCTTTGTTTAATCTTTGGTTTTTGGCCCACACTATTCTGAATAAAGGCTTCACTGCTTCATGGTAGCAGGTGCTTTCTTCTAAAACCAAGGCCAAGTCTATTCAAGACCAGCTTATACCCATTTGAGAGTGTGCCAGCATCACTCTGAAGTGCATCTAGTTCCTTTCCTTTCTTGATGTTAACCCTACGATGCATTTAGCAGTGATCACACCCCCCTCTCAGCCTTCACTTGCCAGACGAAACAAGTAAAGGTCTGTAAGTGTCCTGGAAGCTGGCTGCCACTTCCCTGATCCTGCTGGAATTGTGCAGGCTATTTCCACTAAGACTCACCGGTAATGTTATGTAAGTGGCAATAATATTATCCTGGTTTTTTGGGGGAAAGTCTCCTGAGAATCTTTCCCTTTTTTTTTTTAATTCTGGCAGGTCTGAGAAGAAGAAGTTAATAAGAATTATCTAGACTGATGAGGTTATTTAAAATATGCCTGTGGGCACCCAGCTAACAGAGTGCCAATTCTTTTGACCACTGAGACAGAACTGGTGAGTCTGAGGTCCCCAGGCATCTCAGAGAATACAGAGTCTGGAAAGAAAAAGAGGAACAAGGAGCATTAGTTATTATTTCTTAAGTAATTGTTTCTGTAACACATTTTTTAAGCCCAAATTCTCTTACTTTATTCGTTTTTCCTTCCCTGGTGGTGGCATGCTTTGCTTTACAAGAGAAACCAGTAAAAAAAGGCAGGAACTGCACAGAGCAAGGAGGAGGCTGGTGCATGAAAGGATCTGGTAATCCTGCTGGGGGGGGAGAGGGAGATGGCAGAGAGAAAACCTTCCCGAGGACACTCCTTGTCACAACAGTGCCACTGCAGGGTGCTCCTGTCAGCCCAGCACTCTGTATCATCTATCTGAATGGTTGCCTTGTGACATGGCAATGTCCCCACCATGATGGGAATTTTCAGGAAAGATACATTATAATAAAATGCAAATAGTGTATTGTCTCTGAAAATGCCCATAGCTGAGTGGGCAGCATCATGACCTTAATTCAAGCTTCTAAACAATATCACTGCTATTGGTATTGATCTGGCACCCATAATTGGTATTAATGGGCTGCAAGTACAGTTTAGTTACTCCCTTCTAAAATATCACCTTGAAATTTTCCACTGCTGATAGTGCACAGGGGTGGGTCCCTTTCCAGAACAGGTAACTGGAACGTGGCCAGAGACAAAGGAATGGAAAGCAGCAGAGATGGAGGCAGAACAGCTCTGCAAGAGTGTCAGTAATAAAAGAGGAGAAGAAAGACAGAGGATGCAGGGGCACTGAAATGGCCCCTACTATGGACTGGCTACATTTGTATAAAATGATCACATCTCTTGCTGGGGGTCTGTAATTATTATCACAGGATAATAATTAGCTTTTGCAATCAGCTTGGCCCGAGAGAAGTGCCCTGGTCCTCTCACTAAGGTGAGGCTCCAGCAGCAGGAAAAGGCTCCGTGCCTCGACTCCCCCAGCCCCGAAAGCCCCGGCGCAGCTTTTGCTGGGGGGCAGAGGCAGCGCCGAGGGGAGCGACCCCGGGCTGCCCTGCCCCTGCCCCGGGCACAGCCAGAGAGAGCACTGCACAGCTCGTCTCAGGCAGCACGGAGCTTGCACTCCAGCGCTGAGGTGCGACCTTCTCCTCGTGACCCACGCAGACCTGCTCCTCTAGCGGAAGGTTTAACCCAGCGTGGCATCTGCTGGCTTGGGCCGATGAAGATGCAATTCAACTTCCATTATGGCCAAGTCCATAAAGACACCTTAGCCTGAATTTAAAAGCACTTCCAATAATCTTCCATCCTTATGAATTCTAGATTAGGCTGAAAACACAAGTTGTGTGGTCTGATCACTGAGAGTGGGCACTCAGGACCTCTTTTCCAGTGTTTCATATTGGTCTAGGGGCAAGTAGAAGCACCAAACCTTGACCTTGGGGAAATGAATGCTCTAACTCAAGCTTAAGTAAAGAAACATTTCCATTTCAGTATCTTTCCCAACCTTATGATGAAGAAAATTCACATGCCTGCTTCCCCAGATTTTACACAGTTGGTTTTTCCACCCTTTTTTCTGACTGGGTGTTTATTTTCTCCACCTGTGCTAGCTTGAAACTAAAATTGCAAAGCTCATCTTCCAGTGTCTTCCAGTCTTCCAGCAGTTGCATTCCATAAGTATAGATCTTATTGAAGATGGCACGGGAAACCAAGGGTTTGCTGTCCTCATAAACCTCCCAGAATGTCCCATGGATACACAGCACTCTGGAAAACTTGCTGATAACCTGTAGTCTTCAAGAATCCCATAGCAAAAATAATTAATGTAACCAGAAACAAGGAGGAAAGATGCATGTTATCCGAATGGAATTCCAGCATCCTCAGAAGTAATTCCTTGAAGTGCTTGAAAGAAATCTGAAGGGGTGCAAGAGTTGTAGAGTTTTCTCACTGCCCAGGAAACACTGTGCTGCTTCTACTGGACTTTGCATGTTAATTCTGTGCAGTACCACTGATCACACTCAGACACTTCTTGCTGTGTGGGTAGGACTAATGCAAGATGGTGCTGATGTAAATATAGCTTGCTTGCTGAAAGTGAGCTGGAAAATTGTTTCACGTGTTCACTAAGCTATACCCCGTGAGCCACATATCAAAATGCATTCAGAAGTGGATATTATGTCTGTGCATCAAGAACAGAAATTAGAATCCAGGTTTCATAAAGGCAGCAAAAGATGTATCTACCAGAATAGAGAGTACATAGGTTAAGACAAACAATTGAATTTCCCCAGTGCAGTGAGTTGTCACCGACCACCTAAACCACTGCCCCTAACCCTGTACATGTCCTTCCCCTCTGGAAAACGTGACGTAAAACACTGAGCAGAATCAATTTACAAGCTGGCAGGAGTGACCAAGTGCTCCATGACACATGGCCCAGCTGATGTCCAGTAGTGTGCCCAACCAGGACTCACACCCTTCTCTGCAAGGTGGACACTTTTTTCCAGTTCAAACTCAGGAAAATCAGCTGCTACCAGCACCCTCAAGCTCTGGTTCTGGGAGAGAAAGGAGCACCTGACAGTGTTCACTGAGGGGCTGCTGCCCCTCTGCTGGTAGCTCAGTTGCTCTGTAGAGACATGGATCTCCAAAGGTCTTTAAACGTTGCTTTGATCTGTAGTAGTGCTGAATACAGATTCTTGCTGTGGATTTAATGGGACCCAGAAAAGCTCAGCATTCTTGGAGAACAGTCTGCTTAAATCTGTTGGCATTAAATATACTCAAAGGTTTTTTTTCTTGTACTAATTGCCTGAGGTATTGAGTCAGCATTTTAGTGCCAGGGGTAGTAGACAACAAAGCATTTCCACCTCTGTCTGCACTGAACCAGCCACCCTTTTCCTGAAGTGACTAAGGCAAAAGACAATCACAGTCAGGGTACCCTGTTCCTAACTTACACACACAGCACTGGATATCTCAGGAGCTGTTTTTACCTGTTCAGGGGATTTCCAAATCCACAGGAGCATCCAGCTTGCAAGTTACACATCTTTCTTTGGAGAATGAAAATCACTGTATTGCCCAGGGAATAGGTAATGGCAGCTCTTGAGATATACAGAACTTTACATTCCTTTTTTTTCTGTTCAATTTTTTAAAATAAACATGACTTCTTGCCTTTATCCCTTTCTGCTGAATTTGTCAGAGGAGAAAAAGACACTGGAGTCCTGCAGACTTTTTGGAAATGGGCAGTGGGCTGAGGAAGGAGACCCCAGTTACTGCCCCAGAGAGAAGGGCCATGGGCCAAGTCCAGGTGTGCTGAGGTGTAGGGCTTAGCTATGGGGACTGAGCACTGAGAGGGAACAGGGTTGAAACCCCCACTGCTTCATTGGAAGGCAGTGAAAAGGTGTCTCTCTCTCTTGCTCTCCATCAGAGAAAGCCAAATGTAACAATTCTGATATATATTTACCAAAAAAAAAACAGAGTAAAAAAAATATTGTACATTTTTAATCTTTCATTTGAACAAAAAGGACAAGAATCCAAACCAAGCAAAATTCTCAGTAGTCATCTAGTACATCTCTCCACAACCTGTGCAACTCCAGTTGAAAGCAGGAGGTATTTATTCTGTGTCCCTAAGAAAAACTCAGGCTCTTAATATACTACCAATTAGAGTTAGAATTATGTATGGATTGTTTTAATGGTTTATTGGCATGCTAGTGGACTAAGTACCTTGCTTTATTAGTATCATTTAAGTCTGTACTAGAAAAGCCATTATAGAATTTCATTCCTAATAGCAATAATAATAACAACAACAATCTAGATTTTTGAGGGAAAGGCAAAACTATCTATCTGTCAATTCCACAGTACAATCACATAACAAACAATAATCCTAAAAGCATACGGAATTCTGAGTTGATCACAGAACTGATAGCAGAGTAACTCAAGATTTTCTAAATGCCACTTTGATCACAGTGGTAATTTAATGTTTATGTGATATCCCTAAAATAATCAATCATATCTGCACTACCCAGAGCACTTTTTTCTGATGTAAGCCTTTCTGTGAACTTACCCATCACATTTGTGCCCCAGCATTACCCCTTTCACTGAAGTGTGAGTAGATTCCAATCAAAAAAATTGTCCATGAGTGGCTACACAGTAACATACAAAAAAAAAAAAAAAAAAAAGGCCATTTTGTTGAAAAGCATCCATTACATACAATAACAGTGATTTGTTTTGCAACATCTATTTTATGCTTTCAAGCTACATAAAAAGAACACTTTTCCTGTGGCACTTAAAAACATGACAGCACAGAAGGGTTTTTACTCCCCTTTCTGTAACAGAAATAAGCATGAAGGGACAAAACTTTGGCTCACCCTTTAAGGTGCCTGGAGAAAGCTGAAATAACGGGGCAGGTGGTGAGCCATTCAGGTGTAACTAGCAGAGGGTGAGCATTTGCCACCAGGTCTTGCCATTAAAATGTTCCCTAGGAAGGTGAGTAAACAGCAGTTCCTAGGAACAGGAGCATTTCACATCCCTTGCTTGCTGCAAGCCTAAGAGCTCACAGCTCTGTCCTCACCCACCTGCAGTATTCTTCAACACCAGTCCTGAGGGACCATCCCCACAGGCTCTCTCCTGCTTGCCCCTTCAAGGTCCTGGAATATTCAGTTGTCACAGCCCAGGCTGATCCCTCATCCAGGCTGAGCAGAAGGTGCAAAAAAGCCCCTGGGACTGATGTGCCCTGCCCAAGGCTTTGGGTCAGAGAGGGCCTTTTCAGAAGCAAAGTCACACGGAGCACAAAGTCCCCAGGTTGGTGGCTGGGGTCCCAGGGCACAAGGGAATGTGAGGAGTGTGAATTATGAGTGGCAGTGAAGTCAGAGACATCTGGCTTTAGGACTGAAAGATAAAGTTGGTGATCTGGGAGAGTTGTCCCTGGTGTGTTCAGAAACCAAGGCCTTTGGCAAATGAAAACATTGCATGAAAGTATATATCAAATTCATGTGGTCTGCATTTTCATCCTGCAAATGCACTCAAGCAAGATATCAGCTGGTTATTCTGGCTAAAGACATAACAATGTCCTCCTCCCTTGTATATGTGAAATAGTCACATCAGGACTTTTTTCAAATGAAATCCCAGAAAACATTAAATAAAGATCTGGAGTTAGCTCATCTGTGCTGAGTCAACATCACAGCTAAGAGAGAGGTGAAATCTTGAAAAAAACTGTGAATCAGATTCTTTGCTGCAATACAAACTGTTTTACTGTTATTTTCCAGAGGAAATACATGTAGGGAAACCAAGGACACAAGTTAACTCCAATGGGAAGAAGTTTTCTTACCAATAACAGAAAATGACAAAGCATCAGGACATTTAACAAACTTTCTATGCAAAGAAGGTTGAGGAAAATGAAGTAATTACTTGAAATCTTCCCCTGGGCAGAATTTCATCTGAATAAATTATTTCAACAGTGCATGACACTAAGTATTCTCTATTACAGACAGTCACACCAATTTTACTGGTATAACCATTCTGACTTTGGATTAATGTCACTTTTATTTCATCTTGGTTTTGATTTGTTCCCAACTGATGCAAGCTAACTGATACAACTTCTGTTCAATTTGAAACAAACATTGTTTAGATAGTTTTTAACTAAAACTGCTTAGAAGCCACCTCTAATCTACTCCCATGTCACCTGGAAGCCTCACATCAAAATAAAGATGCTCATATACCAAAAATAAACAAAGGTTTGAATTTCATCCCATCTATTTTTTCCCTGCTCATTATTACCCAGACAAACCCAAGGTCAGGTACTCAGTTGCTCCCTGTGGTTCAGCACTTCATACATCTGATAACATTGCAAGGCAAGGCAAGAGTCCTCCTGAAGTGATGCAGGAGAGGTTTTAAAGGTCAGTAAACAGATCAGCTAAAAATCAGACCAGGAAACAGTAGAAACAAAGCAAGGAAAGAGAATGAAGGAAGATTAAGGTATGTGGTTGAAAGACTACCTGTTCTTGGGTGCAGGGTTGCCCTGTTTGGAGAATACTAAGCTGTCTTGCTTTCTGATTTAAATCCCAGAAAGTGAAAACCTACCCCTCTTAATTGTGGTGAAAGGGCATTTTTTATAAAATATCAAGGACAGTCTTAAAACTGGAAGGAAATACTGGAGGTGTTTTTATTCATAGGAATTGTCTCAGTTCTTAAGTAAAATTGCTTTCTTATACTGCTAAAAAAAAAATGTTAAATGTTAAATAAACATGGTGTCTGTGGAATCCATGGCATTCCCTGAAGAAACACATAAGTACTATTAAATAAGTGATCCTCACAGCACCTGATGATGTAAGGAAACATTATTCTGTTTCTACATGGCTAGATGTTGCCCTTCTCTGGATGATAATCCCAAAAATTTAAATTATTTTACTGTTAGCTCCAATGCCTCTGGAAGCCAACAGACCTGAGACAGGTGTCTGTACTTAAAAGCATTAAGAAGATGAAGAAAGAAGTAATTTTAAACTTTGGACCTGAAGTTCCCAGCTGTCAATCCTGACCTGAATTTCCCGGACTATTTAAAACATAAATGTAAAAGGTTGTCACTGAAAGTTAAACAGCTTAAAGATGATTAATCTGAGCTGCTGACATGGGGTTGTAGGCCAGTGATGTTGTGTTTGTGGACTTTCAGTATTTCCTGGTAAGAATAGCTCCCAGGGCCAGAGAGAAGAGGGGGCAGGAAGCCCTGTCTACTGCTATTAAAATGGTCCACTGAGCTCATGCCTTTAAGGAGCCTCAGCCAAATAGGGAGTCAAACATTAACCATTTTAGCTTAGAAAGGAAAGAAAAAAGTCCATGCACAATGAAAATCCATACTGTGGTGAGCCATGCCCTGTGTGCAGCCCTGGTGCTGCCCAGCTGTTTGGTGCCCCTCTGCTGCCAGATGTGGCTGCTCACAGTGGTGCTCACCATGGGGTGCATTTGTTTGCACAGTGGGGACTCTGAGTCCTGGTTTCTCATTGGAGAAGTACATGTTTATTCAAAAAATCAGAGTCATTTAGTCTAGAAAAGACCTTTAAGATCCTCAAGTCCAACCATAATTCATTAATTTGCTGTGTAAGCAAGGTGAAGACTAAATGGATGACCCAAACATTTGCAGAGAGCATACAGAAATGAAAACAACCACTGGTTAATCCTGTTTCCAAAACTGAACTCAACCTCCATGTAATTATTTAAGAACAAATGACATAAATTCACAAGCCAGGAATTCCTATTCTATGCCTCCCTGAGGCAGTGATAAATCATGCACTTTAATTAATAAGTGGGGGGTGTGGCTTCATGTTGGAGTCTTTGCCTGCAGAACCAGGTTAGTACAATATTCTGGGTTTTGCACTCATGAATCAAGTAAAGAAACATCACGCAAAGAACAAAACTTCTGGCCTGTTTCATTAATGCCCATGCAAACAGCAAACACTTGCCATTTAAAGTTGGCAGGATTTTTTTTGCAAATGGCCAGTGAGGATATTTTTTCAGGAAAAAGTTTTGAAAGCCAGATCTTCCAAAAAAGGTACTTCTATGAAGAAGCTTGAATACATTTCTCTTTAAATGTTCTCCAGGTCTCAGCAAGTCCTAAAAAAGTTCAGCTCATACAGAAGTTGGTAATGCAAACTTGAGCACAGAGAAATGTTGAAGACATCTGTCAGAACCTCTTGGTAACGTTAGAAGGAAGAAATGGCTCCTTCTGAGAGAAAAATAAGTATGGAAGTTTTGGGACAGGAACAAATTAGACAATTCTCTCAAAAAAAAAAAAAAAATTAGCTTGCCTATGGAAGTTGCTCAAAGGTGAGGAGCCTGTCCAGAAGGAAATAAAACTCTCTGGACAGCTGGGGGGAATGAGTGTTGACTTCCCAGAGGGTATACCTAAGGCTGCACTACGTTTGCTGGAGGCTGACCAAAGTGTGTACTTGCTTTTTGGGAACAAGTGTCTAGAACCAGCTGAGCCAGCACCAAGGTGCACAGACTAAAGGGTGCTAAAGAGCTAAGACTGAGTACTGCTTATTTGGATTTAGCTCACTTACATTCTTACATGGATTGTGATGGTGGAAGTGATGATGACAGCAGTATTTTCTCAAATGTAAAGTTACTGCCTCAGAAATGCAAAAGCTTTCTGCTTCCAGAAAGACAGCAGAAATCAGTTGGTGCAGGTAAGTAGTGAGATCAGTAATTGTCATGCGTTTACTGCCACTTGAGCAAAATTGCTAATGGTACATGTCAGACGTAAGACAGTCTGTAATTGGAGCAGATTGTAAAGATGATTATAGCACACCTCTCAGATTACAATTCAAGCCTTTTTTTTTGGGGGGGGGGAGTGGTTGCTAAGTAAGAAAAGATTGAAAATAAAAAGGTGGTGCCACAGACATTGTGAAAGTGTAGGAGAATATTTCCACTGTTGTTAAGATGGGCTCTATTTTCATTTTCAAATCACTGATAATTCAGGTTTCTACATCTTGTAGGCATAAATGCTTGAAGTCTTAACATAATAAACTAGCTCCCATGTCAGCTGGGAAAACAAGTAAGAAAAGGTTGAGAGGAGTGTATTTTTTCTTAATGTTTAAGTCACAGAGTTACTGAAATGCTTTGGACGCACATCTGTTACTCTGCACTAACAGGGAGTAACCTATCACCCTGATTATTTACAAGAAAGCATGAAACTCTGCTAGGACTACCCCCAAAATATCAAAAAAATTCAAAAGTGGAATATTTTGAATTTTTAGAATGCATCATCACTGCAGATGGTAACCTTAATCCTACCTTTGTGTGGTAATAATCAAATTGAAATGATGTTAATCTATCTCACATAGTAGAAATTGGGCAAAATGATCAATGGTTAAAATATCCTTTTATTTTTATAGAAAAATAAGTATTTTTCCTCATTTCCTGAATAATTTCCCATTTCTAATTCTATTTCTTCTTGTCTTCTGTGTATCCATGAAAATATTAAGGCATGTGCAAACAGGAGTTTATCCATGTCAGTAGAAAGAATCTTAAGATGTCTTCCAGGTATTAAAAGTTATTTTAACACATTCATTGAACATTAACCTTTTGTAATTTTCATGTTCTTTAGGTAAGGTAAAGATGGGCATCTCACAGAGGTATATTAGATAACAGACTATTACTTACATTGGTTTTACATGTGCCAACAGTTTTTTATGACATCTTAAAGCACCAATCTCCCTTTTTGTTGCTAAAAAATATGATACAATGAATTAACTTGAGGGCAAGCTATTAAAAATCACTAATTCCTTTTTCATCTATTAATGTTTTCCTTAAAAACTTTACAGAAAAAAACCCCAGAAAAATGGAAAGGAATTTACTCCAGGAAATTTGCTCTCCTATACTCAACTTCACATTTCTATTTCAGTAGATTGAAAAATTCACTAAAGAGTTTAAAAATTTTGTTGATGAAAATCCGATGGCTTTTCCAAACACTGTAAGGATCACTGAAGTTCCAAACCTTGGAGAAGGGGTGAACAGCCATTATTCCTATAAGACCCATGGTGGGATAAGAGACCAGCTGTGCACATGGGTGTGTTGGGGTCTTTACTGTATTACAGAATATTCTTATAGAATATTGGGGCATTTCCTATCTCCAGATGCCAGTTCCCTCCATTTCTCTGAACTAGTGGAATGTGTTATCAATTCCTACCTCAAATAGAGCAGTGGGGAGGATCTTCATTTTGTGTAAGCAGGCTTTGCCAGACTGCAGAAGCCTAATAAACACATCTTATGTGGGACTAACTTTCAAACCAAAGTTAATTTAAACTGTGCCAAGAAAACCTTTTTATTAGATTTTTTGCTTTTAATTAAAAGAACGATGTATGAAAATTATTAAAGTGCACAAAATACCATTGTAAAAAATACCTTAAAAATGAAAATAATAAAATAGTTCCTTTAAGAACAATGGAAATGCAGCATGGAGAGAGAGCCATCTAATAAATTAAGGAAAAATATATTTCCCTTAGATTTCCTTTTCCTCCATTTTTCTGTGCACTACCTCACATTTAGCCAAGAAAGTTCCCTTTTATGTGTCTTAGCTCAAATCCAGTTTCATCAGCATGTGAGCTAATATGCCAAACTATGTGCAGAAAGAGCTCAGGCATGAATTCATGTTCCCTGCTGCCAGCTGTGCTACGAGGCCAGTAAGCTCTGGCACAGGGACAGGAGGAGAAAGGAACTTCACAGCTTCCCCACTACCAGAGCTCATCTGCAGTGGTATTAAGGAAGAAAATGACTGAAGGTTATGAAGTTTCCTTTCATCTGTCCAGGGCTTGCTGTGCACTTTCCTGTGCACTGAGGTAGATCAGTCTATCTACAGTGTTCATTTGGCTCTCCTCAGATTCACTTTCGTCAACCACAGTGAATTAAGAGAGGGACATCCTCATTATTTCAAAGAATTAAGGCAGAGAATCAAAGCCCATATATGCAACAATTTATGTCTGCCACGTGCCCATGGTAATTAAATAGATCTGAGGGGTCTAAACAGCTTGGAGAAATGGAATATGGTACTTGCTCAGGTGACACAAAAGAGAACGAAAATCATAGGTGAGAAAGGCTGNCTTCCCCTTGACAAAAATTAAAAGACATGATTAGATGTAATTTTTAACTGTGAAAAGAAATTTGAGCCCAACTTGGAAATAATTATAGAACGCTTTGCATGCCATTCACAGGAAACTTGATTAATTTATCCAGCTAATGAATTCTTTTGCTCTTTATGGCTGGCATCAGGTAGCCATCCAAACATATTCGTGGTAGATACAGCAAAAGAATAAAACATTTTGTGATCTGTTTATAAGACACAAGCAGACAGATGCACGTAGAGGGAATGGAAGTGGAGAGGTGAAGGGGAAAAAATAAATTGACTTCAACAGGGAAAAGGAAAAGTAGTACAGCTTTGCATAAGCAATGCCAGACAAGCATGTTCATCCCATCCCACAGTAGGATTATTTCCTACAGCATATTCATGATTGCTTTGTCTACTCTGGTTTTAATGTTTCAAATTATGGGGATTCCACCATTTCCTTTGAGAGCCTCCTCTGCAGTCTAATGCTGCTCAACCCCTGGAAGCTGTCCCTGATACATGTCTCACTGCCTTTCTTATTCCCATTACATTATTCAGTATCCTCTTTGCCCTGCTTTTTTCCCCCCTTCAACTTTCTCGGTGCTTCCTCCTTTCAAATCATCACTGGCAGCAGTTTGGGCCATCTCTTACTTTAAGCTGAGTAAGCATTTCTGTAATCTCTACTCATAACCCAGTCCTGTCAGGCAGCTGATCATTTTGGTTGTTTTTCTGTGAATGCCTCCTGCTTTTGACTATTTTTGGGGTTTTTTTGTTACTTTGGCAAAATCCTCACTCCCCTCTTCCTCAGACAGAAGAGAAGCTGACCCATTCATTCACAGACACGGTCCTCTTGCTTTTGCTAAGGTGTGCAGATGACAAACACATCATTTTAGGTGCTTTAAGGTGAGAGCATCTACACAAGAGCTTTTTCCTTTCCTTAAATGTTTCTATTGCCTTGTCCCTTTCCTAAAGTTGTGATGCTGGGGATGTTTTCTAGTATAGACCTGGCTTTGGGCTAAATCTCTGCAAAAGTGGGTACATCTTTTTCTGAGAGAACTAGGAAAAAGAATTTTTACCTAGGCATGGTCAATTCTACATGGACCTTCAGAGATTTCACTCAGCTACCACTACCATAAGGTGATCCATAGTCACCAGCAGTATTTGAGCACTACATAAGTATTGTTAAGTAAAAATACATTTCTTTCTGACCATGCTAATAAATCACTGCATCTGAAATGTAAATAGTATCTTGCTCTTCTTGGAATCTGGAACTTTCCCACCTCACAACCTCTTACCTATAAACCTAAAAGGATCCAAGAATAAAGACCAACTAGGTCAAATCTTCTGACTTGCTTCTTTTTCATTGCAGTTGCAGTGTTTAATCAAAATAATTGTGTAAATTTATATGCTTGAGATTTCCTTCCTGGAGCGTGGGTTCTGATACTTGGAATAAATAAGAAATCTCTGCTCTTGAGATCAGCCCCAGGGGAACAAATGGGCTTTCCAAAGGAGGCTGCTATGGCCCCATGAACATCCCTATGCTGGGGCTTGGCTGTTGGGCCAGGTCAAGGCTCTCACAGCACTCACCTTTGTCTGTACCCTGCCCCAGGTGATGGGACGGTCCTGCCTGCCCTGCAGACCCCAAAGACCCTGCACACAGGATATTGCCCGGCTGAGTGTTCGCTGAATTCAGCCATTTCCACTTCTGCTGGAAAAAATTCCAACCCCAAGTGATTGCTCTTCCTTTCAAAGCGCCCAACAGCTGAAACCCTGGGCTTGTCATGGAAGAGCCAAGAAAACTCAGTCACAAGGATATGAAAGTTCAACTATTTCTTTTTAGGTCCCTTTATGCAGCTTCATGAAAGGAAAAATTTAAAAACTGGTGTAAACACCAGCAGCACAGACTCTGTAATGAGCAGGTAATGAGTTAAATAATCATATTGTATCAGGACTGGGGAAGTAAAGTTGCAACTCAAAGATACACATAAGCGAAGGAAGCTGGACCACCACAAAGCCTTCCCTTGCCTCCCTCTTGGCTTCCTCCCTCATGCTTGAAAAAGCCACTTCTGCAGAAGGCTGATACTTGGAGCCTGTTTCATCCCACATAACACAACAAACAAACAAAACTCAGATTCTCAGGTAGGAACCCTGGAGCATATTTGGGCTTAATTGCTTTTCTTTGTTTAGATCTGGATGTAATGAACAAGAAAGACCTGGATAATTTTTTGAATGTCTGTATTTGAAACATGCAGTGCTCAACAAAAGGTAAAAGTTCTTGCTCCTGTTTAGCACAGTGCTGGGGGAGAAGCATTTGTATAGTCCTAAGGGCAATGGCTCTGCTCAAGGGAGGCTGACCAGGTGGATTTCCTCCTCACTGCACTGAAGAGAAACCCAGGAGATGTTACTAGAAAACAACATATATGACAATAAAACAAACAGCAGCACCACAAAATTAAGGGACTTCATGTGCTCAAGCCTTGCTTACAGCAGGCAAACTCACCAAAGTATCCCAACCAGTTCTGCTGCTGGTCTGGCCGGAGTGATGCTGGCATGGGCCATGGTTGGGTGTGAACAGCTCTCCAGTCTGGGGCTGGCAACCAGCGAAAACACTGGAAACCACAAGCTCTGCACACGCTGCAGGAATCACTCCAGTGCTGATGCCTGTACAGCACAGCTGGTAACATGATGTAATTTGGTTTCGTTCCACAACGTAATAAAAAACTACTTTGTTTAGTGTAGTTGCAGCCTAAGCTTTATGTTTTGAAGAAACCCCTACATCCTTTTCTTTCACTGACTAGAACAGTAAGCTGGTAGGTCAAGGCTGACCTGGGGATGATTATAACTTTTCGTTTCTGCTAACATTGTGTACCACAAAGAGCTGTTCTACCTTTGGGACTCCCAAGGATTTTTGAAACCATAGGTGCTGTGGTGTCTTGCTCCTTCCTTCTTGCAAGGGATTAAAAAAACCCACCAAACCCAAACCAAACTACTAACCCCCAGTCCAAACCAAAAAAAAAAAAAAAAAAAAAAAAAAAAAAAAAAATAAACANAAAAAAAAAAAGAAGAAAATATGTACAAAGGAAAAAAAGAGGAAGATGTTCCTTGCGGAATATAATTGTTGATTTGAAAGATAGTTCTATTAAATGTTTTCAAAACATTCCTTCTTATGTTGGAACAGTGTAATTAAGAGTTCTCAGTCCTTCTTACCCTGGTTCTCAGATACTGGCTCAGTGTCAGCTGGTACACGTGTCAACTTTGTTCTTTTTCATCATATTAAAATTGCTACCATTCATGGCAACATGCACCCACGGTTTCGTGAAATATGCACCAGAACTGCCACGGCTTGTTTGGAATAGAATAGAATAGAATAGAATAGAATAGAATAGAATAGAATAGAATAGAATAGAATAGAATAGAATAGAATATTTTGGGTTGGGAAAGACCCCTAAGATCACCAAGCCCCACTGTTAACCTGACACTACGTAGTCCTCCATTGGCTGTATGCAGAGGAGTGAATTTAGGGGTAGGCTGGAAGTTGTTCGGCAGGTGGGGAAGGAAGAGGGGGCACAGGGCGTCGGAGTCGAATCTCTGCCTGCCTCGAGCACATCACTCCTTCCCCGCCTTCCTCGGCAAAACGGGGACCTTCAGCCCCTCTCCTGGGAGGTGTGATGAGTGCAGGCTGGTGCCGTCCTGCTCGCGCTGCCCCCGGAGCACCGCTGTCCCAGAGCACCGCTGTTCCCGGAGCTCCGCTGTCCCCGAACGCCGCTGTCCCCGAGCACCGCTGTCCCCCAAGCATCGCTTGCCCCTCGAACACCGTTGCCCCCCGAGCACCGCTGTCCCCGGAGCTCCGCTGTCCCCGAGCACCGCAGTCCCCAGAGCTCCGCTGTCCCCGAGCACCGCTGTCCCCGGAGCTCCGCTGTCCCCGAGCACCGCAGTCCCCGGAGCTCCGCTGTCC
>VXAC01000332.1:1719499-1764363 GCA_013399225.1 Rhipidura dahli | reverse complement strand
CGGGGGCGGAGGGGGGCTCTGGCGGCGGGGCTTGGCCGCGCACGCGGTGGTGCGGGAGCTGGAAAAATCCGTGGGGATGGCTTGGAGGGACTCCTGCCCTGCCAGGGAAGCGCAGCTTCAGGGAAACGTGCCGTGTACCTGCGTGCCAGACCCCGCTGTGGCCGCATCGGGAGACTCCCACGGAGTCCACACAGCGTGTGTGTGTCGTTTGCAACAAAACACCCCCGATAAGGTCGTTTTGGACAATACCAGTCAAGTCACTCAGACGAAACGAGATATATATATATATACATATTTTTAATTGCGGGATTATTTTTTTTTTTTAATGTATAATTGAAATCTTGTGGTGGCTTCTTGGCGTGGTTGCTTGTGATGCTCCGCCGGTCCCCGGGCTGGGAAGGCGCGCACGCAGCCCGAGCTGTTGCCGTGGCAGGGAGGATGAGCAGGAGCCCCAGCCCGCCCTCCGCTCCTCAGCCCGGCTCCCGCTCCCCGCTTCCATGTGTGTCAGCGCCGGGGCAGGAGCGAGAGGCAGGCAGCGAGGAGTGCCTGTCAGTGTCCTCGCTCAGGGGCACTGAGCGACCAGAGTCGTGGAGGCGATTTTAGTGTATCTAATGTAATCGGTGTCTCCCGGAGGAAGAGAGTGGGGAGTATTTATTTATATGTACCGATGGTAGCGTTGGTTCTTTCTTGAAATGCAAATCTGCTATTAGCTTCCCCCCCCTTTTTTTTTTTTTTTTTATTTTAGTAATGCTCCCCAAATATTAGGGTTCATTCACCACCAAGAGGCTACAGCATTTCATAGAAGGGACAAATGACCCAGCGTGTCCCAAATTAGTTATTGGAAGTGGTCGATATATTGAGCTGTCTGTCTGTCTTCTGTCTTTTTGTAACGGTTTGTAAGGGCTCCGAGCCAGAAAGTAAAATGCGCTGGAGCCTGTTTCATCAGCAGGGAGGAGCTGATGTTGACATTGTATTTTCCTTTTAACGCTTTGAGGGTGAAGAGAATTAGCTACTGAGATTGCTTGTGGCTCTCATTTCTGTGCCCCCCACCCCCCCACCTGAGGGTGCCCTGAAAACTTGAAGTAAGAGGAGTTAAATGCAATACTGCCTTTCTGTGATGCACTGCCAGTCCATTGGCCCTCATCTGTGGTAGCGAGGGTGGGAAGAGCTGTTTATATCATGGTACACGTAACGTTGTCGCTTTATGCCGAAAATGCTTCTTGGTGTGTCACATCATTGTCTACACACCAATGAGATACTAATTAAAACAGCTGTTAGTAAATGCTTATAAAAAACCCCAAATCAAACTGGCATAGACCTTCAATAAATATGCTAATGCAGTGTACCAAAGTTGTAATACAGTTTTACGGTGCAGTTTCTGTTGCTGTAAGCATAATCCAAGAAAGCTCTGAGGAAGTGGGACATGGTTTGAAATTGGGCATCTGTATCTGCACTGCTGTAATTTCCCTGCAGCTAGATCTGGAATGAGTCTAGCCCACTGACAATATCTTTCCTTATGTGCCACTGGTGTTACACCCAGCAGACGGGGTGGCTCGTGTGTTCTGACTGTGGCAGCCTAAACGAGGATCAATTGGAACTGGGAGGCAGGTAAAGAACAGGCAACATCACACTTTCTATGTCTTTCCCCAGGCTGCTCTTGGTGTGTTCTTAGTCAAGTACATGACAGTGTTTATTGCCTGAGAAAATGAAACAATTTACTGCTTAAAGCTCCTACCTTTAGGCATGTTGCAACTCCTGGCCTGTTCCCAAAATTGGTCCCTACAAAGAGTGGGATCAGTATAGTTTTATTGTGCTGTAGAAGTCTTCTCGTACTCTGGCCATGCTACTCTTGAGTTAAATGGTTTTCAAGGCAACTATGTGTCTCTTTACACCCTGAACGTGCAGTATCTTATGCTTATGCTCTGCTCGAGTGTAAGGAGCCAGATCCCTGCCTTCATTCACTGAGATACATTTAGGCAAATCCATAAAAGTTCACAAGATTGAGGTTTTAACACGTGTTCTGCTCATGATGTGTTAGGGTGTCTCTGCTGCCTCTGTGAAGCAGGAGCCTTTTGAAGGCAATAGTTGCATGCTTAAATATGTCTTTGGTCTCATTGATAACATTGGGAGCAGAGTGACTGCTGTAATTTATGCCCCTTTTTAAAGTGCTTTCCCAAGTCAGACTTGCTAGGAAGATGTTTTTTCAAGTGCTGCGTTTCTGAAACGTATCTGTTGTATTGAGTGTGAGTTTTTTATTTTTGCGTGCTGTGGGTCTCAGAGCTGCTGCTTGTACTCAAGCCACATGGTTCTCTGGTGCCAAGTGAAGCTTTATGGACAGTGAAGCTTTAGGAACAGCTTCTGAAAGAGAGCTGCTGCTTTGTGGGAGAGAGAGGAGCACCAGCAGCATTATTGTGTGGTTATTCCTCGGCTGTGAGCTAAAGCTGTCTCCTTCCTAGCTCTGGGAAGTGTGATAGCGTGGGTCCTACCCACGCAGTGCATCTCGAAAGTGAGCATGAGATAGCTGGTGTTGCTGTGCCCAGGCCTGGTCACTGTGCCACTAGCACAGCAGGCACTGTGCTGTTGTTGTAATCACAGTCTTCTCCGGTAGTCATCGTCACACATTTCAATTTGGCCGTGGCACTTTTCCCCCCTTGTGTGGCCAAATTCGGAGTTCCTTGTTCAGCTGCACACTCGCACTCAGCATAGCCTCGCTGGCAGCAGGGATGTGGCAGGAGAGCCTCAAGAAGTGTCTGCTGGGCAGATAGCATGTGCTTTGGAACCCATGGAGCAAAGTGCCTTTTTTTTTTTTTTAGCTGGGCAGTGCTTGTTTGTTGAAAGGGAGGAGGAAGGTCAAGAAGGCATTTAATGGTGTTCTGCAAAGTTTGTGACAATACTAACCTGTTGGTTATTGTGGGCAAGCCACATGCCTTCCACCTCCCCTTTGCTCTGGTCTGAATAGGCTTTTTTTGATTTAAACATAGCTATTTAAAAGGTACTATGGATGCAAATGAGAATAACCATGTTAGATTTTGTTAGTTTCAGTAGTATGGCTTGGAAGGTGAAGATCAGCCAGCTCAGAAATGCTTGGCAGGTTCCTCTGTGTCTGTGTGCAGGTTGCCTGCCCCACAAGGAGTGGGTGCCAGAGGTAGCCTGGCACTTTGAAGAATGTGTAGAATGATGTTCACAGTGATGTGGTGGCATGTTGTATTATATATATTCAGCTTAAGGCATCAGCAGCACACTTCTTGTTGGGGTTTTCACTTCATTTTAGGAAGGGGAAATCGCTGCTGTGTTTCTCAGGACATAGGGTCTCAACAGGACTTTAAATTTTAAAATTATTGGAAGTTGTGGAATCGTCCTTGATTCCAGATGTTCTGGTGACATTTATTTTCATGTGTTTGAGTGAACTTGCTTGATGCTGGTATGTTGCATGCATGTTCTTTGACACTGGTAGTTTCCCTAAGCTGCTAAAGCTTGCATTGCTCAGAAGTAGCCCTTCTAGGCTGATGCAATCAACATGTCACTCTGCAGTAGCTGTTCTTCAGGGCTGCTTAGGATTTTACGAGGTTTTAGTTTTCTAACGATGTATAAAATTGTACTGGGTGGAAATAGATGAATCATCCTGTTTTTTAGAATAGCTTGGGGGCTGTTAACTGAAGAACTGATTAAATAAAACCAGGAGTCCTGAAATGTGCTGTCTTATTAAAAAAAAAAAGGTAATTCTACAACCCCTCCATTCTTAAGAATACTTAAGAATTAAAAAAATGCCCGCTCCCCCTTTTCTCATTTTGCCCTCAATTTAAGGGCATACAAGGTTAAATTGCCCTTCCAATTATTTTATGAACCAAAATTAATTGGGGAAAGATGCTCTATATTTCTTCCAGTATTTTGTCCAAGTGTCAGATAACGTAGAAGGAACACTTAAAGAACCACAAACACCACATGGAAAATGTGAAAATCATCCTGTTCAGAAACTATTCTCCCTATATTCCATACTATACTTCCAGTCCTCTTCCATTTTAAACATGTGAGGCATAGCAGGTTTCTTGTTTTGAAAGTCTCAACTTTTCTCCAAAGATCACTTTCAAAAAAAGTCTCAGCAGATCTTTAATAAGTGATTACTTATTCCCAAAGACACTGGATATGCAGTCACCTAATTAATTTGGTCCTCTGCTTTCATTGTATTGACTGGCTCAATTATATTTGGTAATATTGCTTGGCTTGATTGAGTCACTTTCTGGCCAGGTTTATTATTTTATTAGGTATGAGTTATGTCTTTTGTTGTCTGCATGAAGTTGCTGGGTTGGAGCAGAGATGTATGGTTAACTCCTCTAGTTATTATTTCTCCCTAACATTTGCCAGCTGACTTCACTCACAGAGAGGTTTTAAAGTGTGAAAATTTCAATAACTAGCACACCTCTGTGATTTGGGACACAAAGTCATTCTTTTAATTCACTCCTTGAGAGATAGTGCTCTGCTTAGCAAGTGAGTATCACCTGTGCAATGACAGAGTGTTAATACTTCCTCAGTTTAGGTGAGAAATGAACTAAGAAATTCAATACTCACATGTACTTCTTGTTTTTTGAGCTGTTAGGATGCAGTTGGCTCATGTTTTCAGTTATTTTTTCTGACACAGAGAGGACTAATTTACTCAAAATTCTTAAAGCTGAAATTTTCATGTAGGTTACATGGAAGACTAGGGCTTTAAAAAAATATATTGGATATCATGTGAATTATGATAAAATCAAGAGCACTGTCAACAGAAACCTTTTTTTGTAGGATGAAGGTCCTCTCATCAGCTATTTTGTTTCTCTGATCATGCCCAAGTTGGAGAGAGACTATAACTTGATGATTTTAAAACCAGATTCAATTAATTAATGAGTTAACAATTTGTACTTTAAGGCACTGGAATTTGAAGGATTCCTTTTTTTATTTTCATTTAAAATATTTTTTTATTTGCCTCTTTCACTGTGCTGTTTGGACTTATGGGCTTTTAATGGGTGTCAAAAGAATTCTCAGCCACTCATTCAGTTGAAGTACATGGTAATGCCTTGTAAAACAGTCTATGCAAATCTCCAGGATGTTCCCAGAACAGCTGTCCTGAAGGCATGCTGTAAATATACCTTTACTGCCAGCTGATGTTGAGCAGCACTGATGCCCAAGGGTTACACTTAATAGATCATTCAGATGATCTTTACTGTATTACACAACTGACATACTCGAAACACTTTTCCCAAGGATGTGTGAAAGTTGCCAAGGGGGTGTCAGTTTTATAGGCAAAGCGGGGAGTAAGCAATGTGTTTCTAACGAGAACACACGCTGCAAGGAGCTGCCCTTTGCAGCTCTGGGGCACGTCTGCCTGGTTGTGCTGCACAGAGCACGGAGCAGGAGCCAGCACTGCTTCCCCTTGCCAAACCTGCATACACCTCCGAGTCAACGTGCTGCCTTTCCCTGGAAGGGTGCTGACCTGCCTTTGTTATCCATCAGGAGGGGAATGCAGCCATTCTGATTCCACCAAGCCAAATATCCCTTGGTATCAGAGGAATTCAGGTTTAGCACACCTCTTTGCTTTGTGTTTAATTTTTCTCCAGTTGAAGCGCTTTCACTCCGTATAAAAGCAGAGATCATAAACTAATTTTTGATGCAGGATTTGCATTAAGAACAGCAAAAAGATCACTATTTATCTGAAGGGATATCAGCAGATTCCTTTAGTATTCCTAGCTCAGAATGGATGTTTGTGGTACAGTAAGGAGAATCCTAAATGTACCACAGCTCTCCTATACTTAAAAAATGCATTGACTGTGTTTTAATTTTTTAAGAGGCTATTTGTATAACGCATCAAGCAGGACATATAATTTTTTAAAAATAACTGCTTTAATTCCCCAGCAACTGTCAGACAATATGAGTCACTGCAGTGTAAGAATTCACCACAGTGCATCTCAGATTTGACACAAACTCTTAATCCATGTAAAATTATGCATGTATATTCTCCTATCTTCCCAGTGGGTGAGCTTCATTTTTGCCAAACTCATGATGATCCCATTCTGCCTTCTTTCCTCCCCCGCCTCCTTTTTTTTCCCCCCCTTTTCTTCTTGAGAACCTCCTTGCAGTCAGTAGCCCCAGCACGGGGTCTGGATGCAGCAGTCTTTTCCTGGCTTGTGAAGAGCCTTTCCTGATTGTTAACCACAGCTCCTGCTTCTCTCCTTGACTGTGGTGGTGCGGGGGCATTTCCAAAACATGATTGCTCTCTGCAGAATTCTGGTCTTTCCTTGCATTACTAGGGTAAACATACACTTAAAAATGGGAACTGGTTTTATTTAACTCCACTTGGTGCAGTATGTTGGGGAATTGCTCATTTTAGACCTGTGTAAATAAATAATTTTTTTTGGTTTTTTTTTGTTTTTTTCCCCCTCAGTAATCTTAGCTAGGGCTTCTAATTGCTAGCCAGTATTATTTATCACTAGGATTAAGTATAACTTCAAAATAGGTATAAAACATGCTGGGGACACCATCATATTCTGCAATAAGCCAGCAGATATAGGAGCAGAAGTAATTAAAGCAATACAGCTTGAGACAGATGCTGGGAAGACCGTGGCCATGGCTTTAGCTGAAGCCTCTTGCCACAGAAGAGGAGGTTTCTGCCTTAAAGCCAAGTGAAATCCTACCAGAGCACTCTGTGCATGGCTCTCAGGGGATGGAGGGAGGCATGCCAGGGTGCATTTTGCAGTCCCTTTTTGGAGAGCAGAGTCATTTTCTGGTTCCTGGCAGTTTGGCAGGTGTAGTCTATTTGATGCATAACCTGCAGTGCTTAGAGCAGCTTCCAGTGCTGGGGTGTGGATAATTCCATATTATTTTACAACAGAAGTTGATGTTGAAAAGTATATGATGTCTCAGTGATCTCTTTTTAAGATTATTGTGTTAAGTGGCTGGATAACTAGAGAAAGGACTCTCATGAAGGATCTTGATAACTTGGAAGAGAAGGTGTTTCCTCTGACTTTTGAAGGGGCTGTTTGATTTCCAAAGACTGGGTCATACATATGCTGTCATTTAGGATGCTTGAGGGGGTTTTTGCGTTTATGTGTGTGGCTGAGTCTGCAGAATGATGGCAGTGGAGGGGAGAGAGGGATTCTTCAAGTGTTGTCTGCTTGTATGAGTAAAAATAGATGTTAGGACCTGTTTGGTCCTATTTCTTTCTGGATCCAGAGTCCTTATCTCCAAACCATGACATCTGCAGTTTCTTCATTCAAATCTTGGCTTTATCTGTATGTAAGATTAAAATATCGAAAAAATATCTTGTAAGTCTGGTCCAGGAAGAGCTGCTCAGAAGCCAGGAAAACATTTCTTTATGAACTGTGTGACAAATACTGAAGTGTGAGTAATGGAGCCTGATTTTTCACTGGTAGGCTGCTGGTTGAAAGTTTGCCTAGACCAGAAAAAGTTCAGAGACTTTTGGTTGGTGCAGAGACCCAAACAAAGTGTTCTGACACTCTTTTTCCTACTGTGTGGATGTCCATGTGTCCATAAACAGCCTGGCAAAATAGAGAGACCCTAGCAACAGTCTCCTTCTGAGGAGAAAAAAGCAGCCCTGTGGGCCCTCCAGGAAGAGTTACATGGTATTCACAGGATGGTCACAGGGCTACTGCATCTATCCCTGCCATTTAATGAGAAAATAGGCCAAACTGGTCTTTGGACTTTTCGTGTCACATTACAGAACCGTTCTGGAATTGTACAGGAAATTTCCTTCTGGTACTAGCAAATGATAAAACTTCACCTTTTTTCTTTTGTTGTATTAAGTCATATTTTTCATTCTTATAATTGCAAGGAGAATGAGCAAAAGTTAGAATTTTGTGTGCCATGCCTCTTATCCTTATTAAAAGAAATATTCAAATAATAAAGTATTTTTGGTGAATGACTGAACAATTATAATTGTCATTGTGTTGACATGAAAGTAGTTCAAATTTAGTGAAGAATCTTGAAATAAAAATTGTGTTTGAAATGCTAGATTTCTTTGACAGATGCCTGAGGATGAAAAAACAGCATTACCTAGTGAAACAGCAAAATATAGAAATATCCCTGCTCTTTCCTGAATTATGATAATGGCAAAACCCTTTGCTGAGTTTGCTGGAAGAGTTTAGTTTCATTTGCTGTATTTTTTCAATCTGAAAAAATAATGATTACATTTTCTAGAAGATGCTCTAAGTTTTCTAAGTGTTGTGAAATGAGGGGTTAACCTTTTTTAGGAAAAAGTGCTGTTGGGCTGTGGAGTGATTTTTACTTGTGAGAGGGAAAATAACAGGCAGTACTTTTAATTTGCTCTACTTTAATAGGCTCCATGTTGTAGAAAAATGTTGATTTGTTGTGTTGAGAAACAGCAATGGGACTTGGGACTATCAGCAGTTAAATTTAATCTTTTTTTTTTTTTTATGGTGAAAAAATGTCTTGTGTTTTACATTTATGAATTTTATGCTGTTAAAGTTTGACACATCCCAGTCACAAGGTTATATCTGTGTCTCCTACAAACTCTGACTTGAGTAATTTGAGTATCCATGCCACAGACTTGGGAGAATTGGACAAGCAGGTCAGAAGAGATCTGGAAGAGTGACCAAGAATAGAGGCTTGGACTTTGAGGACTAAAGCAGTCTTAATAAACATTGTTTACCAGGAGAAAAATTGGAGTTTATTTTGATTATTTGAGAACCCTTGTGTTGGGGATGGAGGAATATTTTTTCGTACTGCAAAGCATTAGCAGTCCAAAACATGAGAAGATTGAACTCCTAGGAATGGAAATTAGACAAATGGAGGTCGAAGATAAGACAGAAAATATTAATAACACTAGATAAACACCAAAATGCCTCCATAGAGGAGAAGACTCAACAGCTTTCTGAAACAATCTACCCACAAACAGAACTGCTGGAAGGCTCCTTCCTAAGACATAATAAATGTAAGAAGTTTGTGTGTGTACATAGGGATGTAAACCACTGAAGCCACCCTTGACCAGAAATATACTGGTGTGAGTACTTTCGTAGTGGCATTTTATAAATGTTTTAGTCCAATATTATGATATATGTTTTCCTGGTAACTCCAAAAGGCACTGCAACATCTTAGAATTTCAGGGGTAGTATGTTTTCAGTATTTTACTAGAGATGACTTGACATTTACTTGCAGTAGTAATTTGTTTTAAATCAATATTGAACACTGTAAGGATGTGCATACATTACAGTTTGAGAGGGTATCAAAGGCAACCACTCTGATAATACTTGCTTAAATACTGGCTACTCATATATTTGCCTGTAGCTCAGGGGACTTCTGTATAAGCAAGAAGTGGCAGAAAAATAACATTTTTAAAAACTTCTAAAGTTTATTTTACTTTGCTTAATCACTATTTTTTGTGTAAAGGTGTTGTCCATTGTAATAATTTAGATAAAAAGTAAGAAAGTACTCAATTCCTCTGAAGATTAATTCTGCCTGCATCCTGTTCCTAAGGTTGCTCTTTGCTGTGGTGTCTTTGTTTCTGCCTCAGTGGCTGCCTGTGGTAACTTGTGTTTGCTCTTCATTGTGGTGCTGGGTGAAGGCTGTAGGAGCAGCAGAAGTGACTCCTGTGCTGCCATCTGAACGTCTGTGAGAGCTGTTTTGTTTGTTGGGAGTTTCACAAAGCTGGTATCTTTGACCTCCAGCACTCACTTCTGGAGCAAGGTGAAACAAGAGAAGATATTCCTTTGTTTGCAGTGGGAGAAGATGTTTGCTGTTGCTCAGCCCCGACGCCGTAGTTCTTCCTGAGCACAGTAGTGCTGTGGCTGCTGCTGGGGCTTCTGAGGAAGATGAGGGCTCCTGGCAAATTGATATTTCTTCCTTGGCTCTGAAGGTCATCCTCCTGTCTGTTTTTTGTTCTACAAAAGATGCAGTGTGGCTGAGCGAGGTGACTGGGGTCACCTTGTGAAAAGTGAGGAAGCTGTGTGTGGGATACATTGAGCCAGAAATAGCCACAGCCATGTTAAATTTCATCTTTGACTGCTGGACCTTTCAGAGACGTTTGGTAACTTGTGGAAACCTAGTCTGTAAGAGCTTTCTCTCCATAGGATACCTTTCAAATGAGTATAGGAAGCCTGGACCCTTTCTCATCAGTGCCAGTCTCTCTCTCTCCTGGGAGGAATCCCAGCTGGTTCATATACCAACTCTTTGTACTATACAAGAAGTACTCTGTGCTCTTTTCTGTCCTGAAGTTCATGTAAAAACCCCAGCATCTCTGAAACATAAAGTTCTCTTACAGTATGATGCTGTTTGTCATTCCTAGGTGCTGGTCTGGCTTTGACTGACCTGCAAAGTGCTTTTCTGTGTATTTTGATGAGGTAATATCACCTTCAGTGTTATGTCCATTGCACATCATTCAAAATGTGAAATTGCACAGGTATGTTTCTTTAAATGCATGTTGGCTCTTCAGTATTGTAATTGGTTACTTCTGGTAAATAACAAATACAGTTTCAGGTTTGACTTTCTTTTTGAGCCATTCCAGTGCAGGATTTGTGCTAGAAATAGTTGCAGGCCTCATCTGCCAACTTGATCCTTTGTACCTTCCTAGGGCCAAAGCAAATTGAGTATCTAGGACTAGATGAGACTGAAATTGGAAAGAAGAAGCCAACTCTCCTTTAGAGTGAGCTTTTAGAGGATGTTCTGAATTTTACAGTTTTTTTTTTTACTCTGTCATAAATCTGCTCTAACTCAGACACCCAAAGAAGCCTCCCCTGACTTTTCCCGAGAATAAAAGGTTATTTTGCTAATGGGTATCTTGTCAAACATGATAGTTTGAAAATGATAGCTGGTAGATGCTACCTAAATGTCTTACTTAAGTGTTAGTGAAACATATTATGTATCCTTATTCCTCAAAAATTGCTCACATAGTTGTGTTAGAGTTAAGAGAGGATAAAGCATCAAAGTGGCCCCATCCTTCTGAAATGCTGTGGCACCTGTTCTTCTCCACACTCCTTTCTAGAATACAGTGTGCCTGTTGTCATGGACTGGGTTACCCACTTCACTGGTTTCTGCATCCCACCCTGAGCCCAGCATGGACAATAAAGCAACCACACCTCACAGAGCTGGGCTCCTAGGAGAGCACAGGAGGAATTACAGGGAAATTACAATAGGAGTTACAGACAAAAGGTGATTGAAGTCTCCACACACAGCAGTATGGAAGTACTTACAGTGTAAAAGCTGAAGCTTCATTTTCAGGGGCTCAAATAAGGAGGGAGTATAAGTTTTTCCAAAATAAATTCTTGTATTTATTTTTTCCCTCAGAATGAAGTCCAGTTCACCTAAAAATAAATGGCAAAAGCTCTGCTGGCATCAGGACTGCACTAATGGGTGTACTTCCCTTACAGCTGTGTCTGTAATAGTCAGAAGCAGTCTGTGATATTTAAGGATCTGTGCTAGGGTGTGTGGCAGAAAGAAACAGATACTTTTTCTTCACTTTGTGTGTAGTTGTTGGTGGTACTAAGAGAACATTTTGTGTTTGAGACTGAGCTTTTGCTTATATGGAGCAATGGGTGATGATGTGCTCCGAGTGGGAAGACAGGGACCTCACTGAGGCCTGGGAAACCAGTCCGTATTTAGAGAGGTTGTTACCTATTTGCTGGATTACACAAAAGCTCCGTAGCATTTCCCTGTGAAAGGTAATACATGGCTGGTTTCACCTGTTTCTGTGTGACAGAGAGAGAAAGCCAGCATATGTGCCTTTTTCTTCTGGCTTCTTCTCACCTCTCTCTGTTTCCCCCCACTGTTTACTTTCTGACTTTCTTCTCTTTAAAGGTGTCTGGCCATGGTGTGGCCTGTCAGGGTCATTCCACCATCCTGCCCCACCTGCCTTGGTCATCTCTCTTTTCACCACTGCTTAAACAGCAGACTTGGTGCAGGATCACCACACAGGTAATTCATGTGGTGCCCCTTTTTGCAGTTGCTTCTTTTTTTCACATGTGAAAGTTCGCTCTTGAGGCATGGCAGGGACACGCTGCAAACTGAAATCTTTTATTTTTAAGTTGATTTCAAACAAATTTTTGTCTTGGAGTAACAAACTTGTTAACTGCTGAAACTCACAGTCTGTAGAGGTACTAGCTGAGTTATGTGTTCATGCTTGATGTTTGTTTTTTTGGTTATTGCTGTTTAGCTCTACTTTGTCATGTTTGCTTAGAGCTAGATTTGGATATCCTCCATGCAGTGCGAGGCATTTATGGAAAATGTGCATCTTAAATTTCTTGAAATCTGATCTGGAGCAAAGTCATGACATCTATTTTCCATCTAAAAATGCATTTCTCTGATTTATATCCCCATTCAGTGTGGGTGGGGTTTTTTTCTCCTCGATGCATGTGAAACCCACACTAAACAAAAATACAGCTAATAGAGCCTAAAATTATAAAGAAACTACTTGCAAAGAGCTGGCAATGCTGTCTACATGATGAAAGGAATTTGAATTGTTCAGGCATAAAACATGGATTAGAAACTGTATCTTCAAATCATCTTTGCATATTTATGAGTACACCTGTTATATAAGCAGTGGAAAGTGCTGCGATTCCTCCAGCCCTCTGCCACGGAATGCAGGGTGAAGAAAAACAAGATCGTTTGTCAGTTTAAGTCTTTCAAATCCAAAGTGGAGCCTTATCTGCCTAATAGCCTAATACCAGAGAAAGATACTGTTTGTGTTCAGCAGGGCTGTATTCATGTGACTGTCAGGGGCTGAATTACTGCTCTCAGGGCTATGTAAAGATTCCTGCTCCCACCCTGCCCCTCCCCGGCACTGTCATTTAGCACAATGTGCAGCATGGCTGTAAAACATCCCGACATACTGAAGCGTGTATCCTTTCACACTTGTGTGTGGAAAAGAAGAAAAAAAAAATAAAGGGCCTTCTCCTTGGCTTCTTTTAACTTCCTAGCTGTGGAGGGTTCAGTGCCAGCTGGGGCAGAGTCATGTTTCTTGCACCTATTTTCCAGCACCAGGCCTGTATTGAGGGGAAGAGTTGGGTTGTGTGATTGCTGATCCTGCACCTCTTCCCTGCTCAGTGCAAGTGCTGTGCCCAGTTTAGCCTTTGGTGTTAATATGAGTACCCATAAAATGCAGCTTCCTGGGGAGCCAGACTTGGAGCAGCAGAGCTGGGGGTGCTGTAGGATGTGATGTGAAGATTTTGAAAGTCCTTTTCCCTGTCACTGCTGCCTTGTTGCTGTTTGCAGATGGGTTATGATTCCACTGATGTCTGGGTTTACAAAGAAAAAAAACAAAACCAAAAGAAACAAGAAAACAAGAAAAGGAAGAAAACCTCATTGTTTGTTTGTTTTTCCTTTCCTTGAGTAAGTTTCTTTTTGTAGCATTTTAAAGTTGGATCGATTCAACAGTGTGCTATAAAGTGCAGCTTCAGAAATAACTGCACCCTGCTGAGAGCAGGGCTCTGGACAGTATGCATGGAGGAATAGGTGGATGCATTGGGAAAGGATGCTTGTATAGAAACATCTTAATCCAGTTTTTCTGCTGAATAAAATAATTTATCTAACTACACTGAACATAAGGAAAACATTTTGTTACTGTGAGGCACTGTTACAGCTTCCACAGGGTGGTTGTGGACTCCCTATCCTTCGAGATGCTCAGAAGCTGTCTGGTTGTGGTTCTGGGCAACCTGTTCTAGGTGGCCCTGCTTGCCAGGGAGAGTCAGACAAGGTGACCTCTAGAAGCTCTTTCCATCCTCAGTCATTCCATGATATCCTCCTAAATTTCCACCCTTTCACTGATAAATAATTTTGTGCTTCCCAGCACATTTCTCGTGGATGGCATGCTGTATGTGGTTCTTGGAATGGTGTATTTGGCCTCTCCTGCAGTGTGTTCATGCCTGAGATCTGCTGTAACACCAAGTTTTAATATTCTGGATGTAATTATGCCTTGTGCACTCTAGTGATAGCCAGCAAAAATACACCACATGAGAGATGAAGCACAATGCATTAACAGGTATTTGGTTTTGAAATTGTTTCCCTTAAAATAATGTTACTGGTTTTTGTATGCAAAACTTGATAATGGCAGTAAATTTACATCTTATGTAAATGAACTAGAATCCAAGCATGGGTAAGGGTGCTTGTGATGATTTCAATCCTGTCATTATGATCATCACTCAGGTATATGACTGTCAATTAAACAATTCCTGTGTTTTTTCTGTATAATGGAAGTATATGCTTGTTTATATCTGTGGAAAAGTATTTCCTTTGGTTCTGTCAGGAGCAGGGAAATGAGCAGAATTGAATGGCTTTGAAAGTAATTTTGTTCAATTACTTATTAACACCGGTTTTAGATATGAAAATACCTTGAATGTTGATGAGATCTTTTATTATTTTTACTGAAATCTGTTTGAGAGTTGTATGCAGCTGTAATCATGCAGTTAAATACTGCATATTTTTTCAAAGTTTGATGTCAGTAATGCACCAATGAGCCCCCCTGGCAGAGGCAGAAATCAGTCACCAATACTTTGGCATTGCAGAACTACCCACAGTAAGCATTCTTATGACAGTGATTTGGTGGCTGTGGTCCTCAGATGAATGTTTGGCCTCACACTATTAATACTTTCCCAGCCACCAGGCTTTCTTCTCTCTATAAAAAGCAAAACTGGACTGTATTTTTTAGGGTATGAACACAGCTTTTAAATATGGAAGAACTCCCATATCCACATTGTCTCCTGACTATTCAGTGAGCAGCTGGACATAGCTTTTGTGAGAGAAAGTTATGTAGAGTATGGTCCCAGTTCAGCAAGGCATTTTAGGCATGTGCTTCAGTCTCATTGATACTGCCAGTTTAACTTGAACCAAATTGTCACACATGAAGAGAGCATATTTCTCTCCTGCATGGAAAAAAAAATTGCTGGCATCTTTTTTGCTTGCTTAAAAAAGAGAGTGTTAAATCAAGGGATCAACAGTCTTTTTTTTTTTTTTTTTTTGGATTACTGAGTAAATGGAAAGGGATCTCCAAGCATTTTTTGTTTAAATGATGCTTCATTATGTGTTTAAGGCCAGGTCATTAGATGAAGAACAGAATTGACCATGCCTGTGTCTCATTTTCTGTGCTTTATTGAATTTGTAACAAAAAGTGAGTAACTCCATCAGAGTGTGTGCCAGCTGAAGGATTCAATCATACAATACATGTTCTGGTGGAGGATACTCTCAGTAGCTTGTCAGAAGCCACATGTCATGGAGAGGGGCCTCCTGTCTGCAGCCAAACGTGTGAAACCACCTTAAAATCCCAAGGCAGGTCCTTGTCTTCAAGGCAGTGAGGAAACAAGGGAATACAGTGTTTTTCTTTCCTCTTAAATACAAGTTGGTCTAGGCAGCCATTTTCTGGAGAATGATTTGAAGCTGTTTATCTTTTGCTGCAAGGCACGAATCGTGAGGAAGGAAGCAAGAATTGCTCCAGCCTTGCTCTTTCTGCTTTTTCTAGTATTGCCTTAACAAAAGTGGTTCATAGCCCAATTATTGTAATCACCAGCCAAAGACAAAAATGCCCATCTCCTGCTTTCCGGGGCTGAGTTTGCAGCTCAGGGATATGAAAAATCTGGATCCAACAGGGTAATTTCCTGAAGGCTGTATTCAAGCCATTCTTTTATAGGAAAAGGAGGTAGTTGTGGGATGGGTGAGAGGATACTTTTGATTTCTTTGCAGGATTTTCGAAAAAAGAATGGGAGAGGCCAAATGATAGGTGTCTCTTTCTTTGTCCTTTGACATTGTATGGCAAAGGCATGAATTACTTCTGTTTTAGGAATTTGAGAGTGTATTGCTGTGTTCAGCACATGAGATAAAAGATTCTGTTCAGGACCATACAATACATTTATGACTAGTTTTTTATTTTCATCTTCCTTTTACCATCCATCATGATGTTTTCCTAGTGTACTTGGATTCTGCTGAACCTGGTCTGAAGCCTCATGGTTTTCCCACTGAGTTAGTTTTGCTTCAATAAACTGTATGAAAATGTAGTTGATTCAAAGAGCTCAGTCCTCTTGTAATATCCAGCATTTATGGTGGTTTAGTCCTCTGTGTTTCATAAGATCTGAATAACAGAAACTTTTGATTGTTTGTATAGTGAAAGGAATGGCCTGAAAGTCAAGTACACAGTTGTTTCTACCCACTGCTACGGGGTGAGGAGGATAAGAAGTTAGTCTGTCACTGATAGAATAACTAAAATTTAGACATAAAAATGTGGACAAGGACTATGTGTTCCATTAAAGGCTAACTGTGACACATTAAGGAACTTAAGAATTTAGCTGTGGAAACATCTCTTCAGGCAATGATTTCTTTTCAGTGATATTTAAGGAAGTAGCTTTTGAAATGTAAAGATCCGTACACAGACGTCATTATTTTTGCAAGCAGCGTGTGCATGTATGTAGGCATATATAAAGATATAAAGGAATATACATTCATAGAAGGAGGGGAAGGAAAAACCTCACACACTGACTCTTCAAATGAACAAATCTTCCCAGTTAAGGGAATGTTATGGGAGGCAGCAGCTCCCTTAGGGACAGGCATGCGCAAGTTACCCCGTTCTGAGTCACGGATTTTTCCGCAGCTTTGTGGCTCAGATGTGCAAGCCCCTTCCCCACCATGCTCCCAATTCCTTAAATAGCAGCTGAGGTCAAGAAGGACAAGGGGCAGATCACTGTCACTAGGAGGCCTTCTAAATCACACCAGGGTATGTGGGGTTTCTTGATGCTCAGTCAGCTGTCTGGTGCAAGAAGATAATTGTAATCCCATTATATTTATTGCTTCTCAGTAGTGTTTTGGCTTTTATACTGACTCACACCCTTTCAAAGGAGTAACTGATGCTTTTATTGTTAGACTTAGAAGATATCTTTATTATAGTTAGTTTTGTGATGTCTGTGTTTCTATTCAGTCATGTGAATGAATTACAAGCTGCTCTTGCTGAATTTGCAACAATGTCTTTTAGCTTGGAACAATTAACCATTGTGACCTTTGGTACCTCAAAATATACAGTCAATAAAGTAACAGTCTATTGTATGTATCTTGAGGTTTACTTTAATATATTGTGCCTTTCCATTTGCAGTCTCTGGAGATGTGTAGGGACTCTGGGTCTCACTGAACTGGAGCAAATTCAGATCAATTTGGCAGACACGGACACAAACATACAAAAAGCTTTGGGCTGGAAGCAAAAGAGCTTTGAAATCCAAAGCTGGCTCAAAGACTTGCCCAGCAGCTTGAGGCAGAGGTGGATGCTGCTTCTGAGCCAATCCTTCCTTTGTCCTTGGGCTGGTGGCAGGAGGTGTGTGCTCTGAGCTCCCATCAGTGGCAGAAGCAGTGCTGTGCCCTTCTCAGAGCCTCAGCAGGGCAGGCAGCAAACCTGCAGTGGGTTCACATCTGACAGCAGCTTAATTTGCTGATGTCCATGACCTGTTCTCCTGAAACATCTCTAGATGAGTATGTGCCCTTAAAGTTAAGTCCCCAACCAGCATGTGATTAGGTGCTTCAGGTTATAAATAATATATACCAGTAGCTCAAGGCACTGAGCAGTGATTACCCCACCACCCCCCTTTTTCTTTTTCCTGGGATATCTCAAAGATTCATAAATTGATAGCTGTTTTGTTTGGGTTTTTCTTTCAGGTCATAAGAAATTCAAATGTCTGCTGATCACACATACACATGAAAAAGTTTTCCTTGTATTTAGTACCTTGGGTCTAATGTCTTGTGGATGAGCTACAGTTCTTCTTAGATGCCATTCTTTCCTGTGCTGCAGGAAAAACTGTGCTTTGTTTCCAGACGGTAGTTCTCCAGTGGTGATTCATCTTTAGTTTTAGAACAGGCTCTTATGTTTGGGAAATTAATACTGTATATGGATTCTTAAAACAGTGTTAGTTTCAGACATGAAGTTATGTATTATTGACAAACCTGAGGTTGATACAACATAGTACATTGAGGTTGGACACCATTATACTTTCAGAAATGGAATTGCTACTCTGGGAGCACTGTGCTACCACGTAAAGCCGAGAGCAAGTGTTACATCTTTCTCTGTAGTCTAATATAAAGAGATGTGTGTATAAAAAATGCTGTGGGGCATTTTATTGTGGATTGTCCTGTGAAAAACTGCAGTGTGACATTCACATAGAATAAATTTTTATCAGAACAGTGTTATAAAGTTGTGCAGCTGTGGATTTTTTTGTTTGCTAATGGAAATGCTAATGGAAATGTACAAACATAGTTGTATGGGACATAGCTCTTTCATTATGGGTTTAAGTCGTACTGAAACCAATTGGAGCTGAAACACATGATTATAAGTGGGCACATACTTGGTTAAGGACTCTGTTGTCCAGGGATGGACTGCAGAACTGGATCTAGAAGACGAAAACATCCAAAAGGGGATGTAAAAAGAAAGTATACCTGGATCATCCTCAAAGAGTTCAACTGTTGATGTAAGGGATTCTGTATGAAAAAGGCTCTACAAGACATCTCAGCCATTTCAGGACACAACACTATGTTCAGCATTTTTTGTTCCTATAGGACTGAAGTGAACACAAAACCTCCTTCTGCTGCTATTTTTAATCCCCACAGTCTTTCCAGTATTGACGTGTTATTGAGTTCTTTAGCCTCAAAGACTTTCACATCTGTAATAAATTTGTTCATATTTAAAATCATCTAGACAATACTTGATTTTAATACTGTGGTATTGTACACTGCAAGAGGAGTCCTAAAGAAGGAATAAGCTTGATGGTCCTTTAAATTTTTTTCTTCTACTGAACTAAATGCTTCCACTTTTAAAGCTGGATAAATAGTATTCTGGATGTCGCTATAACTTTTTTAAAATGTTCTTTTAATAGGCAGGAACTGCAGTCTTGGAAACACATGTTTCTTCTTATTCCCTCCTGCCCTTTTTTTACATCTGGCACAGGGAATGAAGGAAAAACAGTAATAGTGTCCAGTGGACAACGGGAAAAATACAATATTGGAACATTTCATCAGTGGAGCAGCAAGCATCTGTTCTTCAGCACCAAGGCTTGGTTTGCCTTCACCCAGAGTGTTGTTCAGTGGGATTCCCTCAGGTGGCATCACCCCAGCCTCTGCACTGTCCCTGTGCTTGTGGGTGGAGCTGAGACAGCTGAGGATGTGTCTGGCACCCAACTGCACCAGTGCTTAGTTCTGCACATTCATTAATATTGTGACTATTGTGCTGGACTGTGAATTGAAAGACCTGCTAGCACCCATTCACTCCTGCCACGTTTGCTGTGGCTTTTGTGGCTGCAGTCAGAGGGAGACAGTGGCAGCTGGATCCCAGCGAGAATGAGAGCATGTCTCTGCAATTAAACTTTACCAAAAAAAGATGCAACAGGATTGGAAATGTTTGGGTTGGTGTTCCAAGATACTTATTTGACTTTCCCACTCTGTTCCTCAGGGATTTTAAAGCCTGTCTCTAGTGTAAAAATAATTTTGGGGGTTATTTTTTCATGTTGGGTATAATATTGAAAAAAAAGAGGTTGATTTTCAAGATTTAATTGTGGTATTTTATCACGTGTTTTTTAATGGCTCAGAAATATCTAGTGTCTGTAGCTTTTTAGATTTTTTTCTCATAATAACAAATCCTCATCTGAGTCTGGAGTATATTGAAGAGGATGAAGGATAGTTCAGACCCTGGAGGCAGCCAATGAGATGTCCAGATCAGCCAACTGAATAATTAGTGTCTGAAAATCAGGCATCAGTTTACACAAACAGTATTTGATTTCTGTTGCAGAGCTCAGGCTGGCATTATATGTGCAATATACACCTAAGCAATTCTTTAGACCACATTCTCCACAATTTCTCATAGTTAAGATTTGATATGTGAAATAAGAGTTCAATCAATCTGTTGTCTTTCCTACACAGAATTTATGTATTTGTGTGTGTGTGAGTGTTGTAAAAGTAGCACCTGAAACCCTAAGCCTCATTTGTCAGGACTGCCCTTGAAAATGACCCCAGGCCAGGGATGGGTCTCAGGGGCTGTGGTTGGGTGGCCCAGCCTGGCTCACATGAGGGTGTCTGAAGGTTCTCTCAGCATTTGGTCCTACCCAAACTGTGAACAGTGTGTGACACTGCTGTTCCCTGTGCCTGGGCACTCATTATCTGGGACAGTGCTGGCTGTCGTGGGCCAAAACTGTGTCAGTGAGAGCACCAGCTGCCAAACAGAAACGTGGGGCTGTGCTTCTGCTGTGCCCTGGCCCAGTTGTATTTCTTGGGTATCTCATGCACGAAGGAAACCTTTGTTTTCGAGCAGATGACATGGCAGCAGCCTCAAAACTGAAGCTCTTTGCAAAGAAATGCAAGTCAATGGAAGAATGCAAGCCAGTCAAGTATTGTCCTGCAGCAGCCCCATTTGCCTTGCTTTTTTCCCAAGGGGTAGCTAAATAGAGCACTCACATTTCCTAGAAATTACCTATTTAAAAGATAAGACACGATAGAATAACCTTGTCTTGAGATGTGGAGGTTTCAGGTGCTGGCAGTCACACTTTTTTGAAGTAAGAAGAGGAAGCATCACACAAAGGATTGCTGCAGCTTCTGCTGAGTACTGTGTGGTGCCAGTGCAGAGTTTATGAGCCTGTAGTTGGTGACCTGGCAGGAAAAAGAAAATAGAACTGTCAAGAAAAATAGTTTCTGAGCTGAAAGCATCTGGTTTTAATCAGAGATGCTAATAAATGCTTTTTCTTAGTTTTGACATCCTGTATTTTGGTCAATTTTTTTTTCCTTTTTTTTTTTTTTCTGTGAGCTGGTGTCATCACTGTGCGGTTTCAGAAATATTGCTTTTGATTGCATCACAGTGTTTAAACTTTCCAGTTTTAACCCAGGATGTCATTCTTAGAAGCATCTGCAGATGACCCATTTGAATAAAATCTTGTAAATTTTAAGCAGTGTAGATTGTAGAATCAAAAGCAAGTTGGATCAAGGTGTCTGTTGACTTCAATGGGTCCTTTTTTAGAATTTCACACTTGGGTGAATATTGGGTGTATTTCCAAAGTCATGGGAATATGGCAGGCATTAGTGGGGTGCAGAAAATCATTGATTAAAAAAGGCTGTCTTCTCCTCTTGATTTTTGTTTCCCATTTGCCCCCCTTGTCACATCTATGAAAATACATGAAATAAGTCCTTTCAGACCATATTCTTGTATACTTACCTCTCAGAGGATGAAGTTATGCTCAGGGGGAAGGAATTGACTCAGATATGTGACTACAGTGTAAGTTTGCTATCAAGAAGGTATAAAGTCTTATTTGCAGCTGTTTAAAACAAAATAATAACTAGAGCTATCAGTAAATGACAGTAATGACTGTCATAAAAAGGCGCAGTAATTCCATATTCAAGAGATTTTTTTGTTACGGTCTTTTAATCTAAGAAGTAATAATGTTAACATTTGTGGATATGTAAAATATTTCTCCCCTCCTTACACTGATGCATTCTTCAGTCTTAGTGTGTGTCCCATCTTAAAAGAAGTGAGGTTGACTGTCACTGCTTCAGAGTAACTGGACTCCAGCTAGTGGTGCAAGGAGAATTTGAAATACCTGGAACTACTCAGGCCAGCATTTTTATTTTTGCTATATTTTCAGTAAGACTGAAAAGGAAAGGGGCAAAGGCAGCTTTGGAAGTCCAGTTATGTCAGGAAATCTGTGGAGGATGGTATTGGTATTGCCACACACCATTTCTTCTTTCATGTGACTGTGACATGATTTAAGACAATGCTCCATTATGAGCTTATGGTAACCTATAAGAAGGACAGTATTTGTAAGAAATACAATAAAAATTGTCCTAAATATGGATGGTTTTTTCTTAATCAAAACATTTTAGCAAACATTGTATTTTCTGTCTTAGCAAAATGAAAACCAAGCAACAGTGGAATAGCATGCATGATTTCTATTCTTGTCCTGAATTTACACGAATTTGCTATATTAATCTAACTGCATTTGCTCATGTTGGATCTCTGTGTAGAAGACTGTTTTTTTTGGCTCTGTTGCTTCTTCTAAATGGGTGCCACTTAGTGCAACAATGTGCCTAATGGAGTCTAATTCTGTGATCTGCAGTTTTGGGGTTTTATTATTATTAATGTGTGGTTTCAATGTTCTGGATATTTGTTTTTATGAATTGTTACAGTTTACTTTGTAAAATGATAAATAAAGTTAATAATTGACGTTTTCTGCCAAGAATTTGCACGTCTTTTGGTTGTGGTTGAGTGACAAACTAAGCAGCCCCTAAGTATGTCCCTGAATTTTCTTTTGCTGTTCCAGCCCTAGATGGGTGGGATCTCCTCTCATGCATTTTGGTGGTACCATGCCACATCAGTGAATAGCCTTGTGCCACATCTACTTACGTGAACTGGCAAAATTTTTTTCCATGTGTACAAAAATAAAGCAGCATTAAAAAATACCTTTGAAGCAGTGTCACTGTTAAGAACAGTGTGTATCCTGATACTTGTTTAGTGTTTCTTATTAATTCTTAGCTCATTCTGTGTGGATGTCATCCTGGAATGAAAATTGTTGGCCTGGCTGTGATGCTGAAAATGTAAGTTAGTTAATTTGCCATAAAGAGCATAGGAACAATATGGTCAGATGACATAACCCTAAATCTCATTATTAAATCACTTACGTCTTGCAGAGGAATGTTCTTACCACATATTAATTTTCAGTGGATAGTGTTTCTTTTCGTGTTTGAAATAGTGCATTGTGTTGCAGCAAACAGTGTCACACAGTATCAGGCCAGAAATAGAGATGGAAAAAAATCTTATTAACATTCATATTTTCTAGTTCTGGGCAGCATTATCTTCCTTTGGGTTGTCTATAAAGATCTGCTGTGGCAACAATTTGTATCATCCTTCCTATTTCAGCACATCTTCAAAATCATAACAGTATTACAGATACACCTTCTACCTCCTATGTTAGTATTTTCCCTTCCTCTATAGATTCCTGCGTAGGGCATATCCACAGAGTAAATTTAGCTGTGTCCTAGCTCTGCTGACAGCCACAGGATTAAATGTCAGTGTTCTAACTGGCGTTGTTTTGATGCAGAAAGTATCAAAGATATTCTTGAATTCATTGGAAGAGCGTTCTGCCTGCACCCCCAGCAACAGTGGGAGAATTTCAGCACCTTCTGCATCTGCTCACTCATGTTGTAACTGCAAGGTTTAAAGGAACCATCCCTAAAATTTGGGATTAGTTGGCATTATTTGGTGTTTCCTCAGAGTCCTTTTAAGTCAAAGATGATTGACTTGTGGAAAGTGTAAATCTGCTTGTTTATATTAAAAAAATCATGTTATTGAAATTTTTAACAGCACACATACCCATTTTATCAGTTTCATCTTAAAAAACAACCTGGAAGCTTAATGTGATTTGAACATTTTTGGATATAGTGTAGGCTCTGCAAACTGAAGATGAAAGGTGCCTGAGGGTTTTGGAGTCACCTGTCTGAGACCCGTCAGAAGGGTCTGATCCCTCGGATGCATGACTGCACCTCTGAGCATGAACAGGGCTTTGCTGAAGGCATCAGGGTGTCCTGGCATCACACCTAGGCTGTTTTTCGTGGATTTCCCGTGACTGTTCTCATGAAAACCTGCTGCTGCAGCAGCACTGCTGGCCGTCCATGGAGGGCAGCCGGGTGCAGAGACCTTGGAACACCTGCTCTCGTTTGCCCTCTTAGCTGGAGCGTTGGTAAGGTCTTTGGAAATGGGGAGTCAGGGTTTGAGACTGAATGTTTACATCAGCTACTACAACCCCCCCACTTCCCTTAAGTTATTTTTCCCTGCATCCTTTTTTCCTTGGAGACGAATCATCCCATGCTCAAAGCCAGGCGAGGCTGTTTGCTCACAAGGTGGGGTGACCCACGTGTGACACCACATCTGAGCCGCAAAGAGCTGCTATTCTTGGTCTTGCACCGTGCCTTACACAGCTGCCTGCTCCCTAAATAACCACTGCACTTACTTGTAGTCTAGAGATGCAAAAACCCCTTCACAGTGCAAAGGTAAACTGGCCTACATTGCCAGGAAATTGCTTACAGCGTGAAATGCTATATTTGTGTCACCCAGGCTAAAAGATTTGAGGCTTTTTATAAGGTTGCTATCAGTTTTATATGTCTTATTGATTTTAGAAGCCTTCTATGACTCTGTTGGCTTAAAAAGGTGTTTGACCTTCAGATAGTGTATCTAGTTCACATATGTGGATTTTGTTAGAAGCATTGAGAAGTATGGGGAAATCTTAATTGTATTTTTAAGTGATATTTATACTTTTAAACCAGGTCTGTTGGACACAAATTAATATTGTAGACAAATGGTAGGTTATTGCAAACCACTTTTAAGCAGATTGAACATCAGTGTCTGTTTTCAGTCCTACTTCAGAAGTACTATGTTCTGATGACTTGAGAAATGGAGACTGAAGGTGATCCAGTATTGTAAATAACTTATATCAACAGGAAGCTTAAGAAGACGCTGATTTTGTCCAGTGTGAAACAAAATCAGACACCAAATTGTCATATTCCTAGATACTACCTCTGGATATGTGAGGAAATGATGTGGTTTCTCTTTTCCTACTCTTTGTGTGATAGCTCAATGTGAAGCTTTCAAAATTTGTGCAATGGAGACTGATCTATTTTTCTTTCATTATTCTTGGGAGCATCCTTGGTTTTGGTGAGTGCAAGGCTCAGTCACAAATAATATGGAATGATGTAAATAAATCCTGTATCCCTTCAAGACAAGATTTATAGACTACATTTTCCCCATCTGAAACTTCTGAGTGAGTCTTAGCTCAGACAAAGTCAAGGCAAAGGTTTCATCTGTTCCCTTGGAGCCTGGGTTTAGTCCCAGTGGTAGGGTGGGTATCAGCAGAGGAAGGGGTGTGATTCCACCCTTGCCAGGTTCACTGCTGCTTGCACAGACCTTTCTCCCCAGCAGCCTGGGAGCCAAGCAGGGCTCTGTGTGCACTGTGCTCATGCTAGAATATGGGAATTACTAAATCTCAACTGCATTTTCTAAAAAGAATTTCTGTCAATTTCTTCAACACTTGGACACTTAGAGCAAATGTTTATTTTTTTTACTATAAATTTTTAATCAACTAATAATGTCAAAATCACAGAAGCATATCAGTGTGAGAGTATCACTGAATGGATTATTATTCTAGAGATGTTTTTTGTGCTGCCTTATACAGACAGAATTATAATGCATTTGTTTGTGCGGATGAATGCATTAACAGCACTGGTCTGTCTCTCTGCTTTCTCGTTCTATATTTTTACTCCAGGGTTTAGACTGCAGAGGAGACTGAAAGGAAGTATTATTACGAACATTTTACAGATCTCAGTCTCTAAACATCAGTTGCAGTAAATGTCTGCTACTGAGCATGAAGACGAAGCCTTGAAAATCTGTTTTTCTGTTTGGTTTTTTTTCCCATAAAATTACTAGAGCTATAAAAACCTGTCCTTCCCTGGATTGGCTGCCTGGTTGCTGGCGTGGCCTTCTCTGTAGGAGAGGCCTGGAACTGTGTCGGTGGGTAGCTTGTGCCTTGGCTGATAAGTAGCTTAACAACTCCTAACGAGTGGCTATTAGTAGGCAGATTGAGTGATGTGAATAAAATCATACTGAAAGGTACCATAAAAGCACTTGAAATATGCAATAGAAGTAGTTAAGTAATATGTCTTTGCTATAACTGATGATGTTATTAGCCTTAAAAAGTCCTGCTAAGATGATTTTGGAAAGTGCTAAATACATACGTAGAAAAATACAGGCAGTGCAGAACCCTGCAGTACAGGTTCCAGCTGTTCCTTTTTGTTATGACATGCTTTTTGGCCAGATGGAGATAGTGACCTTACTGTTTGTTAAGTAGAACATAGCTCCTCTTTTTTCTTTTTTTTTCTTTTTTTTTTTTTAATATAAAGTGTGACTGTTTTTTTTAATACCATGGATTTTTAGCAGTAATCATTGAAGTGGAGGCGGGTATGATGTGTGTACATGCTGCATAAATACATATTGTCAATTAATTATGAGTGCAGAATCATTTGTATGGAGAAAGGAAAGGTTAAGTAAAATAAAAGTAAATTTATAGTTAACATGCTATAAACTTCTGTCTGTGTTACACTGTCTGTGCAAGGAGGTATGCAGCTTCTGAATAGTGTTGTAGTAATGTTGTCTGCAATTGCAAAAGCAAATGGAAATCCTGTGTTGCATGGAGCAGTGTTTCACACTCTGTGTGCCCCAAAAGCACGTGAACAACACAACACAATACTGTACAATAAATAAGAACAATATAATGATAATTGGAACAGAGACCTAATAAAAGAGAAAACTTGTAAAATAGTCTCTACAGGAGTCTTAAACTGTATCCATATTCAAAACGGGAGTGGAAAACTTAATACAGTGCCAGGCTTTGCTTGACACTGCAGTTGTCACAGGAAGCTCAAGATCTGTTTATAGGGTAGTTTATAGCTTGTACTGCTTTTAAAAGCTGCAGGGGAGAAAAGAGTTAATGTCTTGAGCAATTATTTATGGCCTTTTCTTTGTTACTTTCTTGCTTCCAGGAAACAAAGCTTTAAACAAAGACAAGCTGTTGGAGGGATGCTCTAGATCCTTGCTAGTAACAAGGGCCTTGCTATTGCTACGTAAAAAGTTACCTAACTCTAATATTAGAGTGTTCTCACTCTCTTCTTTTCACTTCATTATCATCTGTTGAACTTGACAGAGACTAATTCATCACTGCTGCAGTGAGGTGTGGAGAGCAGCCACAGTCAGGGTGCTGTTGTGCAAGGGCTGCACAAGCACCAGCTCCTGCTCTGAAGGGCCCCGAGCAAACAGGCAGCAGAGGGGTGGGTCTGCAGTGGGAACAGAAACTAAAATTGAGGACTGATTTCCTTACTGACCTGGTACCCTGCGAGTGCTTGTTGGTTGCCAGGTTCTCTGCTGTCTCATCAGCTTGGAGGCTGTCCTCCCTCCAGGAATCATGGATTTGCTCTGCATATGTGCCTGGCTCTTCCCATCACAGCCTTTTTCACAGGGTTCAGCCAGTGCTGGTAGTGAGCTGACATCCCTCCTTTTCCCATGTTCCTCTTATTTTCATCTGGTGCCCTGCACTTTGGTGCTGGGAAGGCTCTTCTCAGGAACAGACCAAGGCCACAGCTGTGAAGAATGGAGGAACTGCTTAGAAATCTCCCTGGGCATCATTTGGTAAGAAAGCAAATGCTACTTTATATTTACTGCCAGGCTTTAACCTGAAGGGTCCTTCTTCCCAGCCTTTGCCAGTAAAGGTAAGTTGTACCCTTTTTTCCTCCCTGATTTTCTCCCCTGGAGTTAGATCCTGCATATCTTTCACATGAGCTACTCTGCTTTCATGTGATGTTAGTCAGAGATCTCCCCCAGGAGATCTGGCAGTACTCTCTGTGAGGCTGGCACATGGCAAATGTGGGCAAACCACTTCCATGGCTGTATGTGATCGCTCATCAAAAGGAGGATTCTGAATATCTCTTAAAATAAAGAGCTTAAAGAACTTAAATGTAATTTTGTTGAGAAAATTTTTCATCGCTTTCACAAATAGCTTTTATTGATACAGCTGTTTTTCTTTGAAGAAAGCACTCTCTGTGCCCTCATTTCCATATTAGCAGGATCAAAGAATGCCCTTTGTAGCTTTTGGATGCTGCAGGAATGCTGACATTCTGATAGCAAGTAGTCAGACTTGCAGTCATCTTTCCATTTAAAAAGGTGACAATATCTGGAAATGGTTCCAAAGAAAAACCTCTCAATCTTAAAAAAAAAATAGTTTTGCCTTCTGGGTTGGACTGTAGTTGTCTTGTGGTGTGCTCTAACTCCAGCTCATTTGTTTCCACTCCTGTTTTGGATATTTTCCAAAATGATCTTGATTAGAAGAGATCATGGAAATGCCACACTTGGATATATTTAAGCCATATAAATACAGTGAATAAACTTGCTTAGTGTTCAGACCGATTCTCAGATGCTGCCAGGACTAATGAAGGACTTACCATGAAATCCTTTTCAGTCCTCCTTCCTGGTCTCCTAATGCTTGTAATTCTGCAAGCTTCAAGTCTGGGGCTGTGGGTGATACCTTATCCTGTTCCCAAGGCCACATGCAAATCTGCTGATTCTTAGGGTGTGCTTTGAAGTAATATTGTAGTATTGTGTCCTGTCTAGAAGATCTGTTTGTTTTTCAAAAGATATGCATTCTGTACAAGGACAGTTTTACCCAGTGTTCAGGCAAAATAAAAAGCCTGTTGGGAAATGCATGGAAATGGGTTTTAACACAGCCCAACTTCTTTTTCCTAATCAAAGCCTGAATCTTAGAGGGAAGCTTTAGGTTACATCACGATGATAACTTTTGGTGCTTCATCAGGTAGCAGCAGGTGGAGGAAAAGGGATCTTTTTGACAATGTGAAGAGTCTGCCATTCCAATTCTAATAAGCAGAATCACTTGTATTATAATGAAGATTACTATAATAGTAATAATTATTGTTATTATGACAAGAGGAAAATATGGTAGTGATCACAATATGTGATAATGCTGTACACAGTGTCTTTGCATTTTAGCATTGATGAAATGTATTTAGTAGGTGTTAAAAATGCAGCTCCCTAGCTGGGAAGTGACAGCATGACATTCTGGAGACTGTGTTCAGGTATTCTGAGGTCATTTAACTTCATTTTGTGCGTGGATTTCAAAATGGGCAAGCATCCTGAAAATACTGTGTACCGGGTATGTGGCTTTGTAGTGGGATGTGCTCTTGCAAAGTGGCAATGTGCCTTTTTTACATTCAGTTGCTGTAGCTAGCAAACAGTGGCTTACTGTTTAGAAACCCAGGATATTGTAATTTCAAGTGTGCAGAGGGAATGTAATCTTTGAAAGACTGGAAATTTTTTTGAAGCTTTAATGGATTTTTTTTAACAGAGAGAAGAAGACCATTTCAGGCTGTGCCTGAAATGCATTGATGGAAAATTCTCTCTCTTGAAAACTTTTTCCCACCTTAGCTCCCTACTCTCCAGAGATATCAATAGAAAAGTCCCCTGAGGCTCTGAACAGCAACTAAATTTTCGTTTTCATTTGTTCTCCTTCAGAGTGTCCTTGGAGCTTCAGAAACTGAGAGGATGAGAGAAGAGAGATGCATCTGATCCAAACTGATAATTCTCATGGCATTTTGGGATATGATTCTGCAAGACTCTAGCAGAAAAATTCTGCCCAATTTGGATCTATACTATCCCATCATCCTTATTGAGTGGTAGAGATTAAAATCTAAGACAATATTCGGTTAACACATTTAGAATTTAAACTCAGAGTATGCTATTAACAAAAAAAAAATCAAATCTAAATCCAGCAAAGGCAAGTGATTAAACTTTGGAGAAAATGAAGTATTTCTGTGTGTTACAGCACATACAGAATGGTACACTATTTAAGTGCAATGCATTTGGTTTCCATGACATCTTATCCTAGCAACACATTTCCATGTTTTGTTATTTTCCGTTCTGCTGCCTTTTGCTGCAGAAGATCCAGAATGCAGCTTGTCAGCTGAGGTCTCTGGGTGATACTATTGTAGGAGGATTAGATAATTTTAAGAACAAAATATGTAGCTAGGATGGTACCTTCCACTGTGATGTGTAAGCTTCTTTAAAGTGAGAGTGCAACAATAAATATATTAAATATATTAAATCTTAAAATATTGCAGTTTATTCATAAACACAGTTTAATTCTAATTTATTTTGAGTATCCACAGAATTTTCATGTGTATATTGTTGATTTTGGTATAAGGTTTCCTGTGATCTGATGTTGTCAGTCATCACTGACTTTAGAGAGACGTAAGATTTGCACAGCTTCTGTGGAGGTGAATTTTGGAAGTGGAATTAGAGTTGTGTGGTGGGAGGTATGAATTTGTCTGTGTTTTGACACTGTGTGCCAAAGGGCTTGAAATGAGATGGCATTATCCTTCCTGTCCTTAGTAATTCCAAGGAAGGATTGCAGAAATAGATATTTCTTCAACAGAAAAGAGGTCAAATACTTGGCGTTTCTTAGCCTGGCTGACCAGTTGCTGAGCCTTGAAGCTGTGCTATGTAATTGGAGTCCTCTGTAGTCCCTTCTTGCTGCTTTTCTGCCCCCGAGACTGCTGGTAGTAATGAGTAGGCTCAGATGGGATCCTGCATTCCATGAGCTCAATGCAAAGCCTCTGGAAGTGTTTCTGAATCTTTCCACTGATTTCAATGGCACTTGAAACCAGGGCCTGTGTTATGATCTGAAAGCAAGCTCACTGCCTCGAGGGTCACATTTAATTTAAACAAATAATTTAAGTTACCTTGTAGGACAGGGGTCTGCTCTGTTCAGGCTGTTCAATCAGTAAGACATGTATTTTCTGTGTGAATTACTGCTCCACACTATGATTCATGGCTCAGGCAATGCTTAGCATTGCAGTTTTGTCATTGAGCACCATGAATGAGACTGGAGAGGGTATAAAAGCAGCCTCCATACGCTGTAGCAAGATACTTGAAACCACCAATTTAAAGACTATCAGCTTCCCTTCTCTGGCAGAACCTTTGCTGGGTCGCCTCTATTTCAGTTGAAATTATGGTTGTGAATAAATAGGAGTTGTAATGGTTGTAAAGATGGTATGACTGAGGTGAGGCTTGACCCAGTGGAGTTCCTTGTCTCTCTGTTTTGAATCCATTTGGAATTTTTTCATGTAACTTTCTCATGAAAAAAGCAAATAAAATGAGCTTTTGAAATTTCCACCCGTGTCTGGCTGGTCCCATTGTCTGTGTGTTGAGGCACAGAAATGCTCTGTAGCAGTTTTGCATTTAGGATGTGGATGTAACCAGTGAAGTTTTAGCTGAGGTTCTCATCATCCCAGCTCAACCAGGGTGTCCTGGGCTTTTGAACTCTGCTAAAGTTCAAACACAGGCAGCATCTCAAGTAAAAATTCCGACTGATATAATATTGTAGTGCCTTAGAGGTGACAGTGTTTTATATATAAAATAAAACCTGTTCAAATTTATTTGCCTTATAAAATACTCTGTAATGTATTTTGAGATTGCTGTGTGGATTATGCTATGCAGCACAGGTTTGTTGACAGTTTGATTAACCCTTGCCACTAGATTTCTAGTTGCTTTATTTTCTGTAAATATATAATAACACACCAGTTAGTTTTAACTTTAAGAAATATCATTAAATCAATATAGATCAAAATTGAGTCAGACTGTGTAATGACTTAGTAATCTGGGAATTTTTCACTAATTCAGTTTTGAATGGGAATTCTTTAAAAAAAGTCTTTTCATCTCCTCCATCATCAGTTTACATATGCACAGAAATAAATGGTAATTTGTATATATGCTAGTATAAATAACATGAGGGTATGCCTATCCATGTTTTCACTTCCATCTCTTTAATAAACAAAATGTGTAAGTTACCAAGCTTTAAAATCTGGCATTGAGCCACGACATTTGAATGTAAGTTACTGGGACAGAGATTTGACCTGCCCATGTCACCACTAGCAAAGTGCTGAGTGAGACTTGGAGGATGAGGAGCTCCAGGTGAGAGTTGCCAGTGCTGCCAGGTGGGGAATGCTGGTCATGGGAAGAGCTCTGGGAAGGTGGGAGGAGGGAGAGCCCAGCCTAGGGCTGCAGTTCCGTGGTAAACCAGCTTTCTGCAGTGATTCCTGCTGCTCCCTTTTCCCAGGCACTCGCTGGTGTGCCATCCCTGCCTCTCTGTGCCAGGGGATTGATCTGGCTTGAAAACTGCAGAATCCTTGTGTGGCTGGGTCAGTGTTTGATCCAGTCAGCAGTGAGGCTCTGCAGAGTGTCAGTGCAGTACTGGAAGAGCAGGAGCTGTAGGAGTGGCAGAGGTGGGAAGCCCTTGTTAAACCATGGCAAGTGCAAAACCAGAAGCTGCTGGTGAAGCAGGAGACAAGCTGACAGCAAGAGGTGGAAGAAGGGAGGAGAAATGGAAGCCTGTGGGGAATGCAAGAGAGATGTGAGAAGGGTGGTTATCATCTGGAGGAGGTAAGTGGGATCATAGGCTCAGAGTGTCAGGTTAATGCATGTGGTCAGTTGGTAAGTGGCTAATGAAGGACTTTGCTCCATCTTCCATCACATACTTGTCTGTGTCCTATGTCTGATTGAAATGGAAGTGAGAGAAACACAGAGACACGTTTTGTATATGTGAGAGTGTCCACAGGAGGTGCAAAGGCATTTCACCTCACTTTCAGGAGGCTTTGTTTTGCTCCTGGAATTAAGGAAAAAGCCCCTACAGCATACAAGTGGATGTTGATTGGTGGTTTTGGCCATCAGTGGAGTACACATGCATTGTTCTGATCCTTTCCTTCCAACATGCAAAGATATTCTAAGGTAAATATTGTCTATTTCTGAATATTGTTCCACTTCTCTTTGAGACCAGAGTTCTTTAAAATAATGTTTTATTTATCTTTATTATTTACAGATATGTTTATTGACATAATTTACAATCTCCAACTCTGTATTCTCTTTAATTTTTGCAGTACCTTAGTACTCCAAGGAAGAGCACAAGGTGAAATAGAATATGTATTATTTAATATTCTATGTTTCTTACTAACAGTGGTTAAGAGTTGTTGAGGTGGACGAGTTAACTCCTGAGACACATTTAGCAGTTGCTTTTTAGGATGGGTGTCATGGAGCACAAGTGCTGATTTCTCCATCCCTTGCTGTACTGGGCTTTTGTTTCTCTGGAGATGCATTTCAGTGGGTGTGGAGAGATCTGAATTCATGCACATGCACTTTGTACCACATTCTTGCCTTAATTTAGAACCTCTTGAAGACCAGCTGCAGCCTTATTTAAAAAGAGGAGAGGGTGGGTGGCTGGCAATGGAAGTGTCCTGCAGAGTAGGAACAGTCAGTTACAGTTGTGAATGGAGGTGCTTTTTATCTTGTCTTCAAACTGTGTGGTGTATGTCTTCATTTTTCAAATTCAACACTGTCTTGGAAAACTAAAGCTACCATTTCTACAAAATTATACTAAGCAAGAAACCTATAATGAGATAAAATAGAGAGAGATGGGTGCCAGTCACAAGATACTGTAGAATTTTACAAATGTCTATTAAATTGAATGGCCTGTTCAGTAGAAATACAGGTAGTTATCAAAATGGCAGATGTTAAGTGCAGTGTTTGGCTACTGGTTCTTTTAGAGCTGCCCTGCCAATAGTTAATATGCAGAAACTATTTCTGTAGTGTAATTGTTACAAAGAAATGGAACTTGTAGGATGTACCATTGGTGCACATTTCTTCAAGAAAACAGTGGCAGAGGGTTTAATGAGGTGGTGCTGGGAACTTTCTCATCATTTGAAAACAACCTTTTAGTCAAAACATGATAAGCATGTAAGTGCAGGGTGGGGAGGTCACTGGATTTGCCTGTTTGTTTCTAAACAAGCTTGTCAGTTCAGGCAAAGTGAGCCTGGAGCCCACGACTTTACCTGCTGCTTTTACCCTTCAAGTTCTCTCTCTGGCTGCCAGCATTGTGTGAGACCATCCTGATTTGTTTAGAACTGTTCATTGTTGCTGTTTTTTTTTTTTTTTTTAATCTTCTACAGTGTTATTGCCTGGTATGTGACTAACCAGTTCAAACAAAACAGTACAGAAATCCTTCTCCCAGCAAGAAGGAAATAGAGTTGGCTTTTAGTACCAAATTTAAGGTTTATTTCCACAGAGTTGGAATTGATTTTATTGGGCAGATCTTCAGGGGCTTTAAACGTCTTCATAGGTGCAGCCTCCTGTGGAGGTGGAGAGGCCTCTCCCTCCCTGGGCAGAGCTGCTCTCTGCAGGGGCTGCTGGCTGACCCAGCTGGGGGCTGGAGCCCCTTCTGCCCTCCCTGCATCCAAAACTCTGCAGTTGTCAATGAGGATCCTGCCACCCTGCAGTCTGAAACAGTCTGGTGTCACTGGAGAGTGCCCTAGTGCCAAGCATATCTTCGGGCAGAGATCAAAATTACAGTCTATGCATTTCTGCAGCTAAGGCTGCGACCTGGTAATTAAAAGTGATTTTCCTTTCTTAAGTAATGGGCTTACTTTGCACCTGTCCTCATCCTGTGGCTTGTGGCCTGGGAGAGGGTTCTTGTAAGAACAAGGGAAGGTGAAGGTTTCTAAAAATGCAATAGGTAGTTGTGACATGTTTGAGGAAGGTGATTAGCTGTAGTTTGAAGTGACAACTAGGTTAAAATTACAGGATTTCAGATACACTTGTCAGGTTCCATACTGTGCTTTAGCTGTAAGGTGCAGCAGTGCCTCACCAGTAACTTAAAACACTTAATTCAGGTGCCTAAAACCAAAGGTGTGATGTGTCTGCTGTGTAACATTCAAATCTGATGCTTCAGAACTGGTGTTCTTGTAAGCATAGCATAACTAAAGGAATATTTGTTTTATCTGAAGTAAGAAGATGCCATGAAATGTACCTTTGAAGGTGCCACTTCCCATAAAAATTGATTGGCATTTTGCAGTAGTCAGACTTGAAGGGCTGGATTGTGGCTACTGTGTAAAAGGAGGTGGGGCAGGAGATTAATCCTCTCTGGGTGCCCTACAAAGATCTAGGCACATTCAGACTGTAATAATGCATTTTTGTTAAACTGGGATTTCATTCACTAATAAACTCTTTTACCTTGTCTTTCATTTTCTCTGCTTTTCTCTTGACTACGCCAAGCTCATTTTAAATTCTGTCTTCACTGTATTGTTTTGGTTCCTTTTTAGATAACTTTGGTTTAAATGATAACTTGGTTATTTGATCTGTTTAATCTTAAATTGTGTCTTTTGGGCTGCTCTCGTCAGGTTTTGTTTTTTTCTTTGTGGCTTATTGTTCCTTAATTAGAACCTCATTTAGTTTTTAAGGCTGGTGAGTAAATAGGTGCTTTTTTTCAAAAAAAGACCAAGAACAGTATTTGCATTCATGTAACAATTTCCATCCTAATTCCCAAGCTGCAAGCCCATGGCTTTCCTGAACTGCAGCCACCTCAGAGGACTGTAGCAGCCAAGTAAAACGAGGCAGGAGTCTGTTTTTTTTCCAAAAAGCCTCAAGCTATCTTCTTTGTCCAAGGCAGGCACAGAGGGTATGGATATTTAAGGTCTCATCTGAAGGATGCAAATGAGCAGACTGCTATGAGTTAGAAGTAATTAAAACCACATATTGAGATAATCAGCCAATTCAATTCTTGCTTTATTGCAGTCTGTTTTCTAATCCGAGGGACTTGTTTTTCACAGTATTAAGTTTTCCATACACTGACCAATGCACAGAAAAGGTAGCTGCAGGTAGCCTGCTTGTGCCAGCAGAAAAGAAACATGTTTGTGAGCATGAATGATTGGCATGCCAGTGTTTGCAGGGGGCATTTTTGTGAAGCTGTGTATGGACAAATGGGGAACACATGAAAATCTGCTCTCAGATATTTTGTTCCTCATGAAATACAGGGAAGAGCTGAGCCTGTAGAGTCTTTGGTCACTTGGAAATGTTCAGGGAGAGGGTTCTTTACACTAAAAACCTGTAATACCATCTTGTCTTATGCCCGAGCAAGCGAGTCATTTTCAGTGGCTGGTTGTGGTGAGTGCAGTTAAATCCTTGAGAGACAGGATGGTAACAACCACCTTTTCCAACAGTGGGGCTGGATAAAACAGTTGCTGTAACGTGCAGACATTGCTACATCTGTTTTAGTTTTAAACTAATGTTTCTCATGGTTTTTGAGAACCTTTTCATAGGCAATGTAAGGTGGACTGATAATGATTTTCATCTCTGAAAAATTTGGCTGTTTTTCTTTCATTTTTTTCTCAGGGTTTTGATGGTGACTGTCCCATCCTTCTGCACTGTACAAATGTCATGGACTGTGAACTGCTGTTGCTGGAGCAGCAGCTCCAGCCCAAGGCTCCCTCTTGAGCCCAAGTGTGGGACCAGGGCTCAGCCACACACTGTCCCCTCTGCAGCAGAGCTGCCCCAGCTGCATCCGAGCTGGAGGGGGCATTTTCCAACTCAGACAACAACTGCTGCCAGGATGAGTCCTTAGCAGGCATTTATTGCACTCCTATTTTTGAAGCTCTTCTGTTATTTCATTCACTGCAGATGATGTGGTCCAAATGCTGGTCTAAGCTTCATTTGTGTTTACCTCATGAATGAAGTCCCTTTTGCTTTATCTGAATTTCTTTAATGAATAACTGCTTTTAGGAAAGCTGGACCTTAGGTCAGGGAGGAATTAACCCAGAAGGAAGAACAGCAGCAATAATTGATGCCACTGTTAATGGCTTAGCCTGATGTGGATAGCACCTCAGTATATCCTGTTCCAGGACTGGGGAAATGAAAGTGAAGTGAGCTAGAACAGAAGTATTTCAGTCTTCTGAATAATGAAAGATAATGTGATGGCCACACACAAAGGATTATTTTTTTGCCCACTAAATTTAATTAATAACTTGCAGGAAGTCAATTTCTGCCTTCAGTCAAATGGATGAAGGACAGAAGATAATTTTTCATCTGCATCTGGTTTCTGGCAGGTTTAGGACTTCAGGGGTCCTTTTTCTTCTCATCTGCATCTGGTTTCTGGCAGGTTTAGGACTTCAGAGGTCCTTTTTCTTCCCAGTGCTCACTACATTTGGAGGCACTTCCTTCTAAATATATGTTTGAGCCAGAGCAGGGCAACAGGTAGAACTGATTTTGTTAAATCTTATCTCTGTTCATTGAACTCAAATAGTACTATGCCAAGGTGTCTGTATAAAAGCAATTGTCATAACCTGTCTTTCCAAATCTATATGCCACAGCTAATATTTTGGCTTCCTTCCCTCTGACGTTGTCACACTCTGGTGCACCCTGTGTTTTTGCCTTGTAAGACTTCATCCCAGAAGAAAACTCTAGAGTGTGTTTTGGTTTTACTTACACCTTGTGGCAACTTCCCACCCCAATAATGGATTACATCTATTTAACTGGGTTAATTGGTGTTAGCTAGGGAATAAATCTGTTCTGGCAAGGGTGTTGAATTGCAAACTGGAGTGACCTGTGTTATCTAGAGATCTTGACCCTCAGATAACATGATGCAAGGGACTTTGTGTATTACTGTATCAGGTCTCTTTAGCAAGGAGGGAATTTCCCTGCCTAGGGAGTCAGCCTAGGAGGTAGAAAGCCTCAGGCTGAGTTTCTGCTGCAGACAGCTCTGACTCCACTTCCTGGTGTGCAGAATGGGAATGAGGTACCTCTCTGGCTCTCAGCAGTGTTGCCAGGTGTTTGCAATATTGGTGTGATTTGTGCACTGGTAAGAGAGGAAGGTCTATTTAAATGATGATTGTATAAATAGGAAATGGGTCAGTGGATAGGAAATGGGTCAGTGGCTCATTGAATGCATGGGATTATCTTGTCTTTATTGTAGAGCTTAACTTTCTTCCTAACTTCACAAATCTCAGCTTTGATACCTCTTTATACTTTAAGGAGAAATCAGGCATTTGAATTACTTCTCTTTCTATGATTCCTTTTCTTATTTATGCACTGAAATTGAGTTACTAGTTTACTCTTTAGCATTTCCTACAGGCAAAACTGATAATATTTAATATTGACTTACTGTCTGACAAAAGGAAAGCTCTGGGAGTTGCACTGTAATGCTAAGAAGTGTTATTACTAGTGAAGTTATATTCAGGGTTGAGCTCCATTTTCCCACCTTCCTTCTTTCACAAAATAAGCAAAGGATTTAATGGGACTTCTTTTCCTAAAAGGCTGTTCTCCCAAATAAGATGAGTGAGAGTGGCAGTCTTTTAGTTACTTTGAGCTTTCTGTGAGAATCCTCTGCCTTATGTTTAGGAAGCCCATTGCAATGCACCATTGCCTCATCTTGGTGGCCTTGGGTTTGTGTGTGGTGTCATGGTGGGTCATTAATGGAAGGTAACTTCTTCAGTAGAATTGATGTGTAAGTTTGATTTAAAGAGACTGTGACCTTGAAGGTCCTGCCCTTGAAGCTCGTTTGGTTATTTCTGATGACTATGGAAGCATACTCTGTTCATTTAGGCACAGTACCTTTTGTGACTAAACTAAGACATCAATCAATAAGTAAAAGGTAGATTCTTTAATTATCTTCCTCTGTGCATTGCATAGTAATGAATTAGCTTAGTATGCAATTTCTTAAAGCATGAGGTGTAGTAGTTAGGAAAAGCTAAGCTCATTATTTACGAACAGGCATTGAGGCCATTACCAATTACTTGCAGATTTCTAGTTACAGGCTTTCTGAAAGGATAATACAATTCTGTAAAGGTTCCAAGTAAAACTTTCAGGGATTATTCTGTAAAAAGTCCTTAGCCCAATGAGGTGTGAAAATTCCTTCAGTTTGTTATCTTAATTAGTCATTAAGTGCATGATACTTTTTTTTTCTTGATTTCTTTTTCTGTGGAAAATGTAAATGGCTTCTACTTAAAAATAACTTCAGAGTGACAAAATGCCCTGTCTTAGGAAGTCTCAGCAGATCAAAACAGATAGGCAGAATAAACTCTTGGATTTCTCTTGATGTACTTTACTGAAGCTGCCTTTTTTTCTGAGCATGACATCCTCATGGAATATAGAGCATAAACAGAAATCACGTTTCATAAAAAGGTTGTGTTTCTATAAAGTTTATGTGGACAGAGAGTCTTCATAAACATATTCTCAGTTCTTGCCTGAGCCACGGAATTCTTTTAGGAGCAGGGCTTGTTCTGTCTGTAGTGTTTGTTTCCATTTGCTAGCTCAGTGTATATTGTAAGTAGAAATTCCACTAGTGGCTACTGTTTTCAGATACTGTGGAGGTGTAGATTTGGTGACTATTTTATTGGTAAGGTATCAATGACAATTTCTGGAGTTAGTAGTGAAATGCTCTGAGAGACATTTATTCAGGATCTTGGTGCAGTAAGAAACTCGTTATGGAAATTTTAAATTGAAGCTTTGCCTGTCAGAGTGAGAAGATTTCTGTCCACAGGTGCCCAAATGTTCATATCCAGGTGTTCTAAGGGAAGGCAAAGTGATTGAAGTGATTGTGGGTAATATCAACAGTGTATTTCTTTGTCAAGCTGTTAGGAACTATATAATGATGTGTGTTACTGTCATAAATCTTTTCAGCTAACAGAAATCGAAAGCCTGAAAAAGCAGTTTCTGGATCATATAATCAAAGTGGCTGGTTTGGGTGGAACCAAGGTGCTTGATTCAGTTGTTGCTTTGCCTCCTCCGCGGATGCAGTAAGGTACTTTCAGTTGCTCTGAAACAAACACGTCACAAACATTTAAGTATTTTTATGTAGCGCCTGTAGAAAACTGTGTACTAGCCCAGAAAAAGTCTTAAAATTGTCAGCAGCTGTGCTCTCTGCCTGGTAGCAAAAGAGGAATCACCACTTTATAGCAAAACTACCCTGGTGGAGGCATTGTCATCTCCACTGCTGAAAGAACTGTTGTGGTTCAGGTTCAGACTCTTCTTGCAGTGGCAAAGGAACACTCACAGTCAAACCAGAGTGATGAAGGACTGGAAGCTCCTTCAGGCTTCCTTGAGAGAGCACTGATTGATGTTTTGTATTGCTTCTTCCATAAAAGGGAGTAAGGGGACAACGTTCCCTTCTCCTCCCCATTTCATTAGTGTTAGGAGGTAGAACTGGTAGCAGTTCTGAAGGCAAATGGGAAGAGCAAACCCAGCAGCCTTTTTTTTTTTTTTTTAAGTAAAATTGATTTCTGTGGAGAATTGGTTATAATGTGTCTTCAACCTTTCTTTAAATGAATTAATTACATTCCACTGTTTAAGTAATATTTTCCATGTTTCGTATTTTCTTTCTTTTCCAAAATAAAAAGGTTATATTTTTCTCTTCTTACACCTACACTTGAAGTACATTTTGGCAGGATATATAAATTTGGAATGTGAAGGAAGTTTTCTGAACTGTGTGGCTAGCTAATAGTAATAAAAATTAGTTACCTAATGAGGAAAAGCATCAGAAGATTTTTGTTGAAGGGTCTACTGAAAGAAAAGCATCATCCTAAATCTCAGCAGTGTCAGCCTAAATTTATCTTACAGCATGTCTGTTCTCTGCAGGATCCTGGATTATTTAGCTCAGGAGATCAGAGAGAGGTGTTTTGAATTTCCATTTTCCTCTCTTGTTTGTTTTCAGTGTGTACTTGACACCATATTAGGTTTAATTTTATGAATGGCTTGGAAGGGCAGGCCTCATTGATTTCCTGTGGTAATGGAGCTCATAAAGCATCAGGCCCTTCTGGAAGTGTTCCCTGTTGGTGGGGTGTCTGCAGTGCTTCCCCAGCACGGCCAGCGTGGCTCTGCCCCCGCAGGGAGCTTTGGCTGCGGCTGCCTCGGCTGAGAGGGGAGAGGCTGCTCTGGTTCGTGCCCTCCAAGGCATGGCAGGGGACCAGGCTGCAGAGCTGGCAGCTTGCTGTGCTGGGCTCTGCCCTTCATGTGCTGCTGTGCTCCTTCTCCACTCTCTGCTGAGGTGCCCCAAAGTGAAGGAATTAGTGTGGTGATAATTTGCATGGGCTTGTGTCTCAGGATTCCTCTCAGCTGAGAAGGATCATCAGCTGCTCCTTCAAAACCAGTTTTAAGGTGATTCCTAATATAACACAATTTTTTCCTGTGTTAAGACACCATATTATTTTGGGGTGAGGGAGTTTCACCCCAGCTGTAAGTTTCTTAAGGAAGGAGTGCTTGTCTCAGGATGACAAACTGTACTCCCAGCCAGATACTGCCTCCTCACCTCCAGGTCTTTAGTACCAGTCCTTGGGAAGCCCAGCGCAGGGCTGGAGTCACAGGTTGTCCTTCTCCCCACTTCATCTACCATGTGGCAGAGAAAAGGCAGAGCTCCTGCATTTTGCCACAGAAAGCAAGTAACTTCTCATGTTTGTGGAAATTCAATACCTTCCCATCTTAGGTGCTACTCTGTAGACTTACTTGCATTTATTTTTTAGCATCTTCCTTACTAGTGAATATGTGGTGCTTTCACCCTGAAAGTGATGCTGTTAGCAAATCCTCTTGTGTTCCCCACTCCAGAGGGAGGAGAGACAGGTTCTAATCTTGTATCTTTAATCAACCAGTCTAGGAATGTATCACCATTTGTTCCTTAAATATGAACAAATAATTATTTATGTATTTCTCTAAAGCTGGTATTTTCAAGGTATTTCCATCCACTGGCTAACATAAAACCTGTTGTGCAATTATGATAAACTGAGATGAACAGTCTGAGATGTAAGCTCTTCCAAATTATAAACTCTGAACATTAAATATTTCATCTTGTGTTTACCATGAAAAACTTAGTTGCAAAAGCTCCAGTTGAGACACTTTTAGGCATTTCTAATAGCTGTTCATGTCAGCAGTAACATATGCATATGTGCTAAATATAGAATGCAAATTACCTGTTCCATGCTGCAATCATTTTTCTAGTTATTGTATTCTTAGAGCTTCATTTGTCGTGGTTTCTAGGCAATGAAGAGCAGAAAAATAAGAGTGAGGACTTGGAAGAAAATGGGATTTTCATTGCTACTTTTTGATACATTCATATTTGCTTGTTATTTTGTGTCTGCAGAGAATCAGTTGCAAACCTACCCTTTTTAGTTTGGTGCGTTTGCATTTCTGGTTCCGGTTGGATCTGATGAAAAGGGAACGGCCGCTTAACAGCAGAGCAGGTTTTAATGTATGACTCAAGCAAAGTGTGTGAGCCCAGAGAAGCCAGTTGCTTCTAAGAAATGCAAATTCCATGTAAAACAGGAAGGAATAGAAATGCACCATTGGAAATGTGCTATTTTAAAATTAAAATGTGATTAGAGACAGTGTGAAATTGTGTTAACGTTGACAACTGTGGGTCTGTTCTCAGGAACAGTCACTGCAGCTTGGAGGGCTGAGCATTTTCAGCTGCTGGGTTCCTTGCTCAGGGCTCATTGCTGCACATGGTTGTGGCTTTCGTAGCCAAGTGGCAAAGCTGTGAGTCTTCCAGTATTTTTTCCTCCTGCTTTGTTTCCTGCACAAGCCATTCTTCCTTCACAGGCTAGTTGTACTGATGCCGTGATGGGGCTACCTAAAAACAGAGGCTAGACAAAATTGAGAGGATAAAAGCCGGTGTTTATTGAAGGGCCTCCAAGGTACACTTTGGGCAGTCAAAAGCCTTCAGAAAGGCTACACCCAAAATGGACAACCAGATCAAGAGTTTTCATACTTTTATAAGTTTGTTCCATCTGCATATCGAGGTTAATTCTCCAATTACCGTTTCAGGTAATGAAGTCATTACCCCACATTTGTTCCCCCTCCTTTAGAGGCTTTGTTTACATATTTTGGGGCCTGAGACAGTAAGGTGTCCTTGATGTTCAGGCCCAGAGAGGATTTGTTTTGTCTGACCAGAATGGGAGAACAGTAACTAACAGGTAATATGGAGTCTTAGAGTAACACACTAAAGCATTACAGGATATGAAAAATATAAAAAAAAGCTAAAAATATATAAAATATAAAAAGCTAAAATCCTAAGGCATCAGGACCCATTTGGCTTGCATTGTTTTACCCTTTTGGCTCCAGACCTGGAATATCTTGTGGATGTCCTTGGATTGGTAATGCACTGTAGCAAGTGGACAGGCAGTGTTTGAGGTGTCGGGCTTAGGCAAGGCTGCCCTTTTCTGAGATCTGAGCTGCTTTTCTCTAACCCTGCACTATGGGAGTCCTGTGCTATTAGCAGATTGGAAGGAGTCCCACTGGAATCAGTGTGGCTGGACTGGCCATGCCTGGGACATTTGGCAGTGTCCACACTCGGGCCAAAAGATGTGCAGGGCCAGGTAAACAAAAGTCAGCTCGTGAATTAAGTAGAGACAAATACACATTTGTATCAAGAGCTGGAGTTGCCTACCTGGTTTACTGCTTTTGTTTTCAGGTAGAGATGAAAAATGTTGCATTGGGCAGTAATCCAGCCACTTGATTCATAACAGTGTCAAGCAGTCATCAGTTTGATTTTGCTTGTGATAGACTGAATGCATTTTACTGAGTGAGTTGCTGATGAAAATATGCACTTCTCTCCTTTTTAATGTCCTTGAAATAACCTCTGGGCTTGAAGGACGAAATTAGTTTATACTCAGTCTTTCTTTCCCTATCTGAATTAAGTAGAATCTAACTAATCTTAGTGGTTCCTTACTGCTCTAATCATGACCTTCTTTTTGGCACCATCTCATAAAATGAACATATTCCTATTTGTAATGTGTAAACAACAAGGTTTGTGGCTTTAGGCTTGAAATAAAGATGTCATCTTTAAGATTCATGATAGGTTTTTGTATTTTTTTCATTTTGCATAATTATCCAAGCCTTATAATTAACCTTTTCATTTAGCTGAAATAAATCACTCAAGTAGGCATATTGTTGCAATCATCTAACGTGTGTTTATTATATATAAGAATTAAATATCAAAGTTATGAAATGTCTTTAAATTCTTCTCACTATTTTCTTTTCCTCTGACATAAATTATTGGTTGCAGGCTGAAAATGTTTGTGCTTAACAGCAATGACAAGAAAAACTAAAAATTGTGTGCCTTTATTTCTGACTTTTTCCACTTTAGCTATTTATAGTTGCAGTGGGTATTTTACTAAGTGGAAAAAGTGTTCTGGAAGAGATAATAACTTAGGTCCACACTAAGAGTCACACTTTGTTTCTAATGCTCAGCATTATGGGTTTGATTTTTTGTGATGAATAGATAAGTTTATGCAAAGCAACCAAACCTTAATTTGGTGGTAGCATTTGTCCAAAGCCTGGTTGTTGCTTCTTGTAGAGGATTCTTTTTAGCTGAAATGTTTGTTACCTACTATTATATTAATTTCTTAAGTTTACTTTTCTTGTGTGCTTCTAATACTGTGTTTATGAAAAAAAAAAAAAAATTAAAAAAAATCAGGCAGTCCCTGCTACTGTCCACTGGAAGCAGGTGGAATGCAGATGGAGGTTACTGGGGAGTCCCAGTATGCAGCAGTTTGGTTCTATACAGCTCCAACAGAACAGAAGCCTTGCTTATAAATGCTGTTAAGCCCCAGTAAGTTTAAAACAGTCTAAAAAGCTCTTGCCTGGCCCCCAAATTGCTGAAAAAGTAAGATATTTTGCTATAAAGATCTCCTGAAATGATTTCAGTGTGTTCACTGTTGGTTGCTCTTTCTAAACCAATCCTATTATCAGGATGTGAATTTGATGAATGGGCAAGGCTCAAATTAGGTTCGGGATTGAATTTTTGTCTTTTCACTGCATGCTTTAGATATTCAGACAGTTCTTTATCAATCATGGTTTTATGAAAGTGAAAATTACTTCTTTATTGTTTTCTTTAAGGACCTTGGTTTTTTACTACCTGGGCAGTCCTCAGCTTGCCACATCACCTCTTAATACTAATTTCCCTATTAGATGTATCCAGGCAAATCACCATTTTACATTCACAAATAGCTCTCTATTAACTTTTACTGAATCTATTGCATAATCTTCTGTCTAATAAAGTGGTATTGATCACTAAAAAGATTAAGTAGGTCTTTATGTTTTCAGACAGTTTCAAAAATTATTTGGTCAAGTTAGTGAGACTGAAGTACAGTTTATCATCTAAAATGGCAAAAAATCATTCAGAGTTAAGGATGTAGCATCCCTGAATATGTTTTATGAGATTCTTTTAATCAGTGGCTGTGCCAGTGGCTTCCTGTGGGTCACCAGTGATTTTATTTCATGACAGGTTTTAGCTCTTAAAAAAAAAAAAAAAAGGTTGCCAATCTGCATTATCCTTCTTGCTTTAAAAAAGTGGTGATTCATATTATCCACTCCTAAGATATCTCTTAGGATTTGCTGTGACTGTGGGAGGAGTTCAGCTGAGAGTCCTTCAGACAGAAGCTGCCAAGGCTTGCTACTTTAATCATTATTCCTAGTGCAAGTTACAGGCTTAAGCCTATTATTAGCTTGCATA
>VXAC01000332.1:1528573-1719477 GCA_013399225.1 Rhipidura dahli | reverse complement strand
CAACTCCTACAAATTACCCATTATCCTTTTCTTTAAAAACTATGAGCACTTCTGTATTCAGGCCAGTTTCATGCTTGCTCTTAGTCACTGTCATGGGGCTGTGTTAATTTGACTGGAGCTGGCAGATGCAGGGTGTGCTGCTTAACGTGCTCGCCAGAACCTCATCGGAGGTTAGTTTGCAAAGAAATAATACAGGATTTGTTTTCATAGAAGCAGACTTTGGGTTCAAGTGTTTTCCTTTCTTTGCATTCATCCAATGGCCAGCTGCACAAGTGTCTCTCCAATTTTAGGGCTGTACTTCAGTTTGGATCTCCAGGTTTAAACCTGAGCCTACAAGCTGAAATGCCTGACTGTGGTTTCAAAACCCACTGAAAAACAGGAGTAAGTTTTTTCTTTGTTTTTCCATTCTTAAGTACAGCCTATTCTGTCAGAAGTTCGTGTGTGGTATGGGGCGGCTGTTTTATTCAGAAAGTCCCTATCTGACAGAATTGAATGGAGTCTGGGGACAAAGAGAGTTACTTTCCTCTGTCCAAGGAAAGTGAAGGAATACTTTAAAGTGTTTCTTCTTTTGTTTTCCTGCATAATGGTATAAAGGCTTTCTTTTACAACCCATGGATTGAGTTCAAGGCTGCTCAATAGCATGTCTGGCTCTGGCCTTTCACGTTTTTGAACATAGATCCACAAAGGAAACGAGAAGGGAGCAAGGGATGCTTCCTTCTGCAAGTCAGTCCAAACTCAAGAGCTGGATGCTCAGAATTCAGCAGGCTGATTTGAGAGACTCCAGGTCACGAGGCTGGGACAGTGTCATGCTGGGGCAGGTCACAGTGAAAGGGGCTGTGACTCAGTGATACTACTGAAGGGCTGGGTCTCCTTCCATGTAAAGCTCTCCTAGAAGATCCCCTTTGGGGTCATGGCTATTCTTTATCAGCAGAGGCTGGCTGGCTGTGTCTGACATCTGAATGACAGCATAGTTCAGACCCTGAGCTACGTTACTCATCCATATGGGGAGCACAAGGTAAGAGCCACTGAATGAGCTTCCTGGTTACACAGCAGACACCAGCTGAAAAATAAGTGGTAAAAAGCAGTGAATAGTGGAGTGTGTCAGGGAAGGTTCAGTTCTTCAGTTCTTCTTCAGTTTCCCATGTTGGAGAAAGGAAAGGTGTGAACCAAGCTCACTGTACTGGAAGTAGCTGCCTGGTATGTGACTGAGCTGCTCAGAGGTGAGAAATGAGTGGGCAGAGGTCGAGGAGATGGCAAGTCTTTAGCAAGGGCTGAAAGGTATAAAAGGTCCAGGTAGCACTGACTGGCTTGAAAGGAGATTAAATCCTGACATTGACATTGGCTGGATCACTGGAAACACTGAACATGTTTTGAGAGTGCTGATGCCACCTGCTTTAAGAGGGAACTTCTGTGTTCCATTCTTAAACGGTGTTGCCATTTATTTCAAGTGCTGACTGTAATGACTGAGAAAGCCATCGAAAATTTGTGCCTAACAGAGCAAATAATTGCATAAGGATCAAGCCTGTAATCACTCTGAATAAAAACTGTAACATTTGAACTTGAAAACAGACTTCTGCTTGTAAAATCCCTCCTTACTTAATGATCATTGACATTACCATTGGATTACAAAGACTGTATCATTTCTCTCTGATAATTTTTTGTTCCTTTCCCTGCTGCAGAGGTAATGGGTAGAATCAAGTAATGCAAGGAGCAAGAACTGACCAGCAAAAGTCCCTTTTCAACATGTATTCCTGATGGAAAATAATGCTGTCCAGAAGCAGGCTAGGATGATTTCTAGAGTTCAGGCTTCATTTTTCTGTGGATTTGAACCAAATTAAGAAAAAAACTCATTCCAGGTGTCACCACTAGGACTGTAAAGGGAGCAGGATCCTACTGTGTTTAACCATGTGAATGAACTAAGCTTTTATTTCTTCCCTGATTAAAAGGCTCTGAGCTTGTGATTGTGGCATTGGCCTTTATTTTTTTTAGCAAAACAGCTAGAGTAGAATGGAAGGAAAATTGAAATAGGAAAGCATGGCTGATGCACACACTCCAGTCTCCATCTCAGGCTTTGCCAAGCAGCAGTTACGTGCTCACTCCCTGTAGCTGGTATTATGGTGAGACAGCGCCTTTGGAAATAGCAAAATAAGTTAGATGTAGACTTGCAAAACCTTAAATGTAGTTAGTTGGAGAGCAGTAATGAGGTGAGGAAGGATAAAACAGTGCTTCAGACATTGCTGAGGTACTGCCTGTTTGTACCAAATAATTGAAGTGCCATGGTGAGAAGAAGTCAGCTGGTCTCTTGCAGAGTTCTTAACAACCAGTGCACTGTGCTGGTTCCTTTCCCATGCAAACCCCAGCTGTTGTCCTTAGTCCTGGCCTTTGTGTGGGGAAGTAGTATCTGTGGAAGTAATTTTGTAAAAAAAGTCAGTTAAACTGGGTCAGAATTACAATGAAATTTTTATAATTTACTCCTGATTTATTACTTCGTTAAGCAAAAAAGTAACCCAACACATTATGTCCTCGAGAGCTTTGTCATTAAAACCTGAATAAAATGTTAAATTTTGAAGCACTTGAGAATTTTGTCCCCAATTACATTACTGTCCCTAATAGAAAGAGTAAAAGCTGGAATAAAAACATCAAGGCATTTTGTTGAAGAGGAGTCATGCTCTGACTGATTTTATGTTGCAAAATGAACTGCTGGTGTAGCAGTTGTATTTGGGGAGGAACTGGGGTTGGAATACAGCTTTAAACTGAGTCAGTGGACTCTTGGACTCTCTTAGAATGGCTGTCACCAACTATGACACTGTGTCCCATTTTAATTTTACTGAAAAATTGGATGTGGATGTAAGACAAACCTTTCAGTTTGACCTCGTTTTTTGATCTTTATCTTTGGGACACTCAGAGAAAAACTGAAAGTAAGACTATAAATTAGAGCAAACCTTGCTAATGAGATCTGGTTAATTACATTCATTTGCATGCCTTCAGTGGTGAGGTGAAATTTACTTAAACTCTGAATTCTCTTCTTATGTGAAGGCCTTTCATTTCATCTTTTGTATCCAAGGCCACAGCATGGACCATGAGTTGACATTTTTAATAGTTTGTAGAATACAGTATTTTAATTTCTGGTATTATCCTAATTTGTCTTCACTTCCTTTTAAAGGCTCAGTTCACAAGCAAAGTAGGATGACAATCTCTAGGAATTTTTGTTATTACCATGTTTTGTTTAATGCAAAGAAGCTACAGTGTATTTAACTTTCCCAGTTAGTGAAAATCTTTTTTTTTTGTGTACAGTTCACACTGGGTACAAGTCAGGAAATGTGCTTTGGACACTTCCAGACTAGAAGTATTCTTTCCACCTGTTTTGAAGAGTGGTGTATCTTGTTCAGAAAGCCCTATGCCATTAAAGGATCACACTCAATATTGTTCACTCATATGACTTACATGTCATCAATTGTTTTGCAGCCTCAAGGCCATTTTGCACATGATTGGGCAGTTAAATGTTTGAAATGGTTTTGGGAAGGGCCAGGAGCTATAAGAGTCATTGGATTTCTTACTATTGTGTTTGAAATGTTACGAGCAGCAGTTGTGTCCTGTGCATCTGAGGAATGTGGGTAGGTCAGATAATCCAGCCAGGGACGGAGGGGTGGTTTTGCAGTTCCTCTGTGACAGGACCTCATTAGCAATACACAGTTCAGCCTTGGCTAAGCCTGGTGGCAAATGTGCCATCTGCTTGCAGGCTTGGATCCTGTGTTCAAAGGCATCCCTTAGATCTGTCCTGAGCATCCAAGTCTCAGGAACACGCTCAGGGAGGTGACAGTTGTGATCACAGGGAGCATCGCACAGGGATCACCAAGGTGTGGATAAGCTCAACAAAAAAAGAAGCAAAACCCACACATAATATAAAATTAATCTGTGAGTTCTGTGAAGTTGTTCCAAGAAAATGTATGTACAACATAGTAGCACTCAGGTGGAGTAAGCAAAAAGAGGCTTCAATTATAGCAAGTAAGCGGCGGGGCTTACGGATGGATATATTCTCTTATGCCTGGGAACTGAGACTAGTTGAAAATAAATGAGTTTTATGAAGAAATTTTTCCAAGAGCAGATTATTGTGTAGTGGTTTCCTGGAGCTTCCTCACAGCTTTACATTTATAAGTTTCTGTTGTCAGGGATGAGATATTGAACCAAATAGCTGACTAGTCTAATCTGATATTCCAGATCTATTAAAAAAAAAAAAAAAAGGAGACTGAGCAGAAGGATACTGCAGTGTAAGTTGTGATAGCAGAAAATTGTGTTTAATGAAAAAGTTATTTAGGATTCATATAGGAAGAACATGGAATGAAGCATTTTTATTGCAGATAAGAAAATGCATAAAGCAAAAAGAAGCATTGTTTAACTGTGTGGAAGATTGAAGTTGAGCAATTTGAGATTTTAATGAGTCAGGAATATGGAGCACAAATACACTGATATTTCAGCTTAGAAATATTTTGCTGCTTTGGCTGAAATGCTGTGCCGTATGTGAATTCTAAAAATACCACTCTGAAGTCCTGTTGTCGAAATAGTTTTCCTTTAAAACAGCACATAACAAACAGGCATTTTCGAATATAAATATCCAAAATTACGTTTGTGTGTAATTATGCATTTTAACTGTGCAATCGAGCTTCTGTTAAGAACCTTGAGAGGTAGGTTTGCACAGTGCAGTCTGTCTGCTGCAGGGCTGTGCTTGGCTCTGCTCACCTGCTTTGCCAGTTAATTGGGGCTGCTCCCCGCCTGGTGACGTCGCACTCTGAGCAGAGGCTGTCTGTGTAATGCTAGGGACAGAAATAGGAGTTAAGTTGGCAAATTTAGAACTAGTGGTATTTTGGGGTGAGGGGTTTTTTTGTTTTACTTAGAGTCACTTCACGTGTGGAAACTTTGGAAACTTCGTGGTGTTGGTGGTGGTGGTGGTTTGGGGTGTGTTTGTGGAAAATTGGTTGTCCCCTATCCTCCTATTTGATGTAGAACTGTGCCCCTGTGTTTAAATCTTTGGTTTTTCCAGCTGCTAACTGAGGCCTTGTACACACTGGAGGGATCAGTGCTGTGTTCTGGGTTTGTAGGAATGGGCTTTGTGACTGCAAGTTACAATGAGAGAGAGAATATTTCCACCCAATTTTTCTGCTACAGTGAATTTCCTATAAAAATACCACGGGGATATTTTTTTCTTCACCTGTGTGTAAAGAAAATCTACCTGTCTATATTAAAATATGTATTTATAAGGAAAAAAGTCCCTCTCTGCTTATGGAGGGTTTTTAGGTGAGAGGCTGTAACCCCCTTTTTTTGTTTCAGGTCCAGTTATTTCTTTATCTTCCTTTTAAAACTGAGTAATCTGCATTGTCACTCCTAATTCTGTACAACAATGCAGGTCCTGTTTCAATCCTATTTAGAACAATAAGATATCCAATTTGTTGCTAAACGGCTTGACAGACTGTTTAGTTCTCCACAAGCTCCTAGTGAGTGACAGACCTTCCAACGTGGTACTTGTATGTCAGCTGCAATTTTATAGATACTCTTTACCCCTGTAAGTATATAAAGACATTAGATGGCAAAGAGAAAGTGTTTGTTGGCATTGTCTTCTGGAAAGAAAGGCAGTTCAATGTTTACAAAACTCGCATGTCAAAAAGACAGAGTTATTAATGTTTTATTTTTGTGAAGAGAGATTTGAAATTGTTTCAGCTTCAGAATAGAAGAATTGCATCATAAAATCCTGACACTAAATTAGGAAAGGATTATGCTGAAGAGAAAGCCCCATTCATTGCTCAGAAATCCTATCACAGACAGAGGGAGAAGACCTTCACCGTTGGCTGAATGGACTGGAGATTTTGTGCATGATGTATTGCACTGTTTTATGACAGATGCTCATTGTTTAGGGACTTTTATTCTTCAGCAAAATTCGTACAGCTTACTTTGCTAACAAAGACTAATTATTAGAATTAATATGCCATCAGCAATGCACATTATAGGCTTACTGGATTTGAGACCTTATTTAACATTTTCAAGAAAACCAAAGCCTTTTATTGAAATAGGTATATTTTCCTTTTTTCCACCTACAAAATAATAAGCAAACAAATCTGAAAATGCAGAAAGAGGGAAATTGGCAAACTCATTCTTTGAAAAGAAATCAGATTGTTCACGACGTGTACAGCTACTGTCTAACGCTGTGCCTGATGATCATAATTGGTCTTTCAAACAATATATACAAATTAATTGACATTTCTATCTGGCATTCGTCTAGGATGTAAATATGGGCTTTGATTGCAATTCAGATTACGCTGAAATTTAATATCTGGTTATAATCAGAATTGCTAAAGATGTCTAGCTAATTTAATTGACATAATTGTTATAACATCTCTAATTTTATGTTGATGTCTGAGGTAATGACTGCTGAGTCACCTCTGCCTTGGGAGGCTTTTAAAATAAAAATAACTATATGCAGGACTCAGTTGAAAACATGTAAAAAAAGAGAGTTTATATCAGTTTTTCTCTCTCTCGGTAGGTTGCTGGAGGGGAATGAATGAAATCTGGAGGTGTACAGTGGAATTCCAGTCCTATCATTCTCTAGTAAAGATCGGCATGAAAAACCAAATGGCTCATTTGTTGGACTGAATCATTGTTATTTATTTACAGGACAAAAATAGTTTCCTTCATATAAAAAAGCCTTCAGCAAGTTCTACTCAGATAGGAGGATTTATTTATGAAGTCTCTCTGGGATAATGTGGGATGATTCACTGTTTTTGCTGCTTGCCAAAAATGACTCCAGCAGATTAGTAGAATTTAAGCTATTGTAAGTACTGGATAAGTTGTTAAAGTAAGCCAGGGACCTAATTCAGCTAAAAGTGCCAAAGGACAGTTAAAAATCTACCTGATGGAGACAGCTTGCTGGTGTCAGGGTGTGCTGGTTGGCTGCTGACATCCCTATGTTGCCACAACCAGTCCAAGCTGCTTGGGTGGGAGTGACTTTCCAGTGCAGAAATGAGGACGTTGTCTCATTCCCTGGCCTTCCATCTGATGCAAAAGCTTAAAAATTTTCTTAAGTCGGCTGGAGTAGAGCTGAACATCGGTTTATGAGCTAAAATTATCTTGATTACTTGACCGTGGAGATCAGTCTCCTGACTTTGACTTCACCCCATGTCTTCAGCTGAGGACAAATGCGTGATTGTGTGTGGAAGATGAGAAACCAAACGGACTGCTTAATTCAGGATGTGCTGACAGATGGACCCTGTTCCTGATCTGGGGAGGAGGGGACTGGAGGGAAGCTGGAGAAGCAAAAGGAAGAGAGGAGCTGTCAGCAGTTGTGCAGCCGAGCAGCTCTGGAGGCTGTGGGCACTGCAGGCTGAGCCTGAGGTGTGGCTGAGTGCACAGACCAGTGCTCAGGAGGCAGCCATCTATCTGACTAAAACTGGGGTAATATTGCCTTCAGTTCTATGGATGTATTACGTTTTACCCCTTGAAAGGTAAAGGTTCAGTACAGAGGTAGTGATTGCTGAGATTTATTTTATCCATGCTCTGTGTCTGTCTGGATTCCATTTGCAGAAGGTTTCTCATTTCTAATGGACTACTTGAGTTTAGGTTTAATGTGCTGTTCTCAAAATTCAGATGTTCTCTATCAATATAATGGTTGTCTAACAAGCTATCCATCCTGCTGCTCTTGGATTTTCAGTAAGCTTTTCAAGTGTCTGACAAGATAAAGCTTTCCTTAGAACAGAAATCACCTTCCTCGTTCTAGTTGGGCGCCTTTTCTTTTCTTTCTGATTTGGCAAGTGCCAGCAGATGGTATCAGATGTGAGAAGATCCATTCACTACCTTTTCAAAGATGTAAGTTTTTTGCAAACAGTGGGATATATCCAGGCTGCCCTGCAACAGTGGTTTGGATCACCTCTGGCTGTGTCAGAGGGGGTGGTCACAATGTTTGCGGGCAAACCATCCCACCTTCATGCTTTTGTAGGTGCTATGGAGGTGCAGTATGTCGTGTATTATTTGAATATTGTTTTAAAATGGGAAGAGTGGATTAATATTCCCCAGAGAACAGCAGGGGGGTCTGCTGATGTCTCCATCTGCTCATGTCCCTCCCTGAGAGATGAACCTTGTCGTGCTCAGGAGCAGTGTTTTCACAGAGGTAACCATTATTGCTCTGACATCAGGTGTCTAATAATAATTCCCTGGCAAGTCATCCTCTCTTCTGCTTCACCCACTCTTAGTCACTATACCAGTTCCTGTAGGCTACAAGTAGTAGGCTATTTATTAAAAGCAGTAACTAGTGAAAAATGGTTTTCTTAATCAAGTTTCTCCTGCCAAGAACGTAAAATCAGTGAGACCAATTTTAGGTGCCTTGAATCTTGTCCAAGTCAGATTACTTGGCAACTTGTGTTACCTCAGCTGCTTCCATATCTTCCATTCACGTTCCAGGTGCTGAGGAGTGCTAATTGAAAATTTGTTGTTATTAAAACTAATGCCTTAAAATTCTTTGTAAGGGAATAAATAGCAGCCTCCCTGTGTCCCATCCACATCTGGCACTGCATTGCGTGGTGGAGAGTCTTCATTTACTCTGAAGGAGAGGGTCAAGGTTATCTGAGAATAAATCACCCACTTCCTTATCCCTCTCACCTCAGCATTACCCACGGGGTCATGTCTGGAAATGCCAAGGGGAAGCATGAGGCTGCTGAAAGCCTGCCTGTAGGCACAGGGGTTGGTGGTTTTTCTGACCTTGTTGACTTAACAGGTCAGTAGCTGTGCTTATCCCAGTTTTCTAGGTGAGCTCACTTGTCCCCAGGTTCTTGCAGGAATGTGACATTTCACTTCCTTTTTATAATCTGTCACTGATTGACAAGCTCTTTGCATGGGGGAGCTGTTCTGACAGCAGGGGAGCAGCACAGCCAGGCGCCCTCTCCTTCCCACACAGGCTGGAGCTTGTCCTGCCTTCCGGGAAGGACGGAGAACTGGGAATGCCCTGGAGAGCTGCCTTGAATGGTATCCAGAAATGTGGGTTTGTAGCAAAAAATACCTTTCCAATTTAGTTTGTTCAATTTATAGGTCAATATCCTGCTAAAAAAAAAGAAAAAAGAATTGTATGTATTGGGAGTTTCCCAGTGGAAGATTATTTGTGAATAGAAAAGCTTCTGCTACTGTAACTCATTGCTCAGAAACAATGACAGTTTCTTACACCACATGGCAATTTTAAGTGGAAGCAGTCTAATGCCCTGGAGACTCCACCACACTGTCATTTTACTTCATCTTATCTACATAGGTTTGTCAGTGTGCTAATTTATGGGAATGTTCCTCTTTAACTTTTGCACCATCCTTTTCCTGTATTCATTTTTCTATTTTTGGTATGAACTCATGTTTGTATGGAGTATAACAGGAGAGGGAGCACAAATTAAAAATTTTGAATTTTAGAGGTTTTCCTCCAAGTTGGTTTATGCTCTGTGTTTCTGGGCCAACTCCTTAGGTCCTTGTGTTTTAAAACTGAAGAGTAGACTTGCTGCTCCCATAAGGATCATAATTTTATTGGTCTTTCTCTTAGGTACATGACATTTTAAAAATAATCATATTATCAGAGTTATTTCTGTGAGTATTTCTCTTTTTGTCAGGGCATTTTGTGCCTTGTTGCACAGTTATATTTTTTCTTCCAACTTATCATTTTTTGTTCATTCCAACTATATTGCTAAAGTGTTTCTGCTCACAAACTAAAATAAAGAAGTATCATTCAGGAAGATGCCAATGTTGAGCTTTGAAACAGTCTTATACTATTGGAAAAATATTGATACTTGGCTGAATTTGGGGAAGAGGAGGGTTAAGGGTTTGGATTAGCCTTTTTTGCCACCTGCCTTCTTTCAGCCACCTTTTGTACCTCTGAGATTCAGGGCTGCTCTTTGGTGCAGAATGGGTGTGTTTGACTGATGAGCTGACTGCTTAGGGGAGCGTGGTTTTAAAAACTGTCTGCACTGAAACAGCTGGAAAACATTTTTCCCAGTCCAGCTTCAAGAAAGAGTAACAGATGTGTTTGACAGCATTGATATTTCACTACCAATTGCCGTTAATCATTAAAATTAATGCAAAAAACGGTGCAGGGAAGCGCCGGGACATAAATGGGACTTAAGTGTCCACGGAAGAGACAGACAAGAGAGGGGGGTGCTTCTGGCTGTGTGAGCGTGCTTGGATAAAGGACCATGATGGAGAATCTGGGTCTGCTGGTCTGAGTGCCTGGAGGGTACTGAGTTGGTTTATATTTTATTTATTTAATTGCTTTTGTGAAAGGGCAGGTGTATTTTTATGTTGTGTAGTTGTGGGGCTACATTATAAATAGTTTATTGGAGGAGTAAAATATCATATAGCAGTAATTTCGTCTTACTTTGTTGAATAGTCTGTCTTCTGGGGATGTTAAAAGTTGTTGGTGGTGTTTGATTATTTCACTTTAATAGATCATCTGGAGTTTTAAATATCTTATGAGACCTGCTGTAAGTTTTCTGCCTGAGAGAGAGTTTGCTGCTCCCTTCTTCCCTTACAACCACACTGTTCTGCAGCTGCTCAGCCTCAGTGGTACTTGCTGGTGGATGAGATGGCCATACAAACTGCAGTGGTCATACAGCTGAGATAGGCACATAAAACCACTGTCTTTTTAGTCCAGGATCAGGCAGTGAAGCTTCATTTTTACTTCTTTTTAGATTTTCTGAATTTTGACTTCTGTCTGTGAAATGAGGAAGGTAGGGTTGATCTGTTGTGGGAGTAAAGAAGCTGGAGCCAGGTTTTTCTCATGGTATCCAGTGATAGGACAAAAGGCAATTGGCACAAACTGAAATACAGGAAATTCTGCTAAAGGACAATAAACAAAGTAGAGACCTCTCCATCCTTAGGGCTCTTCAAAACCCCACTGGTCATAGTCCTGTGCAATTTGCTCTGAGCTATTCTGCTTTGGGTAGAGGAGGGTTGGACTAGGTGGTCCCCAAAAGTCCCTGCTGACCCCAATTTCTCTGTGATTCAGTGAACTGATACAAAGAGCTGATGTGGGGACTACCAGATGCTGCTATCTGTGAATGCAGCATTAGATCTCTGAACAAAACGGTTGCAAAGACATTGGTGAGTCAGCTGGCAGCACAGCTTGGTACAGCCTATTTGTATGGACACCCCTCAACTGTCTTTACTTTACTGTCCATGACTTTGGGAGGTGTTCATACAAGTTTGAGAAACTCAGCTTTGGTAGGTGTAGGGAGGATTCTTTGCTGTGTTTCAGGATGTGGATTGTCTGGCACTTCCCAAAATTTGGAAGGCTCTCCAGGCATAGAAATATTTTTGAATCTTTATCCATTTGGTGGTTTTGTACTTAAACAAATGAGTTGAATGCAGTGCCTTGTGAAACGCCAGGCAGACCTTTCTAAGCCCTTTAGTTGCTCACACATTGCAGGTTAATGTCGGCTGTTAACAACACAAAGGGGAAAATCGTGCAGCAGGGCTGAATAAAGTGAAAGTTTTCAGTTTGATCTGCAGACTCCTTGTTGCTGTTTTCAGTCACAGGAAGAGATGTATTGGATGTGACAAGCCCAGCATGTTCCTGGCCAGCACAGACAGTGTTAGGAAGGGGTAAGCACAGGGCAGTGCTTCCCTGGTGAATCCCCTGAACTTCCCGCAGTTGGCCAGCCGGAGGCTTTCCGAGCTGTTAGCTTGGTCATCCTGGTCAATAGTCAGCGATGAACTTACTTCCCCTGAATTTTTTCCATAAAACCCTTTATACTTTTGGCCTCTGCAGCATAGAGTTTCACAATTTAATGATTTTGTTTGTGTGGAAAGGGCCTTCCTTTTGTTTTAGTTTGATTCTTTTTTAACCCACTGAACGATAATTTCTGTGAATCCCCATGAGTTTTCTGTGTTTACAAGAGAGGGAATAATAATTCCAAAAGTTAGATAAAATATGAAACTGCTAGAGAAAATATCCTCAATCAGATGAACCTTTGGCTTCATCCTGTGTAACAGTTCATTCATTCCTGTAAATAATTAGGTGAAATTCCTGTAAAATCCTGTACGTAGCTCTTAAGGAAAGTGCTATTCCAGGCAACTGGGCAGCTCCAGTTTTGGCATTGGCTTCCTGTCTCTCTGAGAGTGCATTAATATTTGTTGGGGTTTTGCCTTTTAATCACTCTTCAACATTTAAATAAAGTATCTCAGTAGGCAACAGCATCCAGGAATAAGGAAAAACCAGCACACAGCCAGAAGGGTTGGACAGTTTGAGAAAATCAGTACATCTATATCTGAAGGATTCAAGCTTCATTTGAACAATAGGGAATTAAAATGTTCCCGATTTTCTGTGTATTGTTTTTCTCTTCAGCTTCCTACAGTGACTTTGAGATGTGAAGAGGTGGAGTGAGAAATTAATGCAGTTACAAAATATCTCAAAGGTTAAAAAATTGAAATACGTATTTGTAGTTATTTCTGTTCTGTCTCCAAAACAACTGAATAAAGTGAGAACAAGAGATTAGGAAATGGCATTTAAGAGCAGATTTATCCAAAAAAGGGAGTTGAAAATTTTGCAGTTTGCTTTTTCTTGTCTGGGATGTGTTTTAACAGAGAATATGCATTCCTATTCCCCATGCTTTTAACAGGTATTATATCACTGGGCTTTTTACAGAGGTCTTATAAATCTAAGAAGAAAATTGCTGTGGGAACACTAATGAGATCTTTAGGAGTGTCACACTCAGAATCTGCTTTAGTAGCCAGGAAGGAAATTCATCTGGGTCCTACTGCAACTAGTTTTCAAGCAGATGATTTTTTTTATTATTATAAATATCTAAGATTTTTTTTATCATTTAAAAATGTCCAGGCTTGTATAGGGAAGTGTATATTTGGTGGTTAGGGTTTAAAAATTTAGAAATCCATTCATGGTCTTGACAAAACCAAGAAACCTCACACATGGTGGAATACCTTTGTTATACCAGAAGTGTCTTAGTGTATGGTTGTCTGATCATAAGCAAATCTAACTGTCCTAGATTTTGGTTTTGACTCAGGATGGAAAAACTGATGAAAGTCTGTGAGAGGAAAGATAACTCTCCTTTTCTGGCCTCTCATCATTGCCACCCACAGCCCCACAAGTGTGATTTTGTAGGCGTTAGTTGAGTCTATTGTTATGTGTAGTACTTGTGTTTACCTTACTGTAGAACAGTGGGGAAAAGAAATACACAGTATTTGAACTGTCTGTTGTCTTTTCAAATTCTGTTTTACTGTGTATATACTGTATATATATTTCTTTCAGCTAGCCAGTTTGTTAATGAAGGCTTCAAGTGAGGTTATTTACAGCTATGTAAACAGGGATGTTTAAGGTAGCGTTCTCCTACATTGATTTGGATTGGTGCTGGACTTCATGTTGCAATGGACTTCAGCTGTTGCAATGTACCCAGCTTTAGATATGTGTATGTTGAATTGGGTTCATTATCTGTGGCCACTGGATCTTAGTCTTTTAATTTAACACTGGTGCTGCTTTCTCCTAAGGAATAACCAGTGTTTATGTTGCAACTTCTTCCTGTGTAATTAATTGTAGGGTTTTTGTATTGACTCCAGGGAGTCTAAATGGCAAAACAGAAGACTAAAAGGAAAGACATGCTTCATAAGGTGATTGCCAGAGGTGGAATTACACTATTGTTATTAGGGGGAAAATAGTGTAAAAAAAGTTGCATTATGTCAGTGTATGTACAATTAGGAGAACCTTATTTGTGAGATAGCTTTGGTTACTGCTTCCATATACTATGGAAATAGGGTATCTAAAAATTGAAGTTAAGTTTTCAAGATTGTTTTGAAGCATGGGATTAAGCAGCAAGATTAATTCTGTATAGGATCAATTCACAAGCTTAACATGAGCCAGCTGGGTTTTCTGAACCAAATGTATTTATCCATAAGATGCAATTTCAGGATTGTGTATTTTCACAGACCCTTTGCAATTAGATTTTTAACTCCTAAGTGCACTGCTTTTCCATACAGCTTGCCACTGAGACTTTAAAATATGTCATGAGAAAAGATTTGAGCTAAATATAACATCTTCTTCATTTGAAAATGAAGGCCCAGGAATATAAATGTGTAAATGGCTGCTGTGATGTGGAGCAGGAGAGTTGCTGACTGGCTGCTCTTCCTCCCTCCTCTCTCCCTTCTGAGCTGTCTTTCTGCCTCTTCAGCTTGTGCACTGTGAGTCACACTGATGTCATTCCCCATGTTGGCAAAGCAAAATTTGGCAGATCCGTGACTCTTTCTATTTTTGGGATTTTGGGATTTTTTTGAGATTTGGGGTCTGGTAGCATTGTATACATTTGAATATAGGAGTAGCAGTTTTACTGTTGTGTTACCCCCCCTTCCCCCCATGACTTCCTATGTAACACAAGTGATGTCTTTCCCATCAGTAACACCTGAATGATACAATTTTCTCGAAGTTTTTTCTCTTCCCTTGCCTACTCCTCATTAACACTTTTCATTAGCAGTGATAAAGCTTTATCAGTTAAGAACTGCCAGTACTACAGGGCAGTCCAGAGCCTGGAGGTTGCTGTTCAGGAGGCTCCTGTTCAGTGTGAGAACTCCAGCACCTGCTGTGTTTCTCCCTGCAAGGATAATTTTTTTTATTGAAATGGTGATGATCCCAATGCAACAGAGATTTCTGTTTCAAATACCTTTTCTGTGGAGGTTCATCATACTGTGCTGGTTTTTGAAAGTGAAATTTGACATATTACTAGCTCTATTGAAAGTGAGAATGCAAGTTGCTGAAGCCTAAAATTACTCACTGTGCTGAAAAAGAATTTTTATTAAAGGAAAACTGTGCTGTTTCTTTTGTGGTGAGCAATGTTTAATGACTGGTGCATCAGCTACAAAAAACCTTCAGTTTCCAGGTCTGCTGGAAAAACTGGCATATTGCAGTTGGCCTAGATGATCCTTGTAGGTCCCTTCCCAATAAACTATCCTATCCTATCCTATCCTATCCTATCCTATCCTATCCTATCCTATCCTATCCTATCCTATCCTATCCTAATGCTATCCATCTCATCCCATCCTGTCCTATTCCTCCTCTTTTGTAGTTATAATTAAAGATATTGCAGACTTGTTTTTACATTGAACTAACTGCATTTTCAACTATGAGTGGGTTGCCATAATTGTCATTTACTTTCCCCTAGGTGGTAGGAATGTAGTTCATACATGCATGCAAATTCAGTGTAACATTGCCAAAGGATGACTGTTTCTTCTTTTTCCTTCTTGGATTTTATTGAAGTGCTGGGTGCCTGTCAAGCCCACTTTTGCTCAATATTTAAAATTCTTTGAGCTCTCTGCTTTGCCCTGTGTAAGCCTGACCATAACAGGACCCCTCAGGGATTAGTTTACTCACAAAACACAATGAAGTAGGTTGTGACTACACGTGAATGTTAGTGGCAGCTGTAATAAAACATTGGCATTTCATACTTAATAAAGACCTTTTCAATAGCTTGGGGATGTAAATAGTTGTGAATATATGCTACATTAAAAATATTGCTGCCTTCTACTTTTTGATCATGTAATAGAAGTCATGAGACAGAAGTCAGAAGCTGCAACCAAAGATAATATAACTAAGTAGTTCTTGTATTTTAAGGTCATAATTTATGGGGGCATAAATAGTTTAGTCTTTTGAATATTGCTTCTAACACATTGGAAATGGAAAAATTTACTGAAAATATTGTGGCTAAAATTATCTAAAGTATGTGGCATGCACTGCAAGAGAAAAGGAGTTAATTAACCAAAAGACTTCAACAGGGTCTACATACGGCATTTAAACTTTTATAAGCTCTGAATTTTGGATGCTGTTTAGTGTGTAATTAATTTTCATTCAGCAAAGGTAAAATTCAATGTGGAAAAGTTTATTGCAGTAATGTTGTAATAGGAACATAACTACAGACAGAACTGATCAGTATTTAAGGAATATGCTCTTAATTCACCGTGTAGGTTGAAAGAAGGAGGCTGGGTTGGAAAGTTAGAGTCAATAACTCAGACACCAAAATGCTTTTGGGTTTCTGGCTCCCTTTGTGTCTTAGTTAGAATTTTGAAATGACGTTGTCTGTTGTAGCTTAGATCAATGACAGAAAAGCAGGGAAGATCCATGGTGATGATTTTAAATCGACCTCGTTATTGCTCCTCAGGCTCGGTATTGCTGCCGCACTCCAATGGAGAAACTTGGTCTCGCAAAATTGTGGCCATTCTTTCCTTGGTTGCATTTGTACAGGACCACACCTTTACTTGGGATTATTCAAGTGTAGGTGGCTGTAATGAGAATTGAATTGTGTCTTTTGCAAAGCAAAATGCTTGCTGCGGTGCCATATAACAATGTCAAAAGTCTCCTTGTTACCCAAAGTAAATGAAACAGATTTTCTTGTTAAGAACATAAACATCAGCATTAGAACCAACGTGTTTACTGTGCGATTAAAAAGTTTCTCAACAAAAGTTTTGTTCTTGCTAAATGAAAAGAACTTCACAGTGGATTAATAGGATTAAAACTAAGGCTGTGAAAAACAGTTTTAATACCAAAATAAATGTTTAAATAGAGACTTAATTACAGTGATTAGTGTAGTTCTTATTGAGTGATAATACATTACAACTCAAAATTTTAACTGGGTTTTAAGTATTACTGTGTAGCTATGCACAGTAAGGGTTACTTTATTTGAAAACAACATTTTGGGGTAAGAAAGTAAAAGACTAATTTGCTTCATATGTAGCTGGTGGTTTTGTTTCATACAAGATACCTCGAGAATGGGATGCCCAGTGGTGTTCACAGGGTTGTTTCCCTGGCAATCCAGAATTAGAGGAAGAATGACTTTCACTTTATTTCTGTTTGTGACTACTCACAACACTCACTCGGTGTTTTCTGGGTTACAGTTTTTATTTCTTTGGGACAGGTTGTTCTCCAGGATAGGAGGCTTTTAGGTGCTTCTTAAAGGGTCAGGTTTTGCATATTGCTTGGCAATGGATTAGAGTTTGAGCAAGTCTTTCCTTCCATATGCTGTATATCTGTTGTTAATAAATACTGTGGTAGCTGTGATAGAGACACAAGTGTCCTTTCAGACACAAGCTCCAGTGTGTTCCCAGTGGGGTGGTTTGTTATGCTTCATCCTTGCCAGTTTTAAACACTTCTTAAATTCCTTGGCCAGTTGCTCCTGACCTCTGTTTTCATTCTGTAATTGCATTTTTTTAAATGGAGTGAGCCCCATATAATAAGCCTCAATACTATGTTCCCTACAGGGTTTTAATAACAATGTTTGGGAGGAAGACATTGCCTTTTTTCCATGCAATTCATTGGAATAATTTTGTGTGTTGGAAAGGAGTCTTGGGCCTAAAAGCAATGGTGTCTACTGTGGGTTGAATTCAAGATTGTGATCAGCAGGCTGCAATGATGGCCAGTTTTGGCAGAAATAAAAAATATACCAGGTTTTTTTTTGTTTTTTTTTTTTTTTCTTAGTGTGATTTGATTTATGTTCTGACTATGACATGTGAACAGCTGAGCTGTGATTCTGCTTAAATTTAAACTTGCAAGTATTCCCACTGGCTGAAATGAGGCTGCCCATGCTTGAGTGAAATGTAGGCATTGGTGTTCCCAGAGCTGGAATATGGTGGAAAATGCTCTCCTGCATTTGCAGTTTTAAGCTGAAAAGGGGAGGATAGTCTCAAAAATGTAACCAGTGCAGTAACAGCTGCAGTATATTTAATTTTAGACTGAACATAACCATCTCACATGAGTAATACTGTATATTCAGTATTGAATTGTATTATTCAGTATTATTCAATTCAATTGATTTCAATTTCAACCATATTATTCAATTCAATTCAATTCAATTATTATTCAGTATTATTCAGTATTCAATTGTTGATTGCAACAATTTATGGCATGAACTACAACCATTGGACACATCAGATTAAATGCTGCATTTTAGAATGGAGCATTTGATAATTATTTGTAGTCCTTCGTTGTAAATATTAATGAAATTTCTGGTTATATGTATATATATTGAATTCAGAAGTGTATATCTTAACCTCCCATCTTTTACTTTGTGCTAGGCATAAATTAAATGTTTTGGACTCTGTATGTCAGGAGGTAATCTTGTCCTCCTTCAGTTTCATGCTATTTAAAGAAAAAAAATTGGCTTATTTTATTTTGTTAAACTTAGAGAAGAATACAGAATTTAGGACTAACATTTTGCACAATTGTTTATGTTTGGAGTTTCTCAAACCAGGACAGTTTCAAAAGAAGGCTTGGAAAACCTTGGCTGAGTAAAGTTCAAATATGAAAAAAGCAGGAGGTCTGACAAGTTATTGATCTTGGCAGTGCTTTTTCTAATAACTGAGTGTTGCAAAACCTAATTAGTGATCTGGAAAATAAGTGGCAATTAAGAATGGTCAGAGTTCCTCAAGCAGAGAAATGGAAGTGTATATTCAGCAATCGAGTCAAACCGAGTGGGAACGTGGTTTGGGTGGCTGCTCCTTTTCCTGCTAATGCCTGATGGGAACAGATGAGGCAGCACGGCTCACAGCTTCTCAAGCAGCTTTAGGCTGGGCTTCCTTAGCTTGCCTTCCTTAGAAAGAATGTCTTAGCTAAAGGCAAGTCAGAAAATATACCCTGAGATCAGAGCTGCTTTATCCTGATAGATAATTTTAGTAGCAGGGCCTAGATATGTCTTTCTCTTTCTCATGGATGTTGAAGTTGTGAGATGAAGAAACACTTAATACCATAAATAGTGGTAAAAGCTCTTCACAGAATCCCCAGTATACTGTTGTATTTTATTTAAACACACCCAGGAATTGTCATTGTGCATGTTTTTATAAAAACCTATTTTAATGAGAACTGTGTTTGAGAAAAATGACCCCATAATTATTAACCTCCAAATAACCCCACTGTCATGTAAGACAGATGACAGCTTATGCCCTAATGTAGTTTTTCAGACCTCCCAACTGTGGAAAAAGAAGTATCTCCAAAGCCTGATAGATACAGTTGCTGATGTGCCTGGGGGGTTGCAATGCATACTGCCCGAGTGTATTAATATATGTAGTTCAAATTCTCTTTCTTGTTAACTTGCCAAAAATTTAGCATTTCTATATCATTAACAATGGGACAGTCAATTTGCATTTTGGCACAGGGTTATGGTCTTGGGCCAGACTGTACAGCTGAGAAGCTGGTCTGGTCTCTGTGGCATTGGTAATTGAGATGTTACAGAGTTACACAGATAAGAGCTGTCTGGATCCACACAGTGGAACCTGAAACATTTTCTGTAAAGAGTAATTTTTACCTCTTTGATCATTGGGGCAATTAAATCCCTGGTTTTACAGTTATAAATAGTTAGCTGTGCCACTTTTGACATCTGTATTATGTCCATTGTTGCAAGGGGCCCTTGTGTTTTACCAAGCTTGTTTGGCTACGTCCTTGTCATGAAATACAGTGTCTTTTTTAAAATCATTTTTTATTTAAATTTAAAGGTGTCTGAGCAGTAGGCCCTGATGCAAGTGATACAGCCTCTTCTCCCTTTCCCTGGACCACCCAAAAAGTTTGCCTTGCCTTGCCCTCACTATCCTATCCATGGAACCCCCTGGGGTTTCAGGATTTCATAGCCATGCAGGAGAAAATGTTCTGAGTTCCATCTACTCCTCCTTATATCAGGCTGAGGACCTGCAAGAGCAGAGGAGGTTTGATTCTTCATGTGCTGTTTGCATCCCAGTCATCAGTCTTGGGAGGGTGTCCTTGCACAGGGTGAGCCCTGTGCCCCAAGGTGGGCTGTGCTTCCTCAACCTGCTGTTCCTCCAGGCTGACTCAGTGCAATGTTTGTCATGGCATTCAAATCTTGTTGTTTATAAAGGTTTACTAAACACTTGAAATTTATTTACTGTGTGGTAAGACACATTTTTCTTCTTGCCTGGCTTTCACTGCATAGATTAGTGTTTTGCCAGGGGTATTGCAACACTTAATTATTTAAGTGGAGTGTTACTTTATAATGTATTCAAGCCAGTGCAAGACCTGTTGTTTTAATGCTATCAAATCCTGGTGCACGGTGATGGATGCATTCCTACCCAACAGAAGAAATCTTCGAATTTCCTGAAGCTTTATGTTCAATCTGGGAATTTAAATTAAAAAAAACCCTCTGTCAGGACCTCTGAAACAGAGTAGTATTTGCACCACCGGTGTCAGTGGTTTCCTTCAAGGGATTTCAGGTTTACTGGCTGCTGCATTGTCATCCTCATTCCCTCTCCCTTCTCTTGTTAATACATCTTTTATGGTTTTATCTGGGCTGTTTACTAGGTAGGAGTATACTGCCACAGGTGTGTCAGACATCTAGTCTTGCTAAGCCACCTTGGGCATTTTTCTGATCTGGAGAGAGTAAATGGTGTAGATCCTTTAATTTTGTAGTTCAAACCTGTTCACTGCTGTTGAGTGCTGTGGAAAGTAAGAGGCAGGGGCAGTCATAAGAGTTTACAATATAAGTAGATGTGAGAAATAAATGCTGGTACATGTGATGCATTATTGTCTCCCACAGGTATGAACAGGTAGGGTCAAAAATAAAATGATGTATCTAGTCTGAGCTACCTTGGTGACGTGAGGTGAGACAGAAGGAGCCCTGTCATTATATGAATTATATAATTAACCTCTCCTGAAGGAGTGATATAGATGTGCAGTGCTGATCTTTATTTATGTTTAATATAGTCAGTGTCAGGCCAAATCACTCCAGTTTATTATAGAAAAGTATAAAAAGAAGCAGTTTTTACCCCAAAGACTTTACATTCCAGGGTCAGAAAAAAGCCTTGGTGAGCAGACATGGCAGAGTGGGTGGCAGGGTAAGGAAGGTGTGTGTATTGTAGTGTTGACAGATCTCATGGCTACACAAGAGTCACTCTCAAACCACAGGAAGCACTTGGCATCTTGCAGGATAAGGCTTCTTCAGGTCATCACTCTAATAATATCCTCCTTGTTGTACCAGTGATAAATGTCATTTGAGTGCACTCAAGAAGCAGCTCTGCTGCTGTTGGTAAGAAATGCAGGCGCTCAGCATCTCTGAATTATTAATTTAGAAAGAACGAAATGCAGAATACCTGTGGTTTTTGTTGAGCTGTTTAATTCGTCTAACCTGTGTGCATCCTTTCACCCGTTTCTTGAAAATACACGTAAATATGCTGTATACTGACTGTCCTGTTGGCTGTTGTACCATTGCAGAAGCATAATTGTCTGAGCTTGTGGAGGGATTGTTCTCCATACAGATACACCCAGAAGCACTGCCTGGTAATAGCTGGGGCTTTTCTATGAAGCTGTCTTTGTGAGAGCAAACTGTACCAAGCTTTGGGGGTTACCTGCTGTTTGCTGTAGGATCACCCAGCTCACACAGGAATGAAGGCACCACAGCATGGTTTGTCACAAGCTGGGATTTTCATGCATTCCTGCTACTTGGACAGAAATTTTCAGTCCACCACATTACAGCTTGTATTGCTTGTAGAATTTAATTTAAAAAAAAAAGATATTGAAACAAAATGTTTCTGTTTTGGCATCTCTGTTCTGTCTATTCTTTTGAAATGTGACTATAGGACACAAAAGAGACCTCCCATAGAACAAAAGATTCCAGGCTGGTTGTGACAGCTCAGCCCTGTGTGGCAGTAGGGCTGAAGGGGTGCATTTAGTTCTTAACCTGACCCTGATGGGTCCTGGCAGCTGAGTGGAGAATACTGGTTTATTTTGGCTAATGGCTGCACAGAGGTCTTGGGTGGACTCTGTCAAAGCTATTGAAGCTGTGAATCATCCTGTATAAGGTTAGATAGCGGTTTGGGTGTCTACCTCTGATCATATCATACTAGGATCCCTATGTAATCAAAGGAAAAGAACAGTTTTGTCTTGGACACAATTCACCTGATCCTTTTTTTAGACATCAGTGAATTTTAGTGCAGGAGTGTCTGTCTCTATCCATTGTCTAGGAGTAGAAACCAGATTAATGAGATGGATTCATTTGACAAAACTGAGACATCCTAGCCAGAGAATCTCACTATTGATTTTTGCAAGGTCTCTGATCAGGCCCCAGCTAAATTGACTCAGTGGCTCTTTCTCTTGCCAGACAATGGAAAAATGGGACAGGAATTCTGACTTGAACTTCTGTGTATTCTAGAAATCCAAGTAACCTGATAAGTGGATTTTAAAGTTATTTTAAGTACTTTATATATAACCCGCAAGGTAGAAGAATTTTTTTTAGATACATGGCTTTTCATGCAAGAAAGAATGGATCCTTTGTTACAGCTGGAATAGGATTTGTTTGTTATAGTCAGAATAAGTCCTTTTACTTCAGACTTCAGGGGCCTTTCAGTTCCAAAAGCTGCTTTACAGTTGTTAGAGCTGTCCAATTCCAGACTGGTAGTCTGTGGATAGATGCATCACAGACACCACTCTGATTCAGGGATGTACCATAGCTGATTCTCTTACAGGTCTTGCTTTCTAGAAGGGAAAACAAGAAAAAATAGCATTTTTCATGGCCAGGCTGCATTTCAGATAATATCCAGGTATGTTCTTCTATTTCTGGGTCCCTAACATGTCTAGAAAAGAAAGGGAATGAACCAACACATTCCCAGTTCCAAACTTGCTGGGAGCTGTTTTGCTCAACAGACCTTGAGAGGCCCATCCCTCTGGGATGCCACCCCAGGTGGGACATGCTGGATGCTCCCTGCAGGGTTGACAGCACGAGTGCCGTGGGCAGGGACAGTGCCAGGGACACCTGGGGAACCCTTCCTCTCATCCCAGAGGGGCTTCAGTCTCATCTCCACTTTGGTCTGCACCCAAAGGTCTGTGACCAGGTACTGATGTTAAGAGGGCAGTGTTGGCTTCAGTGCAATTGAACTTCATTTCACAATTAAATGAATTTAGTTGAATCACTTTCAATTAAAACCCTTTCAGCTTGTGGGGTTGTATTTTCTTGTTGTAGGAACAGAAGTTTCTTACAAGGTATTTACCTACTTACGTGCTGGAAATGTTGTGCATATTGCCCAGAAATGTAGGAAGCTTTAGGCATGGAGTTAAAGTGTCCCTTTAGGTGTTTGTAAGGATGTTCCTAAACACTGCAGAAGCATCTTCACTGCCTACTGTATCTTGAAGTACCAGTTGCTCGCTAGATAAGTCATACTGGTACTTTGGTATTGTATTTTCTCAAATTTACAGAAGGCATCCTAGTTTCCTGGCATTCAGAATTAAATCTGCCTCGCTTGTCTTCATTTAAACTACATGGCAGGCACCAGCCCACTGCTTAATTTACACTTTCATGTGATATTTAAAGAAGAAACATTTTTTCCCTGGATGAAGTTTTCTGTTAGCATAGAGCTGAATTATTTTTATTTCATTACAGAAATATTTTTATTGACATCATTGGGACAATTTAGTATCAGTGAAGCACACAGTGTTTGGCTTGTAAGCAGCAGAATTTAATATGCAATGCAATTTAAACAAAAATGCAGATTTGTAGATCTTTTTGTCCTTTTGAGCTCTAGACTATGCTAATTTAACTAGTGTTGTGTCTTGTATTGATTATAGTGCCTTTAGATTTTAATGAACATTTGCATCCTTGGCATTTCAGCTTTGGAAAGCTAAATGCATTTAATTATTGGCAAACAAAGTCATTTAAGGGTTATTGGTGTATTTGTTTATCAAGATGTTTTTAAGTCAGTCTTTCAACCATTCACAATTGTTCTCTGAGCTGGCATCCCTTGAACACAAGAAATCACTGAAGGCCATCTGTACCTCTTCCTGACTTGAACGGGGCTGTTGTACAGTAACTGGATCCTTTTGAAGAGCTTCTGGCTCATCTCCTAAAAAATGGCAAGGACTGGAACAGGGGAAATTAAAAAGAATGAGATTATAATTGGTACTTTATGAGCACTTGTGAGGTTTGTGTAAACTCTGTAGCTGCAGCAGGCTGGATCTGGTCAGGTGGGAAAGGAGTAGAATAATATGTTTTGGATGAAGAAATGTTACATAATTCCCTACAAAAAAAGGGTTGTAATCAGAGATGCTGAGGCACAGAGGATTGTTTATGCCTGAATTGTAGTGGTTGTACACAGTGAAGATTTTTTGGACTTGAGCTTGTATTTGTCTTGTATGTTTGAATTTCCCAACCATGATGTTGAAATACGAGTAAAAATGCTAGGTTCAGAATGCCTTTTTAGTTCCAAATTACACTAAATTTGCCCTAGATTTGTCCTAGATAAATCAAAATAAACTATTGAAACCAGAGAGGCTTAGGGGGTTGCCTTCAGAAATGAAGTTACTGTGACAGCAGACTTTTTCAAGTTAATACTAATTCTGACCAGTTGAAAAAAAACTGTACTAATGTAACTTAATTATGCAAATTATTCACATAATTGAAAACACATTAAGGGCCTGGTTGAGGGAAAGGTGTGTGGGAAGTTATAATGTGCCAATCTGTGGCTTTTAGTGGTCAAAATAATTCATTTTAGGGTTTGTGCTGGTGCTGTTTTATTTTGAAGGTACTTCCAAGGTCTGGGCTGTTGATCAGGAAGCAGAGAAAAGAGATTCAGTGATTGTGAAATATGTTCTCCTACTGGTACCTGATTTTGTCCTTTTGAACACCTGTGGGAATTCATGCATTGGCCTCCTTCTTGGATGTGTTTCAGCTGCAGGAATGGGTGAAAGGAGTGTAGGGGACCTTCATCCATATCTGTCTTCCGAAATGAGACTGCGTTGTGTGTCTGCCTTTGGCAGTCAGGTGGACACCTGAAACTGGTGGTATTTTGTGAGCTGGCAGAGGCTGGGAACATGGCATTGAGCTCAGCTGCTGGAGGAGAGAAACACCTTCAGTATCAATGCCTCTGCCTAATGACCCGAATTAGGTTTTTTTGTCCTCAGAGGGAGTTGTTGTGTTTACTCAGCCAGAACAGGAGCCTTACAGCTGGGCTTTGGTCCCAGTAAAAGCAGGGAAGCTGTCACTTGTCAGATTGACCCCTGTCCCACCAGCGCAGGTGCAGGTGATGCGAATGGAGAACGCAGTAACCTTCCCAGGCAAGTTCTCCAGGCTTCATCTGGTAGAGTGCAATGGTAAACAGCCTCTTCTGAAGAATGTTTTTGTTGGTGGTGTTCAAAGATACTTTTCCTGCTGCTCACCAATGTGCCTCATTAGTAGGAATGCTGTTTTAGCCTGTTCTGTCTGCCTCTGTTAGCTCTAGAAAGAGCTAATAAAAACTTTCTTTAAAAACCCTCATGTGTTTAGACTGGTCATTTCAGTGGCAGAGCTCTTACTTGTTTGATAAAATGAATATATGAAGTAAATTCAAAGACTGAAAAAGGCCAGGAGAGGGGTCTGTTGGCAACAGAGCCAGCAGGGTTTCTCTCAGAGTTAAGTTCTGAGCAGCACTCACATGTGAATGTTTGTTATTTTGTGCTGCTTTGCTCTTGTTGTTCAGACACTGAAGCTCTTGTGTCCTGGGACGGGACACACACCGATTCTGGCTTGCCGTCGCAAAACTCTCGAAGCAGCAGGAAACTTGTGGTTTCTGCACCTGTCTGCATGGATTAGTGCCCAGAACCTGTAATTAATGTGAGTCCTTGTGTGTCTAATTTGCCTTGAAAAATTAGACTTTCACCCCAGAATGCACTTGGTGCAACACTGAAAACAGCCCGTGCAGACTGCGGCGCTTGGCGGGGCGGGATGAATACACAGCGTGAGCTGGTGGCACAGTGTGAGCTGTGCTCCACACTCTCATGTGGAACATCAGCACTGCCTCCCTGGGTGGCTTCTTGGCCTGCTTTTGCCTGTGTGTCCATTAGGAAATCCCAGGTACTTGTGTCTGCTCTGTGGTAGAGATCACTCCCCCTCTCCAGCCATCCCATGTGGCCTTGTGGTGACAGCACGAGGCAGAAACAATGAAAGGAGAGTGTTTTGGCAGTTGTCCTAAAACCCTTCCTAGAAAGAATGTGCAATTGCTTGTCAGGGAGACAGATGGGGTTTGCAGGCTGCTGGGCACAGGTAGTGCGTGGGCTCTCCCTGAGCGCAGCCGCCAGGTCCTGGCACGGACCTGGAGCTGGGGCAGCTCCCAGAAGCTGGCTGGTACTCCATGGGTATCATCCATGGGCTGTTTCCAGGGAAGCACCTTGAGGTGCCTGTTAACTTTTAAGCTGGTGTGTCCTAAAGGGCCCTCTGAAGGGCACATGCATAGCAGTGTCACTCTAAATTGCAGTAACCAGCTTTGTCAGCCTCTTCTTGCAGGTGGATTTGGTTCACGTGACAGGTGATGAATGTGGGAATGAACATGGAAGGGTTAAGGGATATGGAGGATGTTGAAGAGTTAGAGCCTGACTTCCCAGTGAGAACTGTTGTCATTAATTCTGCTGTATAAGTGGTATGAATTTATGAATACTGTGAACCTACTTACCAAATTAAGAAATAATAGGAAGTATGATGCACACAAACCAGAACAAATTGTCAGGAGAGATGTCTGAAAAATACCATATTAGAAAATACCAAGTTTCAATCTTGTACTCTAGTTTTAAATGTGAGAAATTTTTAAGAGCTAAGCAGCAAGAGCTGTGGAATATTTGACCAACAGCTTTGTCTCTGTTTAGCTGACACCAAATGCCAGCTGAACACTGTCGATTGTGATTTTATGCTTTCTGGGAAGAGTTGAATTGTGAGCCTGCCAGCCCCTGAAGACAGAGATGGTAGGACTCGTTTTCCAGAACTAACTTCTGGAAATAATGGTGAAGAAAATATGTGGCAAGTTGTGTGTATTCACCATGTTGTTGTAATAAGGGGACTCTTTTTTAACAGAATTTTTGCAGTCTTTTTAGGAGAGTTAAAGGTCACCCTGGCCTCAAGGTAATGAGGTTTAGCTCTTGGTTTCTTTTCAGCTGGGATTTCACCATGTGAGTTAATTGTTGTATTTGGTGAGGATGAAACAGTGCACACAAGTACCAACTACCTTGGACTTATTACAGTCATGTTTTATTTTAACCAGGGATCATTTCAATGCTTGGGTAACTCTGATTGCCAAACCCATTTAGTCCTTGCCCAGTGTGGATCATGAGACTATGTTTATGAAATTACTGAAAGGGAACTACTGCAAAATTGTATAGCAGGTGATTTTCCCAATTTTTCACAACATATTTTTCTTTGTCTCTGTGCTATAAAGTAGACCATAAAAGTGACATGAATTTGGGTTTTTCTTGTATCACCTGGAGCTGCAAAATAGAGCTTATGTAATGGAGAGAGGCAGAATAATTGAAGGAGTAGTACAACTGCTGAGATACACAGTGCTTGATGTCGTTTGTGATAAATGTAGCTAATTATTTTGCTTTTAGTGGTGAAATTAATATAATCTGTCTGCAGTGTTGATCTAGACAAATGCAGTTGTAATGTTTTGTTCAACTCAAACCTTACCATTAGCAGATTTCTTTTTCCTATTGTTGAGGAGGAAAACCAGCTTCCCTGGTCTGAGATGTAATGGATTCATACTGCAAGTTTGGGTTAGTCACTGATTCTGCTCAAGCAGGAGATAGACATTTAAGCACCTCAATAACCTTTTTTTACACCCCCCCCGCCCCCAGTCTGTATAAACAAATAATATATTAGCTTGCAGAAATGGTATTGTCTCTGTTGAAGTTAAAATGTTGGCTGAATGTTAGAGTTGTTGGCATGCCCTTAATGCCATTCTCGTTTAAATTTTCTGATCCAGGGTGATGCACACATGTCCAGGCCCTACAGCAGTGACAGGACTGTGCTCCTGTGGGCTGGCACATCCCTGTTTGGAGGAGGGCTCCGGCAGTGCCTGGCAGTAGGTTGGGTGTTGTGCTCTCCGTGGCACCCGGGTTGTCATGGGGATGTGTTTTCAGCTGGTGAGCTGAAGCAGAAGGGGTTGCACTTCAGTCCGTGAATCAGATCTTACAAATGCTGCTGTAACAGTATCACATAAAGTTTTGGAGGCTTTGTAATTTTAGGCAGCTCTTAAGAATAATTTTTAATGAGGCATGTTGTCTTAAAATGAGACCTAAGGATCACATTTTCCTTCTGGAGGAGGTTGGTTACTTGGAAAAATATTGCCTTGTCTTGTTCACATATTTCCAATACTGATCAGTCTTACTCAAATGTGCTTTTGTTTGCATGATCAGGATGCAAGGTCTTCTGCCTTTCCCTGCTGCTTGTTCCAGCTCAGAAGCTGAAGCGAATCAATAGCGTAGGGACAAAAGAAGACTTAATTCTAAATGGGTTCAAAGTGTATCAGCATCAATCCATCAGAAAGGAAATCTCAAATCCATGAAACCATTGTAGAAGCTGGCCCCCAGCTCTTGGTTAATTTCCTTTCTTCAGTCCCACTGAAATAGTTTCTTCAGTGTTACCTGAATATTCAAACTGGAAATAAATCTCTGTTTTATTGGAACAGAAATCTTGGCTTTCATTTATTTTATTAGAAAGAGGAACAGGTTTGAAATTTTCCAGAAATAAGGCCAGAAGAGTTCTTCTTGCATGTTATATGTATATCATAATATCCACTTTAATTACAAAATAAAGTGAGAGGAAAACGATTCAAAAATGAAACAGTATAATTTTTCTTTTAAATAACTTAAGCTTTTTTGATGCCTTTGGAAAGCATCAGCAAATCCATTTACAAAATAACTCTTGATTACTGTCTGTCAAGTCATCTTTTCCTTTCAGAGAAACAATCTTAACTTGATTTCACTTTTGTTCTTGTGACCACTAAGCTGATTTCATCTTGCTAACAATATGCCATGTTATTACTGTACCATAAAACAAATTCTTAAGTCTTGATATAGTAATGGTATTCAGCTTCCCAGGACTGTCAGAATTTATTGTTTTATTTCAGAGATAGATATTGGTAATACAACAAGGTCGTTGTTAAAACCATCTTAAGAGCTACTCCTGAAAAATGCAGTTAGTTAATTTGCCAAGAAAATGTTAGAACACCAACACGCATAAATAACTGGTATAACTTAATCTCTCCGTTGTCTAAGGCAGCAAAAATAATCCTTACTAATTTCTGGACCAACCCCTTGAATATGGTGTGAAGAATCTTAATAAAATATCAAAATCTCAAACTCAGGTTTAACTAAACCATTAGCATTTGGACTAAAAATGCTGTCTATTACATCTCAGCTTTGTAGCTGCATTTCAAATCCCCCCAGGCAGATGAAGAGTGAGGGGTGTTGACTGTGCTGTGGAGATTCACAGTTTGCCCCAAACTCCATGAGAGGTGAAGAGCAGAACCCTGGATTTGCCTGTGTTAGACCTTCCCCGTCTTTCTGGTTCTGACTCCACGATTAAATTTTATTTTAAAACAAGTTTCTTTTCAAAACAAACACAGCTGGAATGGTTCTTTATGACCCTTTTCTGTGTGTAAAATTTGTATTTCTGGCTGTTCAAATGTTATAGGAAAACGGCCAAAATTCCTTTAACTTGTTTTCTGGCAGTATCTTTGTGCTGCTTTGGAACTCTTGTGTTTTTTTGTCACTGCAGAAACCATTAAATACTGGATTTGGAATAATTCAGTCTACCCTCCTTCTGAAGTAGATACAGGTTTCATGTGGTAGGATTAGGAATCTGAAGAGGAGACATAATAACTGAAGGTCACATTTGGTCTGTCACTTTTTTCTGGAAACTGATCTGTTCTGGCCCAAACCACCCGACTGCATGGATGCATTGATTTCTCTTGGTGCTTTCTTTTGAAGAGGTTTTTATTTCCTTGACAAAGTCAATTTTGCTTGTGTGATACATATAGACAGCTCTGGGACTCTGAGATGAACAGATTAGAAATACATGTTGAAAGTGCAGTAGTTTGTATGTATTATGAAGAGAAGATGAAGTCAGTACTGCATCAACTAATGGGCCAGAATGTATGTGCTTGATTGTGGAGTAGGGGAACCATCGTTAAATGACAAATTTGCTGGACTGTTGACCAGAGTCTTGAATACTGGTGTCTGTGTCATCATCTGAGATGGAGCACAGACTCTGAGTCCTTGGAGAAATGTAAAATGCATTTTTTCTCATTCCACAACAAAAATTTCATTGATTTCTGTAAGTATAACTTTGCATAAGGCTGAAGTGAAATCATGATTTCCTCTTCTGCTGTGCTTCCTATAATTGCTCATGTTTAAGTAAAATGTGGATGTTTGTAAGATGGTGATTCAGTGCAGGGAGGAAGTGCAGTAGAGATAGTGCTGATATTTGTAGAAAACTGCTTTGAAATATGATTTTTCTGTGTCGATGGAAAGATACTTTTTTACCCTTTTCTCAGTGAACTAAGCAGTGGTTGGAAGGAAGTGGGAGAACTGTTCTTTACTACAAATTTTCCCCCTTTTCTCTCTTGTCTTGTTTTCTGGCCAATTGACACAAGGTTTTATCAGTGCATAGTACCAATTGGAAACTTCTGAAGCTTTTTATGTCTTGCAAATGTCCTCCCACATCTTCTTCTTCCCCCGCAAGCATAGAAGAGAATGAGAAAAAAGTGAGCAACACATTTAGGTAGAGGATGGTTTAGCAACCTTTTTTCTGAATAAAAGCAACATTTCTTTCACAGCAAATGATTTTAATATCATTTTTGGTAATGTTATTAAAACTATAAAATAATGTGCTCCTCATTTAAGCTAGAAGAACCCCACCAGCAGATTGGTTAACAGATCAAGGCAGTCAGCTGACGAGCCACATATGGCAGAAACTGCTGCATATGAATTGTTAATGATCTTCACTGAGGAAAATAACCTTCTTCCTGTTGGTATGGAGCCCAGCTGGAGTGTGGAAAAATCCATTAAATGTATGAAGATTACAGTGAGTCAGACTTCATATCCTCTCTCAATAGGCTGTTTTGTGAAACAGTGATTTAGAAATATTTTCTGCTTTCTATTATATTCCTTGGTATCATTTGACCCTGATGCACCACTAGTTGAACTACCATACCGAAGGTTGGATGCTCATCTGTGTGAGGCAGGATCCAGAACCTAGGTTGTCTCAAGAAAGGTCTTTGCATGGCAGCATTTCACTTGCTGTTGCCAGTGCTGAGCAAAGGGGACTTGATCCCTCTTGGTCAAACACTGTTCCACCTGCTGGCATGAACCAGAAGGGTTTGGATGGACAGCCATGTCACCACTTAGGGTAGGTCATGGAGAGCAGCCTGGAAGTTCTGTCTTGAAGGCAAGCAAATCATGATGGTTTAACAACACTGGTTTTGTTTTAAATGAGATTCTGTGGGGAGAGTTTTAGAACTGCTTTTAGAGTTGCAATGTGGAGCACCCCCCTTCTCTGCTGGTAACATCTATGGCTTTGCAGGGAAATGTGGATGTGGCAAGAAAACCCTATGAGTCCCTGTGGAGCTCGCAGGAATAGGGTCCTGAATCTTGTGCCTTGGGGAAGTTTTGCTGTTGTGAGCTCTTGCCTGGGTGTTTACCCTGGTCCCCTCCTGTGTGGAGGTAGAAGTAAAGGGGAAAGTTAACGGTGAGGAGTCTTCTTTCTGTCTTCCTCTGGCTTTGGAGATTCTTTCCACAGGTGCCATTGAACATGTTGCTTGTACTGGTGGGAAGCTGTGGGTGAGAAAAACTTCCCTGTGCTCTGAGAAAAATGAATTTTACCACAGAATTACTGTTGCTAACTTTCTACTGGTTTTAGACATAGTCTGCTATTATCATTGTCATCATAGTAAAGGAACTGCAGTGTGCTTGGTTGTAGGCCTAAAAGTAAGGGCTGTCTTCATTTAAGAGTGAAATGTGGTATACAAGAGCAACTTACTCCTTCACTGTCAGTGCCACTGACTTTACTGTGCCCAAATGTGGGATAAATTCAGGAGTTACTTTTAGCAACCTGTGGAGCTGGGTATGTGGGACTCCAGACAGGCAGGCAGCAGGATGGGCAGCTGGCAGAAATGCCTGACCCAGATCGTCTCTGTCTCGTGTCACCAGTTCACTAATCCATTATACTTGCCAAAATATTTCAAGTGCTGTAAATCATCTCAGTGAAATTAAACGACAATGATAAAAGTTTTTCAGGGAGATTTAAATTCATCATCCTTGAAGACTGTTTCAGTTAAATCTGGCCTTCTGTAATTTTTGGTTGCGTTTACAGCAGAACTGTTTTTGGACGGGGGAGGAAAGACTGGCATAAAGGGGCCGCAAATGCCAGTTTTCATTCCAGCTCATCATCATCAGGTACTACAGATTTGTTTGAAGAGCAAAACATCACTGCAAGTTTATCAGTTTAAGAAACTGAGAAGAAAAGTGGAATGCATGAAAATGGAAGACATTATTTCTAGAGCTGTGACATCAGCCCCATTTAGTGCATTTCTGAAACCCTTTCTTACATAACACCACTGGGTAAATGCAGCTCTGCAGAATTTGGCCTTCAGTAAATGTTTTTAGATCTATTTATGGTCTGTTAATATGACAGAGTAAAACTGTTACAACAGAAATGCTTTCTCTCTGCAGTTTCAAGTATTGTCTGTTTATTTTGGTCACCAAAGCAATTTTTAGCTTGCCTTTTGCATCTCTTAGGATGGCGGTACTAATGTGGTGTTAGCAATGGGGCTAATGGTGCTGTGTAAACCAGGGAGATTGAAGCTTTGATGGAGGTTTCAGCCCTGGCAGTCAAATTAAGTGATGGTTTTATTTTTATCACAGAGGAGCAATAAACACATCCCTACAATATGACTGTGAAGTTAATTTTCAGAGGAGATCTGCACTCCCATTAAGACATATGGTTATCTGGCAGTAATTGTTTTCCCTGCATGGCTTCTTTTTAGAAGGCCTACGGGCTATTTATGATAAGACTGTCAAATTTTGTATCCTCCTGTTTTACAGATTGCTTTTGGCCAGGATGTATTTTAAGTCCTGCCTGTGGGTGTTGTGCACTTGCCCAGCCTCAGGTGAAAATCCAGGGAAGAGCTGTGACTCAGAGGTGAAGAGCAGGATTCCTCTGCCTTCACTCAGGTGCCCAACTCTGAGGTGCCTCTGTTGGTCCTTCTGGCTCTGTTTATAGATCCCTCTGTTGAGGAGGGCAGCAGGTGCTTGCCAAGGAGGGCTCACCCAGGGCTCACCTGGGGCAGCGGGTGCTGCTGCGAGGGCAGCGGCTCCGGTGTGGTGGCCTTGCAGATGCACCAGGACTCATTGCACTGGCATGAGGGATTGCAGAAGCAAATTGTCACCTGTGCCATGTCAGAGGGCACCCCTGGGATGGGTGTCTGAGGTTCACACATCTCACCCTTGCCCACCTGTTTGCAGCTTGAGGCTGCCTTGATCTTTAATCCCCATTTCCTAGGTTGGATCTGAGAAGGTTAGGAAGGGAGACATGCAAGCGGGTATCTTCTTGGACTGTGTACCCCTTTAAGACTGTATTAGAGCTGTGAAAATCTAACCTTTGATCTTCTGCCTTCAGAAGAGGGATCACGTATTTTATCCTTGGTGCTTTCACATGTTACAGAGCTTATAAGATAGAAGGAACTAGTGAAAGCATCGGATGTTTGAAATATTTATCTCCCGTTTTATTTTTGTTATGTGGTAACACAGGTATGTGCAAATAAGTTTTTAATCTCCATAGCAGATTGATTTGAGTTGTTCTGCCAAGTTGGAAATTATTTACTGTTATCTTTGTCATCAAAACTTCAGTAGTTCTCCATTATACTTTAAAATATTTTTGTTTCTAATTCGTGTCTGATGTGACTACAGTTTATCATCCACCTGCATTGCCTACATTATGCTAAAAATGAGGCGGTTTTGCTGTCAGATGAAAATTTATGGCTAGTTCAGATAAAATAAAAATCTGTTGCTTACAACTAGTTTTTTATTTAATAATGAAATGTATTTTATAGAGTTTCTGTTTCCAAGGCTTTAATAGAACGTCACAAGTTGTAACACTAAAACATTGATTCTTCAAAGAATGGTTACTGCATAGGAATTACTACAGCAGGACTGTGCAAATGGTTTGGTTTGCTTTGTTTTTTCTCTACTTGGGGATTAATTTTTGCAATGTATTAGAAGAATCCCAAAGGAGTTTTTTGTAATGTTTATTACACCATTTCTCCAATTTAGGGATTTTTTGTAAATTATTGCTAGAGCCATCAACACAAGACTTGAGATGAAAGACAGTGTAAAAGTGCTGCAGCTGATAAAATTGCACAATAACTTGCATATTAGATATTTTAGAAACCTGAATACTGTTGTTCTTCACCTTGGTCCCTTTAAAGATACCTTTGATGCTGATGTCACCCAAAGTGTGCACAGGCCTCCTGAAAGCTTCAACCCTGAAGCACTGAGATCTGGAGCAGTGTGAGGTTCTGCATTGCCCTGTGGCAGACCTGTTGGCTTAAGGCCAGTTGTAGGAAGCCACCGAAATCACATTTTATGTAAATAATGTTAATTAACGAAGATGTGTGGTAGAGTGGTGTGAATGCAATTTTCTTCACTTACATACGAGTGTGTCAGGTTGTTACTCTGAGGAGAGCTTTACCACTGCAGCATTTTGGTGTGGAGAGGAGGGACAAAAATCCTTCCCTGTGATCCAAATAAAGCTCAGAGTAGCCCTGAAACTGCAGCTTGGAGCAGTACAATACAAAGTTTCAGGGCAATGTTTTTCACTGTCCGTGCAGAGGGAAATGCTGTGATGCACACTTGCACAGTTCCCTGATGGTGTGTGTCTTGGGCTGAAAAGCAGAGAGGATTTTGATTTAGGCTTTGCTCCTGAGGCTAATTATTTGCTGCCTTCTGGGTGTTGGTGCTCTGTGTTCCACCGTTCCTCTCCAGGCTCTTCACTCCTGTCTAGTTTCATGGGATACTGGCTCTGTAGCACGGTGCTTCCAGATGCAGGACACCCCTGTCTCTGCTGGGTTGTGTTGCATGCACACGCTTCAGAGTTCCCAAAGGCCAGGGAAATCTCCCTGGTCCCACTGGAGATGCTGCAGGGTTGACTCCCAGGCTGTTGGTCTCACTGAGTCCCGGCTGTGCGAGGTCAGGGCTGCCCTCCATGCAAGGTGCCACTATTGGCATGTGTTCAATTAACAGCTGTGCTTCGTTATAAAGTTGACTGATTCCTTAACTCACTAAAGGACATATGAGGTACCACACTGTTAATTGTTACACTGACAAAATACAGGAAACACAGCAGTCAGTTATAATGCTGGTCATACATGTTCTTTGCATCCTATTTTAGTAGTTGTGTCTTGTTGAAAATAACATCTATTTGAATTATTCATTTTCTTCAGGCCACATAAAGTGATGTATTGAATGGCTTTTTGTTAAAATGTAATTACTGGTGTTTGAGGAGAAAAGAGTCAGCCATGTCAGAGCCATAGCTAAATAATACCTTAAAACGTACTTTACACGTATAATCTTCTGGCAGTGTCATCTCAAGTCAGAGCTGTACTAATTAACCGTTGCAGTATCTTAAGGAGTTAAGTTTATACTTGAGATCGCTCTGTAAAATTGTTTTAGTGTCAGGCTTTGCCAGCAATGACATCTGGGATCATTAAATGGGAGCTATGGGTGAACTGTGGTGAAGTCCATGGAGTGTCTGTGGGATGTTTTTGGGTTTGTGTGGGCTTCTTTCGCTCTCTAATTATTATTCTTTGCAAGTAAAAATAAAAGAGATCCGTAATTAAAATGTTCTGGTTTTGAGCTTTTGTCATCTCGAGCTGGTGGGCAGCACTGTTGTATCTGCTTAGGTGACAGAAGCATGGTTTGTGAAAGCAGGGTAACTAAGGAGGCTGTCAGGGAGAGGGCTGGGAGAAGTCATTTGCTGTGGTAGAAAAAGAGAGCGATTTCTATATTCCGTGCAGAAACAACGTAATGGATCTAAATTTGGATTCTGTTTTTCTTATTTTGGAGACTAAAAACCCTTTCCATTCCTACTGCTCATCTGCACTCTCAGGGCGGATCCTACAAGTGAACGCGCTGGCTGTGTCGTTTCTGTGTTTATTCGCTGTGGAAATTAAGCAGAGCGAGCGGGTGCTCGTTGTTTTCCCGGGTGAGATTAGGCGGGGGAGGATGGGCTGGGCAGAGATTTCTGTCGGCAGGGCTCTGGGTTGCTGGCTATTCCATGACCCACATACATCGGGCCCCTGTTGTGACACGTCATTTTTCAGCTCTTCGGTGGAAACCGATGGTGCACAAAGCCCCCTCTGAGATGTGAATAGATGAAAGGAGATGAAACAGCTGGTTTGGTTTTATCCCATTCAGGTCAGACTTTTTGTAGTCATCGTGCAGCATTAATAGTAATAAAACCAGCTGTTGTATACCAGAAAACTTGCCATAAAAGGGACATAATTAAAGAGGGGGGCAGTACTGTCATTTAACCTGTTCTCACTTCAAAGCAGAGATCTTAAGTTTTAAGGTCAGGAATGATGAATGGCTATGACATTACTATTAAAGTATTTGCACTGATTGCTTTTGTGCTTGAAAGGGGGAGGCAGAGATCGTCCTTGATCCTAGAGTGTCATACAGACATGAATGCATAGATATAAAACACTTCATGTCACAGAGATAAATAACTGATAACTAACTAACTTCTAGCTCTTGACGTTTTAGCAGAAAAATAAGAAGCCTAGTCAATCAGCAAAACCAGGAAGGTGTGAGGTCCTTAGTTGAGGCAGAAAGAGAGAGCTGTTGGGTGGAAGGAGAGGGTGTAGGCTATGGAAGAACACAACCTAAAAATTCCGAACCAGTGCATTGGCCAGACCCTTCTCCTGCAGCTCTCCAGCTTGTACCCTTTGGCAGCTAATAACAAAACCATGAAGGGTAACTGGTATCAATTGTGCCAGGGGTCATTCTTTTAATGGAAAACATAATAAATTCAGCAGTTGAATACAGCTACTTACTACACACAGGAATCTGGATGCGTGTGTGCCAATTAGTGAAGACCAATGCAAATGAAGATTTGATTGAAGATATGTTTTAAACCAATATTAGCTATATTTAGCCTAATCCTCTCCCAAGCTACGTCTGTTACTCTTATCTTCTGGAATATGAATAGATGTTCTTCTGCAGCAGGGTATTCAGGATAAGGCCTTCAAGTGAAGCCTGGGAATTTTGTGTTAAGAGTCCCACAAATCATATCACTGATTCCATGTGTAAGATTCATAACCATCTGATTCCTTCTAATGTGTCTACCAGTTCTTTGACTTCACTCTTATTTGGGAATTCAGTAAGTATCTAAAAGTTCAGGAAGAGATGAATCACACCTGATTGTGTTCACAAAGGTATGTTGAGATCACCTATAAAGTTTTCTAAGCTCATTGCCTACATGTATACACCTCCCAGGTAAACTCCCAGTTAAGGAATTAACTTCACTTGATTTTGATTCTCCCCCCGTGATTTTTTCTTTGAAGAACTGAATGTGAGCTGTGATGTCGTACTATTTTCTAACTCCTAAAATTTTGTAGTAATTTCTTCTTGTGTAGCCAAGCATGGAGACAAAGCTCTGCTTTTAGGTTAGATGAGAAATCATAAGGGCAGCCAGAAATCTGAAGTGATTTTGATATCCAGCTCTGATTTCATGTTCTTTTAGGGGCATTTTGAACTCTGGTTCATACTGTCTATAATCCCCACCTGCCTTGTGCCAGGTGGTGGCAGAGCTCCTCTAAGAAAGGTGTTGAGCTTCTTTTCTTGCCTGATGTTAGTCAAGTGGAATTGAAAACAACATGCTGATTAAAAAAAGGTTATAATCTATTATCACCTAAAGAACTCCAGAGAAGTATTTGATGGGGACTTCAAACTTAAGGACTTGGCCTTGCCAGTGTTTGGTCTGTATTTTAGATCACAGGGTAGAACACCAATTGTGCAAGAGGTTTTAAGAGCTTTTTAACCTGAAACAAACAAAAAGAGACATGAAAACTATTTCTTTTATTGGCTGTAATGCATGTGATGATTGCTATCAAACACGAACTGAACATTGTTACTTATATTTGTTACCTGACTCATGTGTTAGCTGAGTTGTTTCTAGGCTGTTGGGATTCTTCTGTGGTCAGTCCTGCAGCAGCCCTGGTGAAACCCCCGGGGCTCCTTCCCCAGCAGCTCTGGGATGTGGCTCAGAGAGGGGGCACCTGCTGGGCTGAGGCAGAGAGGGAAGCATGGGGACAGCAAGGGGCGTTTTCTGCCTAAATGTGGAAAGTGCCATCCCCATATTGATGAAGCAAACCTGAGATTATTAATCATCTGTAAATTACGCAAAGCAGGATATTAACTGAGGGTACGGCTGTTTTCTAGGTAGCTTGAGTGCCAGCTGCTGTTTCAGGTCATTGGTTTCCTACATCTGCTAATAGACATCTCAGGTTATAACTTGAAAAACGTCTTTACTTGTAGGTGGGTAATATGAGCTATGTAGCTACATAATGGTCACAGGGGTGTGTGTGGGAAGGTGTACGTGTGTTTATGGATATAAAGTAAATATTTACTCTAGCAACACCAACTCAGTTTCAAGTAGAACAGAGAAAGCTCACTGGCGTCTTGCATTGACTGTGAAACTGTTGTGGAAAGGTTTTCATTTATTGCATATGACCTATTAGCCCTAAATGCAAACTGGCCAGCTTATGGCATATCCAGGGAGGGAAGAGGGAAAGGCAAGCACTCTTGGGCTCCAGGAGTGAAGAAACAGGATCTTTCACCAGCTGGGGCAGGGCTGTGTTGCAAAATTGGCTGCAAACAGTCTCAACAATGGTTGGGAGTAAAAGCATAGATGTTAACCTACACTGAGTGTACAATTTGCTACTCTGAAAATTTAAGTCATTTTTCCCATCTTTTTTTCCTGAGGCTTTTCTCCATCTACTTGTTTTAATCTCCCTCTTTCATTTTCAGTCCTTGCTGAGTATAAATTGTCTTTTAATAGCAGAACAATGAAAAAATAAACTTAGTTGTACCTGAATGTTTTTCTTTTAAAAATCATGTTATTTCTTCCTCCTGCACATCCATTAATGTGTGTCCCATTTGGTGACTGAATGTTTTATTCACTCCACAGTGCTAAAGAGCTGGTCTAGCCTCTGGAGGGATTTAAATAAAGTGGTTTAAATACTTTTTTCTTTTTTAGGAAGATAGTCTTCAAAGAAAACAACAGCAGTGACATAGAGTAAGATTAAAAACCCATGAGGCTATTCTTGTCGACTTTAATATTCAAAATTCAGAATATTAAATGTTTTCAACTCCATGGGAATTATTTTCAGCTAGATAGCTTTCTGAAAATGTTTTCAGGGTGTCGTAGTTTCAGCTGGGATAGAGTTAATTTTCTTCCTAGTATCTGGTACAGTGCTTTGTTTTGGATTTAGGATGAGAATAATGTTGATAATACAGTAATGTTTTAATTGCTGCTGAGCAGTGTTTACACAGTGCCAAGGATTTTTCTGCCTCTCACCCCACCCTACCAGTGAGGAGCCTGGGGGTGCACAAGAGGCTGGGAGGGAACACAGCTGGGACAGCTGACCCCAACTGACCAGAGGGGTATCCCACCCTTTGGGGTCATGTTCAGGGTAAAAATTAGGGGGAAAATCAGCCAAGGGCTGCACTTGGCACCTGGCTGGGCAGCAGGTGGAGAGCAACTGCATTTTGCATCTCTTTTTTTGTATTTTTGATATTATTAATATTATTATTACTACTACTACTTCAATTTCTGTCCTATTAAACTGTCTTTATCTCAACCCATGAATATTACTTTTTTTTCCCCAGTTCTTTCCTCTGCCCCACTGGAAAGGGAATTGAGTGGGAGGCTGGGTGATGTTTAGGTACCTGCCTAGCAAATCCATAACAGTCCATCCAAAACACCAAGAGTGCAGAATGCAATGTGAGCACACATTGGTGATGCTGTGGGATCAGTGGACTGTATCCACTCTCATTAATAAAAGTCCTTCAAAATTTGCACTTTTTTACTTTCATCAGACATGTGACTTCACTTTATTTGTTTCATGGGATCATCGGCAAGGCAGACAAGGAAGACTTGTTCATCAGGTCATTTATTCTATTGTGTATCAGAATCTTTGTATGTTTGCAGCTGAGTGGTGATGTGGAGCCTGTTGGTTTGATGGAGAAGGCAATGTAGCTTTCAAGAGGTCAGGCTGCAGAAAACTGGAAAACTGTTCATTAGCTTCTTGGGAGAATGCACACAGTGCGCATCTGGCCTAATGAAAGCAAAGCTACATGAGTGTTACCCTAAAGAAAATAATAGTAAGTAGTATTTTGTGCATCACTGGATCTTACCACATTTGCTGGACACTGCTACATTAAACAGAAGGATTTTCCCTTGTGGTTCACTTTGTTTTTCTGTTATCTGTTGATTCTTCTAATTAATGGGAGAAAATTGGATGGGTAACACCAGTGAAGACTGTATTTTAAGCATCAACAGATTCTTGGTTTTCTTGGATCCCTAACGTACACAAAAGACTGGGCCCCACCTTAGCAACAGTTACCTATATCCCTTTGTGGCTTAATTACAAAAGGGAAGCAGAAAGCCCTGTGTGCTTGGGTACCAAGTGTGTGCTGCAGATTCCTGCTGACGTCTCTGTTGTCGGGGGTGATCACGTTACCCTGACAACCAAGAACATCCCTGTTTTCTGGGCTGGTCCCTGAATCTCTTTGTATTTTACGAACATCACTGTTTTTTGTTAGAAGTGCACCAATTCTTCCTTGCACACTCTGCAAGTCGGACACCTACAGACTGTCCCAGCAGAACAACAAAGAGATCTTCATCTAGGAAGATGGATGACAGACTGCCTCACCACATGTGTATCACATTTGCTTGCCAGACCCTGACTCCTTTGTACTTTCCTCTAAAGCAGTTTTCTATGTTATAGCTTTCCTTTAGTTCTGCAGAATGTAGTGATCCCAATTAAAGTCAGTTCCTGTGCTCTTTCTTCCTCATTAAATCTGTTGTGTTTTGTTAATTTTGGTCAGTCTTTCGGTGTCACATGGCTGAAGCAATGAGCAAAGTGGCCTGTTTATTCTCTTGAAGCAGTCAAAAATAATAGAAACTAGAACCAGGGGGGAAATAATTTAACATTTCAAGTCCTTAAGGAAATCAAAGGCCTTTGTAAATGTAATAAGTAAGTAAATTTTCTACAGAAACTATGCACTTGAAAACATCCCTGCAGACATCGGTCCAGATTTGATTTCTTCCTGAATCTCTTTTTCTTAGTGCAGAGGAAGAAGTTTAATTACCTGGTAAAGTATTTCTTTCATATAACAGATCACTTTAGTTTCACAGAACTCTATACTACGGGCCAGTGTCTCAAGAGCCTTGCATTTTATTGACAATAACTTTCTTATTTTCAATAATTTACAGTTATTGGTTTATTGTCAAAATAGAGGATTTTGTTCAATGTGATTTCTTGGTTGCTTGTTTCTACAAATTGAACATAAGATTGTGAAAATTTGTAGGCTAAAGGAATGCCTAATATGTGACAAAAGTCTGAATACTGGTTCTTTGAAAATGGCATTCCTTATTCAGGGCCTTTTAAAGACTTCTAACTGAAATATGAATCATCTATGAAAAATTTGTCCTGTCTCCAGATGTCAAAGTGCCAACCCTTTAAATTGAATGTCAGGCCATGTTTTTGTGGCTCACAGGAGCTTTGCCACTGGCATTTAACTAACAGGTCTAATGGTGCATGACCCAGAAACAGTCTAGTTCCTGCTTTCAGTTTCTGTTGGATTTTGCATTGCAAAGAGCTGCAAATGAGGAGAAAAGTAATTTTAATCTCGAAAGCAGCCAGGGCTAATCTGAGTGTCACATGTAGAGCATGTCTGTTAAGAAAAGGTGATTTTCTCATATCTGCTTTTCTGAGCATCAGCACACTGTTTAGACCATGAGACTGGTTTTCCATGGCTAACCTTCCTGAATAAAGTGGGACTTTGCTAACTGTGAATTTAAAAATTGTTCAGTTTTCCCTCCCCCCAGAATATGTTAAAATATTTCCTTCTGTTTTCTTAAATGGAGCTGCTTGTCAGAAGATGTTCAGATGTCAGCAATCATCTCACTTCTTATGTGGATCTAAAATGTTACTGGAGCTGTCACCATTTGTCTTTGAAGTTCTCTATTTTATCTCATGCACAATGTGGTAACTCCTCATTTTGAGAAGCTGGGCTTTGGCACCTTTGCTGAGGACCTTGGGCTTGTATTGCTGAGATCCTTGGGCTGGTGCACTGCAATGGATGTGGAATTTATGGTAATAATAGAAAGTGGGATTTGTTGAGGCTTATGGTCCTTAGGTGAATGCCATTTCACTTGGGATTGCAGAAAGAAACTTTACTGCTAATGTTCTTAGGAAATAGGGTTTGGATTGACCTAGAGAGATTGTCCAGTCTGTTCCTTGCTCTTGTCTGGAATCAGCTGCATAATATCTAATTTGGGTGATTTTTAAAGCCTTTACCTGGCCACCAAACAGGACAGAGACAAAACATTCTGGGCCTCTGTCATTCCTTGTTAAGCAACACCAGACTGCTTTAGGAGGTGCTGAGATCATGTATGGTGCCCAGAGCTGATTGCCAGGTTTCACCTGAGGTCTAGCAAAGCTAAACATGTGGAAGGGATATTCAGGTACTAAACACCTCTTTGTATTTCCAAAATGTGGTAGTTGGCTGTTGTGCAATTGCATGGAATTAGTAATGGGTGTCCTGCAGGAAACCAGTTGTTGCCCATTGTGTAGCTGTGTGTGTGTGTGTGGTGGTGTTTCTTTTCACACCGAACCACTGAGGAAACAAATAGCAGGCTAAGAGTGGATAAAATAGCAATAAAAATTTAGGATACAAGTAACCTCTTAAGTCCATTGACTTTCCTGTTTGCTGAAAACAGATTATTAGAGATGTCTTTCAGAACATTTTTTTTTTTCAGCAGAAATTCCCTGGTCTAAGCAGCTTTCCTGTGGGGTTAAGAATATTGATTTTTTTTCACTTATCAGGAAAACTTAGAAAAAATGGAGTATACATCTGAATTTGAATTTAATGAATATTTCTAATGTTTTCTGCTATTACTCCTTCATCCTCCCCCTTCCCTTCATTTTGTATGTGAAACATGTAATATTAAGTAATTTTTGTCTTATATGACAGAGACACTTAAGCCTCATTGGGCTTTGCACAGGGCTGTTTATTCTTACTGACATGAACAGGAAATGCACTTGTGTGTCTTTGGAGATTAGATCTCTGTCTTTTTTTTATGACAGCTCTCTATCATGTTTTATTCATCATAAATAAATGAGACTACTGCTGTTAGTTATAATTATTTTAATGTTTACTTGTGCATTTCAATAGATGGGGTCCTTAAGAACATGGGAAAGATCTTTTTCCTTTTAAACAGAAAGAAAGAAATCTGCTAACCTTTTTTTTTTATTATTCAGAATGACATATCACACCAAAGCTAGTGACAGGTGGGCAGAAATTAAATACAGCTTAGCCTCAGCACTCTGTCTACTTCCTTGAATTTGCAAGTATATGATAATGTTAGTTCCCAGCTTTATAGGTTTTATGGCTTAATGATTTTAAATCTAGAACTGAAGGGGAAAAACCTCCTTTATATTATAATTTTATTTCAGAGTTGTAAGAAGTCTGATGTGGTGTGTGTCTTACTGTGGTTGTTACAGACTGACAGTCCCATACCAGGTCACCACACTGCGTGTCCTGGAGCTTTGGCCATCACTCTCCAAATGTGAAAATGGAGTTATGGTTGCCATATCTTTGTTCCACCATCTGAAGTACTCAAAAAAATAACCTGAATGCAAGATGGTTTACAAGTCCTGTGAGTGCTGGAGGCAGTGGAGGAATGGAGATCAAGATATAAGAGCAGTTGTTTGTGAATGGCACTTTGATTTCAGTACAGATATTGGAGAGTCAAGGCTTCTTTCTTGACTTCACCCCCTCTTTGTGTACAAAAATTTACATCAGCAATTCAGAAATTACTGTTTTCTTTTCTTGGGAGCTGGTGTGTTGTGGTGGTGGTGGGTGATCTGGGAAGAAGAAAAGAGGAGAGTGATAGCTTTAAAATCTCCAGCGACACCAGATGCTAAATTTGACATCTCTGTTTCTAAGTACAGTCCTTGTGCTAAAGGCTAGGAAATACAGGAAAGTGGTTTCATTTTTTCCCCCCCAGCCTTAAAAGCATTGAGTTTTACTTCAATAATTAGGTCTCCCTGCATTCCTTTACAAGGAAACAATTGTGCTATTATTAGCAGGATTAGCTGAAAAAGGCAAATATGTGGGAGTTTGGTTCCTGGTTCTGTTCCGTTTTCTCTTCTTTCCTATGACTGTACCTTCAGGAGCTGCAGGCTTTTGCATATATTCATCTGTGTAGGCACAGCCTAGGCAGTGGCTTCTGTGGTACTTGCTTTAAAATCCTCTACAGTAAACTGCACAACAATAATCTTAAAGAGTTGATTTAATAAAATACTGTGGTAGTTTCATTGTGTATTTTTGGCAATTTCTGAAGTACTGCATTTGCTTTTTATTTAGGATAGACTGTGGCAAATCTTGCACGTGAAGACTTGTACTTGGCAGTTGTTGTAGGAAGTCAGCAGGACCCTCAGGGAGGAGGAGCTGGTGCTCGAGATTCCTTGGGGAGGTGGGTTACTCAGAGGGAATCAGAGCTCTTCGGTGTAAGCAGTTCTGTTTTCCTATCACTGTGGTTGTACTGTGCAAATTGGCTTAAGCACAGCCCTTGGTGTTCAGTTCATCAGGATTCAGGGGCTTCTTCAATCCTACCCCCTACAGCAGCAGGTTTCCTGAAGGCTGGAGCACACTCACCCAAAAGCCTGATTCTTCACTTTACAAATACATCCAGTGAGGCTGTCACTAAAGCCAGCAGCAATATAGCTTTGTAAGCATTGCTTTGCATGCAGTGTTTCTCTTTAACTTCTGGGATAAATTTGCTCCTAATATGTGATAAAAATACTGAGTTGAGGGTATCCAGCAGTGGCAGTTCGTACTTGTGTTGCAGTTTTTGTGTCCAAACTCTCCAGAAAGGCTTCTGGTGTTTCTTTCTCCTTGATGTACACAACAAAGCTGATTGCTGCTGACCATGATTTTGTCAGAACTCTCGGTCTGTATTTTATCCTTTACATGTTTCTTTGTTTATTCAGAAGTGCTGGCTACTCAGCCTGTGCCAGCTGTCCCTGAATCCCAAGGGAGTGTCCAGCAGCTGTGAGCAGCTGGAACAACTTGTTCTTGGGCCAGCCCTTTCCTTGGTGGTGCCGTCTCTTGCACACCCTGGCTGTGGTGGAGCAAGGCTGAGGTGGCTGAGGCAGATACCTCTGTAACCTGCTGGGCTGTGCCCTTGCTGTTTGCAATCTGGGCAGGGCTGAAGACCAACCATATCTGTGGATTTTCCTATTTTCCCAAGTTTATTGGCACCTGTGAAGCAATTCCCCTGGGAGCCACTGTACCCTTTTGTGTTGGTTTTTTTCCTGCCAAATTGTACATTTAATACGTGAGTACTGATGTGGGTAGCAGGGAACAGAGCATGTATATGCATATGTCAGACGTATTTTCTTACTATTTTTGGTAGTATGTTTTCTCTGCCTGAAATAACATTTTGTGTTGCTATGTCTCCATTGCTGCAAATCAATCCCTTTCTGTTCCTAGGGTCTTAGGTTTTAAAGCTAGAAAGCAACCTTGTATCCTCTACTCTGTTTTCTTGTACCACACCAGTCATGAATTTCATCCAGTAATTTCCAACTTGGTTAAAATGTAACTATTCAAAATGCCTTTGGTTCTGCTTAAAGAATTCTAGATGATCTTTCTGCTTCCCTCTTTCTTGCCTCCTTCTCTTTCACATTCACTAAGTTTGTCTTTTGGTTGGAATTTTTTCATTTTTATGTCACATCTTTTTTGTCTCATTGTGGTTTCTCATTTAATATTAATGTCCCTCTGATTTTGTATATACTCTCCAATGGGGTTCTTTATGGATCAGGAGGAAGGTTTTATCTTTGTTCCCTAAAATGAACTCCTAACTGCTAATGCTGCTGCTCCCAGTAGTTAATGGCTGCTTGGCTGAAATACATGACTGTAGCTCTGCTTGTTCACCTAATTGTGCTAAAAGTATACTAAGGAATTGGTATTTAGGGCATGTAAATGTTACCTTGAGATCCCAGGTAAGAAAAAAAAAAAAAAAAAGCCCTAAATGGGCAGTTCACACTTCCAAGCCCTGTTATGAGACTGTGCAAACAGGGATTGCTGAGTTAGTCATTCTGCCCTCCCGGAAAAACAAACAAACAAACAAGCAAACTGAAAATCAGCTGCCAAGTGGGGCTGTGCCATGTGAATGCTGCCTGAGTCCTGTCCCCAAACACGGTGCTCCGTGCTTCTGTGGGGTACCAGTGCTCAGGCACAATTTTTGACATTGCATATGCCATGTAGTTATTGCAGTAATTCAGTGTCAAGTACCAGGTGTTTCCTGTATGTGGTACCTCCATCTGCCTCTGAGGGTAATGGGAGCCCTGCTCAGGAATAAGATTTCTCCTGATTTTTTCTTATAAGCACAGCACTGACAGAAATTTATGGGCGGTACTCTTACTTACCTGGGTGCATTCAGGTGCTTTTCACTGCTTTCAGGAATACCAAACTTTGAGTAAAGTGTGTTTCCCATTCTGTGCTTTGTATAAGATGACCCAGCACTTAGGAACGTTCATTGCTGGTTGGGCTCTGGCTGGAAGTGCCTGGGACCATGATCACTGGTGTACTGCTGGAGCCAGGCACGGGCTGGGGAGAGGGACTGGGTGAGCCGGCAGCCAAGCGGAGCCCCCGCAGGGCCAGGTCAGTAGCAGCCTGACATTGGGAATTCAGTTTTGTGAGGACTTTCCCCCAAAAGAATTCTGTGGGACTCAACACTTATGTCTGACTGTAGATGAATGCAGTCTGTTGTTAGCTGTGTGCATTAGACCCTCGTGATCTGTATCATGTGAAAATACAGATTATAATTGATAGAAGGATGCAGCCCAGAGCCACGGTCTGGATGTTACTGGAGCTCAGCAGCATCTGCTATAAAATTGTGGCCCGTTTGGTAGAAACACATCTTGGTCTTCATTCTCCAAGGCAGGAAACTTTAGGCATGTGAATAATCTTATCTGGACTGAAATCTTAGTAATTTTGGCTGGGTTTTATTTTAATGCCGGATTTTATACGGGGAGATTGTACAAATAGTTTACTGTTACCAGGGAATAGAATAAGTACTGCTGAACAGCTGCTGGAAACTTCGGGCTGTTTCAGTGGTTTTTCTTTTTCTTTTTTTTTTTTTTTTAAACACGGACTATCAGTTTCAGTCTTGACTGGAACCAGTGACCAGGTGGTGAATGTGTTTGATAAACTGCTCCCCTGCCTCATTCGATCACCTGTGGAAATGTCTTTCAGTGTGACAGATGTTTACAGGTTAGAAAACAAAAAACATTTGACTTCAGTTATTTTCAGTTACTGAGTTTTGCTGGGGATGGGAGTGGGATACCCAGGAAATGAATCCAAATGGATGTTAAGGGCACTGACTTCCTATTCTAATCTTACCCAAGTGGGAACAGAGAAACGTGTCAGTACATGGCTCTGTAGTTATGTAACACTGCTTAGCTGATGTGTGGTTTTTAAAAAAGTTCTGTTTTTCTGACAATGGTTTGATTCTCCATTTGCAGCTCAGGATGTTGCTGGCTACAGTGGTAAAGCTGAAGTTCTTGCCTCTTGTAAATTTGTTGTGTAGGCTTAAAAATTATAATATATTAAGTTTTTTAAAAGTACATTTTCCAGTGTAATCGATCATTGCATATCTCGTTATTTCACTTAGGAGGTATTGAAAAGATTAATTCCCATACTGCTCTTCAGTCCTGGTTCTCAGCTTCAGACCTGACGGTGAATCTCACACATTTCCTCACACTGGGTGCTGTCACAGGCTGCTGTGACCCTTTGGAATGACTGACTGGCATCTGCAGTGTGCAGCCAGGACTTCACTCTCACAGAAAAGACTCCAGATCCAGAACTAAGTTTAGTCCAAGTGACCATAATGGTCAGGCATTTTCACAGGAACTTGAGAGACATAAATAGTGCCATCTCAATAAGGCTGTCACGGGTCAATGCAGTTTTTGAATATAGCTAAATTCCACACTAAGCTGTCAAGAAGAGTTAACTGTGAAGTTTTGGAACATTTTTCTTAACACCCAGCCAGCCTGGGAAATTGTGAGATTGCATCTCACAATTCACAATTGGTTTCCATTAAAACTAAAATAAAATTATGTTTACATTAAAAGTTTTGAAAATGTGAGTCACATATATAGTAACAGTTCAAAACCTCAAGGGAAATAATCCAATTTGATTTTTTAAAAACCTTCATAATTTGGTGACCTAAACTTAAGATTTTGGGTGTTAACTTGTTATTTCTAGATTCTAAAAATGTCAAACTCTCAGGCTGATAATTTTACTCTTTCTGTGTGTACTTCAATTGAGCTCTTTCAAGAACAAACATCTTTCTAGAGTGTGCTGAAAGATACTTGAACTATTTTAATATCTGAACACAACTCAGTATCAATGAAATGTCACAATGTTTTAATAAGGTTATCTTCATTTAGTTTGTGGTGCATTTTCAGAGGAAGTTTGTGAAAGTCAGTAAGAGATATCTCCAATCCCTCAGTTGTCTGTCTACCAAAGAGTTGTCTGGGAGTTTGCCTTAAATTAGTTTAATCTCTGTGTATCAGTCGTGTCTGTGTTTCAAGTACTGTAACATTTACATTTCAGGATTTTTAAATTTGGACTTTCTAATCCAAACCTTTCTTCTTAAAGCCTGTCCTGCAAAGGTTTTAAGCCTAATAGAAAATTTCATTTTAGCTATCATTTATCACTCCAAAGCCTTTGGGGAAAAAATGTCACACTGCTTCCTTGCCAAGTACAGTAGCTTTATTGGAGAGGAAAAACTCCCTTGGGATGGTTATGAAATATATTTATTACTCTTAAAATGAACTTTTAAATGTTTCAGAGAGCTGCTGACAGGAATAAGTGTACTTCTTAGATACCTCACTATCACCTGAAAAATACAGCAGTCTGTGAGGCCTTCCCAAATTACAGAGATCTCTAAGATCTTGTGAGATCCACTGCAACAGAGGACTGGATTTTTTTGTATCTCCAGTTTGTGATGATACCTGAGGGAAGAGGTGGTGGCTGCGGTCCTATGGGTGGCTGCCAGCCTTATGTGATAATTGTTGCCAGTCACTGAAATCTGCAGCACGAGTTTTCCACTGATCCATCAGTGAGAGAGAGAGCAGGGCAGTGTACCTTACCCCACATAGCTGGTACCCATCTCAGCACTGTGGTTATAAATAAAATAATAGGAATTGATGTGCATCATCAGCCCTGTCTTTGCTCCAAGTGGTGGGTGTTCAACATCCCATTCTGCCCAGTCAGGGAGGCAGTGCTTGGCATGGCAGCACTGCTGGGATTGCTTCCACAGGGGAGCATCTTTCAGCTCCCTGTTTTCAGGGTGGGTTTGAATTAATTTTGCATGCCTGCACATTCATAATGCTTCTGTTTCTTTGTAAAGCTGAGCTCCAGCTTTAGTCTCAGCCAGGGAACTCTATTGCAGTTGCCATTTCTTTTAACTAAGCCTCTCCTTTGGTGCTGCCCAAACAGGGAGACCAAGCAGTTCTTGCTGTAATAGAAAAAATACCTTAATTTCTTCTGGTCATGTGCTAAATGGTCTCTGTTCTGGCAACAGCTCAGGCCCCTGTGTTGTAGAGACACCGTGCTCTCCATGGTCTGAGCTGTATCTCATGGAGGGCAAGGAAAATGAGGCTCAACCAGAAGCATTTGTTTAAGCCAAGGCACTGCTGACAGCGTGGCACAGACTTACAGGACACACTGTCTTGATCTGTGTTTCCTTAGGTATTTGTTTTCTGCTTCTGGTAGACACAGCATACAGTGGCTGGAGACTTTCACTGAGCCCTTTTGCAGTTGAATTTGTCTTCTGAGGATCCATCCACACGTTGGTAGCAGAGAAGGGAACCTCAGGTGCACTGCTGCTCACCTCGCCGCGCTGCGTTTCATCCGCCGTCACTCTCGCATCTCCCTGGGCGCCGAGGCTGGTGAGGAGCACAGCACAATCATCTGCAACTCCCTTTGTGCACTGCCTTTCCTTGAAAGAGCTCTGTGAAACTGAGCTGGAAAGCATCTATCAGAGAAAATAAATACTTCCAAGTGACTTCTGAGCATATAATCAACCTATATAATATTATGACTGTATTAATGACGCCTGCTCCTTTCAATTATTTGTGATAATCATTGGTTTCTTTGATATTTTTTTTTAATGTGTTTCCTAGAATAACTCTCAACCTGATTGAGATCTCTGATGGTTGTTGCATTACAAATAACCTTAAAATACTGGGTAGGCCTGATCTAATAGAGGGCACTGGAGGGTAGGCACATGGCTGTGTCTCTGCTGTGGGAGTTTTCAAAGGATCTGTGGTTCGTCCAGACTTTTAAAGTGATTATACTGTGTCACACTTATGAATGGGGTGCAAAGGCTTCTGAGGGAGGGAAAGGGTTTGCTTCCTTAATGAGTATGTTTTCAAAGAAAAATTACATTTCCTTGTCACATGAAAGAAAGTAATGTGTACACAAATGCTAGCCATTATTTGGGAAATGGCTCAGGCTCAAAAATTCTGGCTGGAAACCATTAGGAAGAAAAACGTTCTCCACCATCAATTAATGCATTGTTTTTCTTTTCCTTTCATGTTACTAAGCAGGCCAAGAGATAAGGGGCCAGCTGTAATCCATCTTGTCAGATGAGTTAAGTCACTTCGTGTTATACCGGTCATCTGGAAAAAGAAAACTCCATTTCTCTCTCAGCTTGATTTTTAGATCATATTTTTCAAATTGTTGTTGCTTTTACCTAATATTCCTGTATACTACATGTACTGGTTGAGTGTTCTGATCCAAAAATATATAATACAGTGCTGCCTCTTGTTAATGCATATTTGATGTGATACTTAAAGCCAGCAGTGTCGATTCTGGTAATTAATTGCCCTCTGTGTCTTGAGAGCTGCATCTTCATCACCGACTGTAATTACAGAGGATGGGGTTCACAGGGACAGTTTGAGGTGCTGATGCTCTCGGCTGGGGCACACACCATGTTGGTTTTGCCACCTCCAGCCGAAGGGCTGAACAAAGGCTTTGGGAAAGGATGATAAGGCTTGGCAGTAACACCTTCAGCTTTTGCATTTCATCTGTCATAGCCCAGAATACGTCAGTGCCTGTCCTGAGTCTGCCCAGTTCCACCACTGGCAATACTGGAGCTGGCCAGCTGTAGTGCTGGTTGTTTCCTGACTGTCTGTAGTGGCACTGGTGCTCAGGTCCAAAGGGAGGGCTGAACGTGGGCTGTGTTCCTTCATCTGCTGTACCAGAGATCCCTGTGTGTGTGGCTTCCCCCTCTGTCCTTCACTCCCGGTGCTAAGGCAAGGGATAGCAGAAGTTAGTGTTAAAACCAGTCTTCTCCACTGCCAGCTTTTGCAGACAACCCTGACCATGGGGGATGTGTGACAGACCTAGGAGTGATACAGATTTGAGTCCTGTGAGCTCCATATCATGGAGTATTGGCTGGTGAGAATAATAATGCCCTCAGATCCCTTGTCCTGCCCTCTTAACATTTGTATTTTATTGAAACAATAGAATCAAATCCAGTAGCACTTGTCTGATTTCTCTTATGTATGGCAAAGGTTTTTTTGGGTGCAAGAGAAGATCTTTATTAGTCCTTTTAAAGAGTTACAATGTAGGCATTTTTGAATGCCTTTGCTGAAGTGCTGTCCCCCAGCTCAGTGCAGCTGTAGAAGATCCTGGCATCTGGAGCTTGTGTTATGCACTCATAAAGTCCATTTTAAATTGTGGTTTACTTCTGTTCCACCCAGATTTGTATACTGACCAACACAAACAGAACACATGTCCCAGAGTTAAACTCATTGGGTTTTTAACACTACCAAGTTGATGACAGATATTTTTTCCTGGACCACAGGAGATCCCTTACCACCGTTAAAGTGCATTGTCTCTGCTGGAAATACTGACAGTGTCCATAGTCAGAGGAGAGCTAACTTGAGGGGAGCAGGTACCATGGAGCTGGTTCTGCTGTCCAAGGGCTGTGCAAGGGACTGTAAAGACACCTAAATGTAAAGCAGCTGGAGCTCCAAGGCTGCACACCCTGCGTGGTGCTGGCTTTTGTCTGTGCACAGAAAGGCTGTGGCTGCCCTGGCAGGAGGGCCAGCTGGCACAGCAGAGCCTTACGCTCTAAAACAGCTTGGTCACATCCCAGCTGATGGATGGCCAGAGACTGGCACTGCTTGGTTTGGGGCCAGGTGCTGCCAGGAGCCATCTCCCACCATGGGAGTTCAGGTTCCTTTTCCTGGGAGCATTCCCTGGCACTGCTTAATGTGCTGGGATAGATGGAGCCTGTGATCCTCCAAGAGTGATTTTATTAATATGAATCTTACGTAGGAGGACAGCTCTCATTTATGAAATAGGTTCAGTCTTGTGTGGGAAGCTGAGGAGAGGAGGAAGATGAGAAGAGGGATTTAACCCCTTGATTCCTGACAAAGAGGAGATTGAATAAGCCATGGCTGTGTAACATCAGGGAAAGTTTGCATAGGTCATGCTTTGGCTGGGACACATAGCTCTGCTCTGCTGCCTCTGAAGTAGATGTTCAGTAGTTTGTTTGGTTTTGGAAAGAAATTTGGAAAGAAATGCACTTTGTCTTTCTGTCTGACCGTATTTTTTCAACTGAAATTTCAAATTTAAAGTTGAAAATAATTCTTCATTTTGTGTCAAAGGTGCTTTTATTTTTATTTGGTTTGACTTTATTATCCCACAGACAAAGGGTGGGTGCAGAGACCAGACTGTTGCAGCGTCGTGGTTTAGACAAAGACACCTCCATGTTTCTCCAGCACTGAAACTATCATGTACAAGTCTGAAAGTGGAAATATATTAAGGACTATTTATGTGGTTGATGAGTATTTGAAAAAAATAGAGACAAACTCTACCCAGCACCTCTGCCCAGTAATGTGGGAGAGAGCCATATTCCATTTGCTTTACTCGGTCTTTATGGTATCAATTTTTAAGAATAAGTTAAATAAAAAACCTGTTCTATTTGCCTTTAATGCATGGTCAGGGTGCCTAAGAGCAAACACAGAATCAAGAGCAGACTTTGTAGTCTTGTTCCCATCTACAAAGTATTTTAGCTATTTCTGTGTTGCATTTCAGTCTAAACAATTACATAACTTTATTAATATCTACAGACTTGCTTGACAGTCCTGACACTGTAATACAATGAAGTTATATTGTTTATTATTGGGTTTTGAAGTGGTGAGCTTTTTCTCATATTTGTGTGTGTGAGTGTGTGTGTGATTTGCTGAAAGCCTTCATTCCTCTTTTTATCCCTCTTCACTGGTTGTACAAATTATATCTAAGGTTGTATTATCCTCTTCTTGTGGTGAACCCATTTTAGTATATTCCTCTCTTCTGTCCTCTTCAGTTGTCCGAAACAAGAGACCACAGCCAGATGTGTTTCTATCTCACATGCTCCGTGGATGAGATGTGGGCAAGGAATCTTCCTCAGCAGAAACTCACTCTGTGCAGAAGCAGGATAACTTCTTAGCAGACGCAGTTAATGATGTTATTCATTTTAATTCTGTTTCAGAACAAATATAGTGTGGTTTAATCTGTGGCTGGCAGGTTTCTTCTTTTGTAAATCACCTCTTCTGAGGCTATTTACATGAGATTTTATTTTTTCTTTTTTTTTTTTTCCCTTTCATCATCTATTTTTGGCTACAATCTGGAGAAAAAAAAAAATCTCCATCAAATAGATAATACCTCCCACAACAGCTTCCCAGGGCTAAATTGAAGAAGAGAAAAATAGAAAGCTCTGCAGAACTGAAAACCATCAGAACCAGACAGTCCTGAAAGTTTAATTTCCTGCCTTGGAAGATACTTTCTTTGCATTTTGCAGTTGTGCATTTCTTGTACTACTCCTTTGCAATGTTTCCTAAAGATTTCTTAATTTGTGACTGTGGGGCTAGAAAAAGTATGATAATGCATCCAAACAACTTTGTTAAGCTGGCAATGTTAAATGGATTTCTTGGTTTAGGTTTTTGTGGTTTTCTGTTTCTTCTGTTTTAAACTAGAAAAGGGAAAAAATTCAAACAATTCTATTTAATTCAGAGAGTAATATAAATCTAGTAGAGATTGTAGCTGAATTATTTTTCATATGTTGGAGAGAAGAATGTGCCAGATTATTTTATATTTCACAGAAAACATTGTAACATCAGTGTTATGTATTTCATCTCAAATTTCTGCCTGGTAAGTGCCAAAATATTATAACAAAGCAACTTAATAAATACACCTCCAATATTAAACAGCAAAATCAACCTTTGATGGTTTTGTGTGAGTGTTCCAGAACATCGTATTGAGTGCTGTTAGTTTATGCTCTGAGAAAAATACAGTCTGTTTGTTCAGTCTACAAGTGTGAAGGAGAACAATAATCCTTACCAATTCATGACATTGTCCATTTTGAGGGCAAATTGTAGATCCTGAGCAATATGTGATGTAATCAGTGTAAAGAAAATTTCTTCTCTTGTGCAATATATGTCAGTCCAGAGATTTCCAGATTTTGAAGACCTTGCAAATTGATGTGTGACTGTTTTAATCTGGAGCATACCAACCTCACCTGTCTCTTGGGTATCCCAACATCACAGATTCTGAACAGGGTGATTTTTGAGATTGATTACCCATTTTTGAAGAGAAGTGTGCAGGTTAGAAATATCAGCAAAGCATTCCTCTGAAAATCAGAGGAATAAAAGGAATTATTTTGGCAGAATTAGCTCTTTTCTAATGCATCTTCAGACCACTGGATTGGCCCTGAAATGTTTTGATCTGAGAAGATAAACTCATTTTGTTTACGTTTTATCTGTAGTGTTAAAAATCAGTTGTAGGCATTAGAGTGGAGCAGATTTCTGTGGAGAGATTTTTGTCAAGAAGAGGAAATCATTGTGGTTAATTGTGGTGGTGCTGGCTCAGGCTGGCTCGCTGGGAGCAGCCAGTGGATGTGGAAGGTTTTCCATTGGCGTGTGAAGCTGCTTTGCAGCCGTCCTTAGGCCCCACAGTAATGACTTCCACAGGTAATGGCAATAACATGTTTTGTGAGCCAGTTTCTTTCATGAACACATTATGAAATAGTCTCAAAGTGGTAGTACTGCATTTTTGGCATACTGGCATCATTTTGAAGTGGTATGGTAGGTAGACTACCCACAACAGAACGGCCTGTAAAACCTGTATCTGTATCTGTTGAGCAGAGTGGGATTCTCTTGAAAATCCTGCCTACAAACCTGAAATAAAAAGAGAAAACTTCACTAGAGAAAAATGGCAATATTACTATTTTCTGCTGTTCACATAGATACTAAATGGAAGTGGTTAGATTCAGAGTTACTTCAAGGAGTAATTTTAAAAAAAGGAGAAATGATTAAAAAAACCCCGAAGAAGTAAAGTTGGATGAGGTCAAAAAATAAGCAAGTTCTTGTTAATGATTTACAGTGGAAGGAACCATGATATGAAAAAGTCATTTTTTAAAAATCAGCTTTCAGTGGAGAGATAATGGTGATAAGTGTGTGCTACAATGAGTGTTACCAGGATGATGGGAGAGTGTGTGTGGCCAGGGGAATGGGATGGTGCTGCCTTTGTATTTGTGATTTGCTGCAGGATGCTGGGGCAGGGCAGGAGGCACCACCGTCTGCAACATGCCAAATCATGAAAAGAGGTTCAGAATCGTGATAAAAATATTTCAGTTGAATCTTTCAGTGTTGTTTGAGTAAAGATAACTCCTGTATGAGAACTGAAGCCTTTCAGCCTGACCTACTGCTCTGCTGCTCTGTGCTTGCAACAAAAAGTCCTGGATGTTGATTCTGAGGCAGGGGGCTGGTTATTAAATTTGTACTGCTGAGACTTAGATGCTGCTCAGTAGGACAACTCCATGCCTTTAGCAGTTTTGTGATACTGGTTTTTTCTGAATTAAGGTATTTTCAGATGTGAAATCACATTTTCTTTAGACTCGTGTGCTGCATGGGGCAGGGTTGGTGGAGACTGATTTTCTAATTTTTTATTTCTCTCTCTCCCAGATAGAAGAAATACAGATGATTTTAGTTTTACACAAAAAAAAAAAAAAAAAAAAAAGGTATTTACTTACTCTTAAAGCCTAAGGGTAAAAAGAAAATCAAATGTTTTGGGAACTGGCAAGACTCATTTCAACAATAGCTCCCTTTGTCTTGTTTTCGTATATGATGTTTGGACTTTTTTTTTTTTTTTCCCTGTGGAACATAGTTCCCTTTCCTCCTTTGTGTACAGATTTCTCTGGTAATTATGAGAGCTTGTCTGTTTGAATTTGTCACATTTTTGGCAGCCAATGTTCATCTGCAGACACTGTTTCTGTAAAGGAATGGCGTACATGAAGCATGAGAAGGGGACTAAAACTCTTTTCCTTCTTTTCCTTCTGAGCAAGCTTCTAAACCCAGACCCAGACACCAAATAGAGCAGGACAGGCATCCCCATCTGCTTGTGGATACTGCTCCTGTATCCAGGAATTGCTGTGTTGCTGCTGTATTTCCTCTTTAATGTAAATGAGACCATACACAAATAACAGATGCTCGGTGATGCAGCTATCAAACCCCATTCTTCAAAAGCATCCTCCTCCAGCCCTTCCCCATCACTTCACCCCAGGCTTTGTTCGTGTGTTAAACCAGTTTAAACAGAAGCAAAACACACACACCCCGACATGAACACCTCACGTTAAAAATATAAAGGGAGAAGAGCAACTGCTTAGGCTGCCAAGGGAAGCCTTTGCAGAGATGTGCTGCAGTGGTTGTCTCTGTCTGCTCTCTGACTGCTGGGCATCACCAGGGAGAGGGAGAGGGAGACTCCTTGCTCTCCCACAGATACTTAATTAGAGGTTCAATCTCCAGCCCAGTGCCAAGCATTCACATCTCTGTATGAAGCCTGGGCACATTTCTTGCAAGGCATCCCAGGATGCAGTGTGGGAAGGGCAGGGCTACCTCTGCTGTAGCTCATTTCATCTTTCTCCTCCTTTAGTTTCAATTCAATTTTGGAATTAATTTGGGGAAAAAAAAAAAAAAAAGCCACCATACGTTTTCCAGTAGCTTTCTGTCAGGGTAAGAGAAATGAGCTGAATTACAAGGGTAGTAGCTTGTTGCTCTGACTATATAGCCCTTTGCTGTGCTCTGGTTATGAAACAAATAGCCCAGCAGGTAGGAGAGCAGTTTGGGATAGTTTGATTATTTTTTCTTTTTGAAAAGCTGCTTTCCTTCATGTCTTATTATGATCAGGTATGTCAAACTATTCTTGATCTCCTTAAAAAAAGAATTGGAGCTGTACTAAAAAAAAAAAAAAAATTCAAATTGTTTTTCAACTTAGTTTTATTTATGAATTTCATCAAAATTCTGCCGTCTCAGGATATTGGTTGTATTATTTTTGACAATTGGAATACACGGCCAGAGGACAGTAATTGCTAAAAAAGTAGGAGAACAAAACTATATACTGCAGTTTTGTGAGCAGATTGCATTTCATTTTTTAATGTTGTTACTGCACTCATCCTGTTCATTTTCTTCATGTGAAGGTTTGCAAACTCTGTTTTTTTTTCCCAGGGAAATGCTGTTCAGTGAAGCTGAGTTTGGCTGCCCATTAAGTGAATCCAATCTGTTGACAACTACTAATGGGTAGAAACAACTCTAGCAGTAGTTATTAAGAAGCTTGTCTTCTGATAATAACTTAAAAACAAATAGTAGCTTTTTGTTGTTGTTGTTCTTAGCAGCTTTAATTTCTAACAGTTCAGAAAGCAGAGTGAGTTGGGCTTAGAAAATGTAAACATGGGTCATCCCTAGCCATGTAGTGTTACATGTGGTTAGAAACGTAGAGGGTGTTGATTTGAAGGCAGACTAAGTGGTTGTCAAATTATAATGAGACGTCAAAAGTGTCATATTAGTTAAAGAAATTGGTTTGGTTGATGTTGTGTTCTTCCTTAGACTAGGAAGGAAAAATAGAGGCATTTCACTGCTTTTAATAATTTTTAAAGGCGTTATGTTAGGTAGAGATAGGGGTAATAAAATGAATGGAAATACCATTGGACGTTGTAGCAGAGCTTCCTTTCATTTTGGCTACACCAACATTTCCATTGGAACAGCTTCCAGTGTGAAAACTGCCTCCGGAACTGTTCAGGCTGGTTCTGAAATAAAGAACAAGGAGGAATTTCTTTTTACTCATTATAACCATGTTTTTTTTACATATCAGTAACCCATAACAGGGTCTTACCTTTAAAAAATCTTTTTCTGGGCTCAAAATCCAATTTTTGCCAAGTTTTAAAGTTTCTCAAGAGGTACCTTTCTGGGAGGGAGTGCTCAGGCTGCTCGAAGCAAATGTTGGGATGGTTTGGATGAGGTGGGAGGTGAGGATAGGAAGGAAGGACACTTGGGATCTGCCAGGAGAAAGAGACTTGGGCAGAACGCAGGGCTGTGCCTGCTCCCAGGTCTGCAGCTGTGCCAGGCAGTCTCAACTTTGCTTTGAGTCAGGGGAAGCTGTGGATGAATATAGAGAGTTAAACCTGGGAAAAATCCCAGCGTGAAGTTTCCTGGCCTGTTTCCTTCGGCGCTCTGTAAGACACAGCCTCGCTGCACTGCTTTTCTGGCCCCTGAATGAGCCAAGGGGAGCCGGCACCCTGTCAGGCTCCAGGCCCTTCCTCTGCTTGGCAGAAGTCACCTTCGTGCCTGGATTATGAAAACGCATCTTTAGTGCAGCAGTTAGAGGGAGGAAATTCCAGGCAAAGTTTGGGACAGTGCTGTTAGCTGTAATATTAATCAGCTCACATTGGGAAACCATTCATGAGAATGGTGCTGGTTTTTTGGGAAATACTGCAAAGCAGCTGCCCACCTTCTAGTGAAAATAGGTGCTGTGAGTCTTGTTCCAAACTGCCTCCATTAGGGTTTCAGTGCAGGAGAGTTTTCTGTATCAGATGAGCATGAACACTGAATTTGGGGGTAAAGCATCTATTCTGTAATATTTTATGGGGGGGACTTTCAGAAACAGTACACATTTTGCTGTGAACTCTTGACTTTCCTAGTTGGCCTTTTAGACATGAAACACTTTGTATCTAATTAAAAAAAAAAAATCTCCTGTGAAGAGCATGGGTAACATCTGATTCCTTCCATGCCGTGTTTTCCTGGATTGGAGCCTGCCAGAGCTCCAAGGTCACACGGCCATCTTCCCTCTTAGAAATCCCTGCTAACTATTTAACCTTGATCTTCACTTTGCAGTGCTCCCACGAGCGTGTGACTTGTGATGGAATAACTTAGCATGCTGTATCCGTAGTCATCACTGCAACTGGCAGCGAGGGGATGTGGTTATTTATAAAGCCGTAGGCCATCGCACAGTTTTAATAGACAGTCGCTTCCACATTTGTTTCCACTCAGATACTAAAAATATTAATCTCAGCTGCAATATAAACTGATTTTTTTTTGATAGCAATAAGAAAAGCTGACACTCAGAAATGCTTTTAATTATTTCAGAGATTGAATTGTCTTTTCTGCATAGGTGCAAACTCTAATTAGTTTCCTCTTACTATTCATTTTATGTCACATGTTTTTTTTCCTGAAATGGTAAATGATTGTCAGACTAAGATTTTGCCATTGTGAGGAGGAAAACATGCAAATTTTTAGTATATTCTTCCAAGATGCTTTCTATGCACAGTGTAGTGAAAGAGCCATGTGAAGCATCTACTTCATTTGCTGATTTTTTAGTGTTTGCAACATTAGGCTTGAATTACACTGCATTGTATCACTTTGAATTTTTTTTTTGTTTGCTTGCTTTATCAAGGGGTTTAAATTGTACTTGGAGTATATTTTGTACACTTCTGCCTGCCTAGAACGTTGGCTCCTTTGGCTTTATTCTCTCCACTTTCTTTCTATGTCCCCAAGAGTAATTTCATGTAAAATAAATTTGTTGTATAAAATCTGTGTGCTGCAGTGCTCTATAACTGAGCTTCTTTTCATCTGAATGTAGGAGGCAGGTGCTGAAGGGAGCAGGAGTGATGCAGTGAACTTCAGACAGGTGCTGTGTAGGAAACCTGCAATGTTGGAAAGGTGTTGGAAGGCAGGAGACACATGCCTGTGTGTCTTTGCAGTCATCAAAACATGCTGATAGCTCTTAAGGGGAAAATGAGGGAAAATTTACAGTGACAGTGGTACTCCCGTAGTGTAGAGTGCATGACACGCTGCCCTTTGGATAATTTCCTTCGTGTTCTAGTTTATAGGCTCTTCCTTTGCTAAGTAGTTTGTTTTTCAGATGTTACTGAGCATCTACAGACCTCTTTCAGGAGGAGGGTTGTGTCTGTGTGGACACAATAATTGCAGAAATCAGACCTTTGGTATTTAGATGGAAGGGGTCAAATGCAGCAAATGAGTGTTCTTCAACCTCAGAATACTGAATATGTATTCAGCAAATTGACATTGTTTTATTTGAAGATTTTAACCTAGTTTCAGCCAGTCTTTTGAAGAGGCCAGAATGCCAGAGGGCCCTTAGACTTGCAGGTGAAGCCCTACTTTTACTGCCTTTTTCCTATATGACTGAGGATACCAGCATTTCTGGAAACAGCAGTTGACTAAATATCCAGATGATTTTTTCTGCGATTTTATGGCTCTTTCTACCATATGGTGGAAACATTTCTTGAAAGAAGGACAGAGTTGGTGGAGTAAAAAGAAATGCTCCAACATCCCCATCCAAAATCCATGTCTGCCTTGGCACTGCATGACAGAAATAGGATGTTCTAATTCTTCTTTCTTTCCAAGAAGCTATTAATGTTGAGCATCGTAGACAGAGAGCCTCACCTGGTGTCTCACATCCTGCTGGGCTTCCTTCTCTGCTGCTCATTCCTAATCTCCAACTCTTTTAAAAGAAGACTATGGAAGAGAGGCTGAAGCTGAACAGTGCATCTGAGTGTTGCTCCTGAGTCACCCCCACTTTATCCCTAGCAAATCTGACAGAGACTAAACCTGGGCAGAATGAATCTATCCAGAGGACTAGCAGTGTAAAAGGATAAAATGTGTTCAGTGAGGAGCTCTCTAGAGCCTTTTACTAGCCAAAAACCTTTTTTAATTGTAGTATTTTCCAGTCAATCCACCCATTATGCATCTTTCTCTCTGTACATAATGGAAAGCAATTAACTGTCAGTGAAAATCCAAATAGCCCTTTGGTAAATGAAATTTCAAATACATCTTGTGGTGGACCTGAGCCATGGGTCTATTGAGAAAGGCTGAACTTGGCCATCCTCTTCATAATGGCTTGTGGTGCAGCGGAAATAGCTGATGTGGCTTCCCAGTCCTGGAAAATACCCTGCTGGTGTGCTGTTCATAACTGGTATTAAAGGTTGTGTGTCTGGGACAGAAAGGAAGTTCATTCCATAGTTTCAGATCATCAGGAGGTTGTACAGAAGAGGGGATCTGGTGGTATCTTTTCATTTTTGCTGGGCTGCAAAGTAACAGTTTAAACTGCTAAAAGTTTACTAAAAAGTGGTTACTAACCCAGAAACAGAATCTCCTCCAGCCTTCAGTGGCTATTGCTTCAGGAAGCTGTGACTGGAAGAAGGAAGAGGGTTTTCTCCAGCAGTAAGAATTTGAGTCAGTTTGATAGGTTGGGATGGCAGGTGAATGAATTCAGGTGTCTGGTGCTAGATGAACCCTGAAATACTTCTTGGTGCTGTGACCTGTGTGAACGTGGTATTTGTGTGTTGACACCCTCTATCTCAATATTCTCTTGTTTTTGGTGATGTGTCACAAGGATGAGCTGGACGTGTTACAGAAATACATCTGTCCAGGTTTTGTTGAAATGAGGGATTGCTGAGCTGTTTCCATGCCATGTGCTTTGTAGGCTTTCATTTACTCAGTAGTTCATCTTCCCTTGTCTTATTATAAAGTTTTCAACCCTTGCTCAGGTTCTGCCAACTTCTGTTTAGAGAAAAGGAGGAAGTTTGCAGTACATGGGTTATTTTTGGTGTTAACCTAGGCCCAAACTCAAACCAGGAATTCTAACTGGGCACTGAGGACTTCCTCAGAGGTAGCCAGGAGTATTGAAGGGCCATAACATACAGTTTGATGTTCCTACAGGTCAGCTGGTGGCAACAGAGGAAGAGAAAAAGCTCACAAGCCAGACATTTTCAGGGAAGGAAGTGCCTGAAAGCAGCCCCGTGGCCCCAGCAGAGCCAGTCTCATCGCTGCTCACTGGCACCAGCACAGCTCTGCCCCTCCATCAGTTCCCATCCGCCCCAGCTGCCAAGGCTGGAGGTTTATCCTCTGCTGTCAGCACAGAGAAGGGGCTTCATTTGTGTGCCATGAGCGTGGCAACAGAGCACCAGACAGCAATTCCAGTGTTTTCATACCAAACCCTTCCCTGCAAACCAGAACTGGGTGTGGGAGAAGAATGGGAGGGGTGAAGATCTGGTTGAAGTCCTCCAGCAGCCACCCAGTGTCCCAGCTGGAGATCTTATTCTGTTTCTCCCTCTTGCATGGGGGGACCATTGAAAGGGTCCTCCTTAAAACTCTGCTGCTTCACCTATGCCCTGTGATATCACACCATGAATGCATGGCTTAGCGAGTAAACAGAATTTTAAGCAGATTATACAGACAGTTGGAAAACACACAAAAAAGCTCAAAGCCTCAAAATAGCTGTTTTCAATTTTCACTGCTTGAATAGAGTTTCAGAAGGATTTAACCTTTGTTCTTTGATCATGGCACAAAAGAATATATACATGCAAACGAGGAGGCTGAGGTAATGATTATATGCAAAGATGCTGCTAAGTATATAATTAAAAACTGCCCTGCGAGACACCCCCAAATTTTATATCCTAATTTTATTTTATACTGCCATTTAGAGGAGGGATGAATGCACCTCTCCCACGCACTCTTTGCACCTGTTTCATATAATGGGCAGATTGAAAATTCATCTTTGTAAGAAGTCTGCTCTATATTATTCAGATAATATTATGCAGTATTTGTTAACCTAAATTTTGCCCCCATCAAATACTTCAGTCTAGACTAATTGGCTGCAGTACTTAGCATTTAAATTATCAAGCAATGGGGTCTGTAAAAATTGATCTCCAATGTTTGATACTAATTCTTTGTTTTCTATTTCTTCACTGAGAAAATTGCAGCAATTGTTCTGCAAAGCTTGAAGTGAAGGAAGTAAGTGTAGACTTACAGCCACATGAATGTCAGGAAGAGATTTTTATTTTAGGACATGGTTATTTTATATGATGGGATGCTGAAATCAGGAATTCTGTAACCTTGGAATCATAAAATATCACATTGTATCACACACCATGTGAAGTTCCAATGCAGTTAAGTATGTAAAGATAATATTGATGAAGCAAGGCAATTCTGCAGTAGTCCCTGTAGTTTCTGTCCTGTCACTAATATTTTTGTACTCCTACTTGTAACTTCTATGGGTTTTCTTCCCTAGCATGACTTGATGTCTCTTCACATGTATATGTTCTGCATAGTAGGGCCTTGATACCAGCAGAAACGTCTGTGGCAGTGCAAAGACTAATAATAGAATTTCTGAAATAATGAACTGCAGCAGCTAGGTTTTCTACTGAGAAAGGTGGGAAATTTACATTTGCTGGGATTTTCTTTTTCCAAATTCACAAATTGCTGCATTGTTTTGAAAGAACTCCCTGCATAAACATATTTTTCTTCCAGAATCTGACCAACAGAATCAGCCCTTCAGTGCTTGAGATACTGCAGAAATCCATTGCTGTTCTTCCCAGGCAGGAGCATTTCTCAGAGCTGTTAGCAGCAGCACTTGCAGCACGTGTGTTCCTGGCCTCTCCATCTCATACACCCCTTTTAAGGAAAGGGAGGTAGGGTTGAGGAGTAGCAGATACACTTATTGATCCTCAGTGTCTAAGATTATGTCTAGATACCCATGTGCTTCTGTGACCCGTGCTGTAGTTGCACAGGTTCCAGCGATGAAAGCATCTAAACAAAATGGATATTTGCACTGATAAACTCAGCCTGAGGAACGAAACAACCTTGTAGATGTGGTGTTCAACAGGTACTCTACAGACTGCAGTCAGAGCAGACTTCCAGTGAGGTTAGATCTGAGCAGTGAGCTTGTATTTGGGAAGGGGATTCCTCCTGAGATTTTGGAAGCTTTATCAGAAAAGCAGAGGGGCCAGCTCTTGACCTAGGACTTGTGGAAGAGGAAGAGCAGCTGTTGCACTGTCTGCAGTTACTGATATGTAGCACAAATTATTGCTCTTCATGTGGAAATATCATCAAGGAGCCATGCTTCTGCACTAGGAACCATTTGCTATAAATCCCAATTTTATTTGTAGCCCTTTATGGCTGTGGAAATGCTTCCCTTTCTCAGTTCAGTACTTCTAGTGCTCTGTGCCATAAGTCAGGTACTTGCATTTCATCAATGCTGCTGGCAGTTCCTCTCACTGGAAGGGCTGTGGTCCATCATTGGATTCTGCATCTCAGATTCTGGTCACGATGCTTTCGTGCTCCTTGCCTGCTGTATTCTCATCTGGTACAGGATCCTGTGCCTGCAGTGCACTGTTGGCATTGGGCTGCCCTGTAATAACAAATGATTTGTTGCTGGGTCACTTGAAATAACAGGCTGCCTTCTCTCCTGGCACTGGATTTTCAGGAGCACGGTCTCTGTGAGGAGCCAGCTCTGTGCTGTCCCTGTAGCTTTTGCAGAGAGTGGGGAGACAGTGGAGGGATGTGAGGAGCAGCCACGGCTGGGCAAGGGGGCTGGAGCCAAAGTGGGGCATCTCAGCTCCCCAAGGCTCTGGGTGCCCCGTCACGTACACAGCATGTGGCTCAGGCTTTGTGGGCTCTGAGGGGGCAGCCAGCTGCAGGAGAAGCTTTACTGTGTGAATACAGAAAATAGAAGGCAAAGGACCATGGGTGTTCCATGCACTGGGTAGCTGTAATTACAGATTTGGATTCCTGGCAGCATTGAATGCACTGGTCGAGCCAGGGCCAGATGGGCAGAGCCTCCTGGTGCCTACCAGGAACTGTTTCAATGCATTTTCCTAGTATCAATCACCAATTTGTGCAACTTGGTTTTTGGTTTTTTTTTTTTTTTTAATTCTAAATAGCAGCAAACAAATGGCAAACTCACATGCCTCACACAGCATCCCTTCATTGCTGTTAAAATAGTGGCACATGAACAGAAATCGGAATGATTTTAATTTATCTGCAGTGACCACTGTTAATTTCTTGGGGGAAGAGGAGGTGTCTTCATAAAGTTCTCAGCTGTCTCCTTAAATGTACTGCTTTTTTGAAAAAAAACGTGAGAGTCTTGCAAATAATAATGTAGTTGCTGTCGTAATGAAGCTATGTAACAGATGATAGAAAAATGCTACTCTTCACAGCCAGAAAGCAAAATTCACGGGGCACGTGATGTGATTTCCTAAGGTTGTAGAGGATGTTCATGCAGGAAAAGGATTTTGAACTAATTTTGGTAGTACCAGCCTTTTCAAATCAGGTGTGGGAATAAGGCTTAATCCCATCCATTCACCAGGAAAACTTTGTCATCCATTTCAGTTTGCATTAGGAATGGCCTTCATTTAATCAGTTTTGCTTATCACAGCTAAGCTTTGGGCATGTGCTGTGGAAGGTAAGCCAAGGTCACACAGACCACCACAGTGTGAATGACCTGCCTGGGAACACTCTCTGCCCTCTGAGGAAGGGGAGTTCTCTTGTCCCACCTGAATTCTGGTTTCTGCCACACCACACAGTGTCCTCAAGTGTGGCTGAACTCATGAATTCAATGCAACAAATCCTGTACTAATGTATGGGTATTCACTCTTACACAGAAATACAGCTTTAATCACATTGTTTAACTAGAGCAGAAAAAGTAATTTTTAGAGTACGTTATTTGTAGGGTTTCTGGAAGACAGTTTTGCTTTTTTTTTGTCATTACTGAAGACCATTTGTTTTTTTACACATCAGTGACTGTAACAGGATTGACTGGTGTTTTGGCAAAGTTCTCAATGAGCCACAAGCAAATTAGTTATTTCCTCTTCTTGACTATTATGTACTGTTGCTCACTGCCATTGAACAGTTTCTGTGGATTAGTGGGTAACAGAAGAATCAAGCAGCTATGTGAACACTGCGTAGGGAATGGAGGAGCTTCCTTGATGGAGGCTGTTTCTGTATTTACCTGTCACGTTGGCAATCATCCTGGAGTGCAATCCTTGCAGCAGATGAGCAGCAGCTTCAGTAGGTGGGGGCTGGACCCTGTGCCTTTTCCTTTTTTGTTTGCTTCCTCTTCTCCAGTGATGGTGTCACAATACCACCTCCTTCTCTTCCCTATCTCCCCATCCCTTTTAAGTAAATCAGTACTCCTCAAGGGGTGAGGCTTTGGCACACACACTGGAAGTTAAAAAACAAGGGAGGAGGAACATGAGCATGGTACAAAATCAATCTCACAACCTGGAGGGTGCAGCCAAGATTATGTATTAATGCTGATGGTAGCAGTATCGCAGGACATAAAGTAACTGATGATTTAGGCAAATTGTAAAAATTAGGTTTCTCAATAAAAGTGTGTAAATCCTCATTCAGCTTTGGCCGTGCTGCCTGTGCTTCTGCTCCTGACAGGGTGGCCAAGATAAATAGAGCTGTGCTGCTAGGAGAATGACCTGTTCGTTGCTGGGAGAATTGGCAACAGTGTTACGAGTCAGTTTGCATGCAGGAATTACTGTGAACATCTAATTAACAGATTTCAGGCCAATTTAGTGTTCAGAAATAGTATATGAACAAAATATCGCCATTGTTTTCCTTTCCTGCCTGCCACTTGTAATTGTTTTTTGCATGTTTTCATACATGGTTGAAATCCTGAGAATAATTCAGGAATATTTCATTACTCCTGTTCCATAGGATGATTAATCATTATGATTCAGAGAGACTGGCTATATGGTCATTAGCATAAATAACATGTTACTTCTCTTGTCTTGATCAGATGATTGTTCTGCAACACCTTTTGATCCATGATTAGACAAACCTTGGCCATCAGCTCAACTGCTTTGCTCAGACATTTGAATAGAGTACTTTTCAATGCAAACAGACTGAAGAATCACAGGAGAAATTTCTAAATTCTGTAAAAGATTTTACTTAATACTATCTTGAGCAATTAGTATCAAACTGACTATTTTCTTAGTGTTCATAGAGGTGTTTTCTTAGTGTTCATAGAGGTGCCTTCTTTCCTGATGGACATCTGTAGGCTGAAATGTCATTAATTGATGCAGTGAAGCTGATCACATTAAAACATTAAGACTTCACTTAACCTTCTGTGGCATTCCTCCTATAGTCTTGTTTGAGACTGGCACAATATTCTAAAAATGTTGTCAAAAACACCATATAGAGGGAAATAATAATTTCTCTAAGCCTGCTGTCTGCAGTTGGTAATACAGCTGTGTGCAGCCATCCCTCCCTGCCACAGGAGCATGCAGCTGACTTGTGTTGCCCACTTTGGTTCACCAGACTGCTCAGGATTTTTTTGGCAAAGCTGCTTCCTTGCTGGTCGGTCCCCACTCCTTGTATTTCTGTAGGGTTGTTCTGTATGGAATGCAGGACTTCTTACTTGTCATACTGAGCTTCAGGAGGCTCCTGACAGATCATTCCTCCACCACACTGACCACCTACGTGGTCCCATGCACGACCTTGCTGAGGGCAGGTGATTCATGGAGACATCCAGCAGTGTTGGCCCCAGTGTCAGTCCCTCAGACACTGCTAGAAACTGGCCACTAGTTGGACTTACACCACTGGCCACCATCCTTTGAGTCAAGGATACAGTCAGTTTTCCACCCACAGTGCCCATTTTTCTCGTTCCTGTCTCATCAGTTTGGCCACGTGACTTAAAGAAAAAGTCCATGTCTCAAATGCAGGACTCTCTGTCCTCTGCCCTTCTCCTACACTGAAACCTCCCCCAGACAGTATGGAAAACTTCATGAGAAAGATAACTCTAGAGAAATAGTTCTTCTTGTAGATGTGTTACATGCTTGGTGATGATGGATGCTGTCTGGTTGAGAGTCAGGTCTCTAGGGTCTTCATCACCTCTGCAGCTCAGATATCTGGACACACACCTTCCCAGTTTGTTGTCCCTGTTCTTGGGTGAATTCTGACTTACATGATCTCTAGCAAATGGAGATTATTTTGGCAGTCATTTAACCAGCAGATCTGATTTGTCACTAATTCCTCTTTGAGTGTATGGGTCCCTCCTCTTAAATACAGGCACAGGGCTCCTGTTGCCATTGCTCCTTCTTTTTAGCAGCTGTTCCCAGGGCTGGGGCTCAGCACTGATCTCCTTTGCCAAAATGAATGGGCAGGACAGTGTCTAAAAGGAGGTGTGATTGCTCAACACCAGGGGGGGAAAAGCTTTGAGACCAACACCTGTGTCAACACATTTAACATTATATGCTAGGGTGATGATCATATGACTATTTTGTGCAGCATATATGAATTACAAGTACTGAACAAGAAGTTTTGGCCAAAGAAAATTGCAGGAAAAAAAAGTAATGCAAATGTTTCCTTTCAGTTATCCCTTTACATTTTATTTCTTCTAGTCACCTTTACTCTCCTTCTCCACTTTCTTTCCATTTTTCTCTCCATTACTTCTGCCATCAAGCTGTACTCCTCCTGTTATGAACTGGGAGTGTGTTCTTAAATACAGATTATTCTGTTAATGTCTGGGTGAAAGGGTTGCAGCATGGTAGGTGATCCATGGAGATAGTCTAAGGGCAGGTATTTACATTTCTTGTTAATAGTCTCCACAAAATCTAATTTAGGATATCATGAAAACTGATGGAGTCATGTTGGACTGCAGATCAGGGCTTCCTGCAGCCATTCCAGTCTGCTCTAGCAAGATGAAAATGCTGTTGTAGTTAATGATATCAAATAATTCTTGCTTGCTATGGTAGCTGGGAGCTCTGTGGCAGAGCTCAAGTTTATAATAGAGCAAGAAACTCTGTGGAATGTTAACAGTCAGAAATAGATACCTCTGGACACTTGGACATGCCTGCATTTACCCTAATTGTGTTTCATGCTTCAAGCAAGTAACTCCTTGGGTGTGTCACTCTGGGATTTAACTGAAAAGTTCAAGGAGAGACATCTGATACTTTATTATTTTTTTTTTTAAATATAAAATGCAGTATGTAAAACTTAAGCATCAAATGTTGAAATAGTGAAATTTCTTTAAAAGGTACATTTAGATTGTCAACAGCAAATGATTTACAGGAAAATTAAAGCTGAATAGGCATGAAGAGCTTTTAGTTTTACGTTCCATTTGGAAAGTGTTTTGCTTGTAGGAAAAGGAAAGAATGAGGGAAAAAACTGTATTTTTTTAAAGACAACATATTTGATTGCTGAGGAATGTAGACAAATGTAGACCGGGCTGTAAATTAGACTGATGTGGCTGCTTTTCCCTCAGATGGAGCTGCAGCACTTGTCCAGGTTGCTGAGGTGGAGTTTCCCCATAGGAGTACACAAGTGGTGCCTCAAGCACATGATTTAGGGTGAAAGAAGCTGTGTTTGGGAGGACTGTCATAAATAATTTTCATTATTAATTTTTCATTATTTCATTACACATTGGGGTCATCTCTATATGTATTGCAGGCACAAGTATGTTAAACATTTAAAAAATATATTTTAGAAGTTGAAGATCAAGGTTTAGATATGCTCCATTTCAATGCAAGCAAAACAAAGCTCACGAAGAATCCTGTGCACGCTTTGTCCTTAAATCTAAGTACTTTTCTCCTCGAGTCAAATAAGTACAGTTTCCTTGGTGATCTCCATGTGTCAAGCACTGAAGATTTAACTTTCTGTTAATCCTTTTCTATTTTAAAGAAAGTATTCTTAGCAAGAATCAACAGAGCTTGCCAAAGGCATGTTATTAAATAATGGGTGGTCCAAGTGTAGGCTTCTGGGTTAGGATATCCAGAATTTTTTGCTTAAGCAGGCACTTTTTGTACTTACTGCATTTTCTTACAGATATTATAAGTTACTAGAAATTATATGTTCCCATTTTATTATGAAAAAAAGGAAAATTTCCATATATTAGTTTGTGAAGTTGTGTCTGATTTTCAGAGTTAGGAATCTGCAGATATTTGCATACACATAAAAAGTGAAAATAGGGGAGCAATAAATTCTTATGTGTGTATGTAATTTCTAAAACTCCTGTCTTTTGTGGCTAGGAAGTTTTGCTCCTTATGGAATTGCTATTTGAGGATTGCGAATTCTGTTCATCTGCAAGCAAACTTGAGTCCTCAGCTATTCTCTTTATATTCCAGGACCATAGTAATCCCATTAAAAAACCCTTAGTGCTGTGTATATGCCCCAGTGAAACTGGAGGGATGCTTTGGGCCAGTTCTTGATCTAAGGTGGAGAGGAACAAGTTAAATTTGAGTCCAGGCAGAGGCCAAGGTTCTGGTTGTTGGGTGAAGATATGTTTTGTTTTTCAAAGGAAGCAACTGTGACAAGGTGGTGTCTGAAAAACTTCAGCACAAATCCAATAATGTTAATCTTATAAGGTACTTCTTATAAGGTACTTCTTTAGTGCAGATACTCCTTTACTTTCACTATATTGTTTCTTCTCTCCCTTGCAAATACAGTTTGCCAGAAGTGGAGTTAATCAGGTTGTTGGTAGTGACATGTATATGAAGAGTATGCAACGAGCAAGAAAGGTACATGAAAATGGAAAGTGGGATAGAAATAAGATTTTTTCCCAGACGTGATAAGAGATGCAGTGTGGACTGAAGGGTTCACAGTCTAAAGTGAGGTGATGAGAAGCAGCAGAGAAGAGGAAAAGAGAGAGCAAGATGATGCAAAATTCCTGTCGTGTGTTCATCCACATATGTTCACATCTTCATGGGGTGACTCAAGGTGTGGACTCTGAAGATAAGTTGCAATCACATTTTTTCTTTCAAATACTTTCCCTTAAGTATGAAGAACATGGAGTGAGATTAAGAGTCGGAGGACAGATGGAATGTCCAAGGGCCAGAAGTAGTAGAGCAGATGACAAAGGCTGGGACAAGTTGTCTCTGTTGTCTCCAGGGAAGCTGGAGCTCCCTGCTGGAGGGGCAGCTGGAGGGCCATGGAGTGGGCAGAGCTGGGGTCAGACTTGCTGTGCAGACACCCTTCATGGCAGAGACTGGAGAGCTGAGCAGGCCAGGTGAGCCTTGCACTTTCCTTGTGCTCTGCCCACAGAATTTCTTATTTTCATCATCCTGGCAACTGGGGAGGCCACCTGAAACAGTGAATGAAATATGGGACCTCCTCATATTAATGCTTATCACATCAAACCAGAGCGTCAGGAGATACCAGAGCTGATCTGATTTTGTCATCACACCAGTACTGGGATGCTTGCCAAACTGGACTAGAAATACAGTCACATTCTTGTTCTGATAAGCTAAAACCAGATATACTTTCAATGGACTTGAGGAATCTGTAGTATATTCTTTTAAGGCCAAAGAAATTTGATTCCATAAATTTAGTCTGAAGGTGGATGATCCCGTTGTATTGTGGCTCTGCCCTGGGTCGGGAGGGGGAATATACAGAGATTTCCTGATGCAGAGATCAGATCTCTCCTGATTTTTCCCTCTTTCTCTGCCATGCTGGACATGTGGATGCTGTGTCCCCAAGTAACACAGCTTAGTTTAAATTTCATGAAACTCATACTGAGACATGACCTGTAATGAAGTCACCATTGCCTTGGCGTAAACTGTGCCAGTTATTAATGGAAACATAGTTAAGTGTAACAGGATTTCTTTTATTAAGTATTCTGCTTATTTATGTGGCCTTGCAAAGATGATAAAAACTGCTGGAGATTTTCCCTATCCTGCTCTCTTAGTTATCTACCCTCAGATCACCTGTAGCACAGAACTTAGTTTGCTTTTTTTTGGTTCTGTTGGCCAAACATAATTCAGCTTTTACCAGTCTTAGAGTCAGTGTAGCTCCTCTTTCCTCTTTGTTGTCTCTTTACCAAGTCATCAGATGGCAGCAGCTCCAGCATCAATTGTCACTTTTGGAGGAGCAAGTTGAAGTCTTTCTTTGAAGCTCACCCCAGAGGACTGGAGGAGAGGCGAGGGCAGCTCTGAGGCCCAGAGCCAGCTCTCTGCAGGCATGGTGGGATGTCTGTGGAGCTGTTGGCTGCAGAAGGGAAGCTCTTGGCTGTGGTGGCTCCCACCTCGCTAGCAGGTCCCCCTGGAAGTGTTCCCTGTGGGGATGCTTTCCCAGCAGCCACGCTGGGAGCTCCTGGCAGAAGGGTGATCTGTGTGTGGCATGGGGAGTTGTGGTGCTGTGCACACCCTGCTGTAGGTAAAGCTCTTCTGTAATCACCTATTAATTATATTGCTTTTAGCTCCCAGCATGTTTTCTTGGAGTCTTTAGCCAGAATTAGATGCTCACTTTCCTATGCTCATCTGATAAATGGAGACATAGATTTTTTTGTTGGAGAGATTGACTGATTTCCTTCAATCATCTGCTGCAATTACCCATTTCTTAATGATAAGAAATGCTTGACTGATACGTGGTTGGCAATCTGATACAAGGCTGTAATTATGAACTAGAAAGATTGTGCTTCCTGAACATTTGTGATCTTTAAAAAAATAATCTTCTTCCCATCATTTTCTCAAATAGAAAAATAAAGAAGTGAAATATTGGCAGGATTGAGCAAAAGTTGTTCCAAAAAGCATTGCCCTGGGGAATCTGAAGGAGCTCTGTGCTGAGAGCTACTTTCCTTCTTCTGTCTCCAGTGGTGGTATTCAGAAGCACATAATTTAGGACACGAATATTTTCCTTAGATGTATATTTCATAAAAAGGTGGAGGTTCTAGCTGAATTCTTAACTTTCTGCCATGGTTTTCAAGGTCAGAATACAGTACCTCATATAATTTAAGACCTTGCAAGTTCCCACATACCATGATAGTGTGTCCAGATAAATTGTGCAGGTGGACATACAAGCAGATAGAGCAGTAGACTAATTGCTCTGGGTTTTCTTTATGGAATCATCCACAATTCCTTAAATCTGCTGTGCATTTACCACAGCTCTTGCCAAAAGTGCCCTCCAGCTGCATTGGTGGAGCACCAGTTGCTGCTGACAGAAGGGAAGTGGTGTCTTTGCTGCCTTTCCCAGGCAGAGCCCCCTCCCTCCCTCCCCTCCTGACTGCCGGTCTCACAGGCAGAGCTGCCTAAAGAAGATTGCAGGTCACTTCAGCAGAATTAGCTCCTGCACTTTTCACACCTCCAGCTGCATGGATAATCCATGCCACAATAAATCTGCCTCTCCAAGCTGCATCTTTAAGGAATTCTCAAGCTGAGGCCAAGAGAATGACTCCAGCTCTATGGCCAAGGACTGTGACAGCCAGGAAAGCTTCGTTGTCATAATGGACAACATCTAGTTCCTTTCATCACTGGAAAACCAACAGGGTTCAGTTTTTTTCAAGTCATGTGTCCTCAAATTCACAGTGCAGTTCCAGAATGCAGTCTGGAAGCCCGTCCTTGCAATACATGGCTTCTCTGTGGAGCTTGCAAGAACACACAAACTTGCATTGTGGGGCTGACTTACGTTTTTGTGGACACACTGGCCACAACCCCCATTCCCTGTTCCCCTGTGCCACTATAGGGGAGGAGGTAGAGAATTCAGGAGTGAAGTAAAGCTCAGGAAGGAGGGAGGGATGCAGGGAATGTGTTTTAAAGTTTGGTGTGATCTCATTACCCTGCTCTCACTTGATTGGTCATAAATTAAACTAATTTCTCCAAGGTGAGTCTGTTTTGCCTGTGGTGGTAACTGGTGGGTGATCTTCCCCTGTCCTTATCTTGACTCATGAGCTTTTATTTGTATTATCTGATGAGGGGAGTGGTAAGAGAGGCTTTGGTGGGCACCTGGCATCCAGCCAGGGTCAACCCCTCATCAAAAAAAAAACCAACCCTGAGAACCCCCACCAGATATATACATTTTGTTAGTTAGTTAATTAGTTATAGTTATATATTTATATATATTTTTAATACATATATGTATATTCCCTGTTAAGTAGGAACTAAATATTGCAGTCCTGTAGAAACACTGAAATCAAAAAGTGATCTACTTGTTTACTAGTTCATTAATTTAATGTTTCCCTGGAACAAAATATCTTTCCAGTTCTGGAAACAGATAGGAAAAGTGGTCCTCACCTTTCTGTGTTGGTATTGCTGACAATCTGGTCAATCTGAATTTAGCTGTGAAAGCATTTTATTTTCTTATCTGAACAGTATCTGCAGTGACACATCTCAATTCATAATATTAAATTTCCCCAGGCTGGAGACAGGCAATGAGTTATTACTCTGAAAAATGCTTCGAAGTAAAATAAACTGCTTTGGAAGTGCTCTGACTCCTTCTAGCCAGGAGCTGCTGGAGGAGCTGCCAGTGGCCTTGGAAGGTGCTTTGCACCCACAGTGCAGTCAGGGAGCTGGGATGGGGTGGATGGGAGCTCATTGCTCAGCTTTGCTTTTCGGCACCACTGCGTTCCCAGGGAGAGCAGATGGCGTAAAGTGTTTCTTCAGTGGTGCTGTGGAGCAGGAATATGAAAAAATACCTCGTTTAAAACACAGTGCAAGAGAGCAGGGAACTTCAGACTGTTAACCTTCATCCAGTCTTGCTTAACTCAGAGATGTGGATCTATTCATTGGCATGTTAAATATAACTAAAATCACATGCAGCATTGTGAAAACCTGAACAGCGTATAGTAATAAAATAAAAAAAAGGTAATATATTTCTGCATTAAAAAAAAAGAAAAATGATCAGTACACAATTAAGAACAAATACTGTGCCACAAAAATATTTGTTTTAACCAGATGGTCTTAAGTAATGCAGTCAGAGCTGTGGTCACAGTACATTAGTTTTGTTTCCATAGTAACACTAGTTTGGCAGACTGAGTTATTTAGATCTGCACTGCAGTGTTCATAGCAGTCTAATCCTCATATACATGCTTTTATTGAAATTGAAAATGATACTTAGGTGATCGTGCACACTTAAATGGGTGCAGACATCACGAGAAGTCAAATTTCCCCAAAGAAAGAATGTCCACATGTACAGATGGTGTTAATTGAGCAATGCTGGTGTTAATTTTGTACTAAATATAGTGTAAATAGAAACACACAACTATAAATTTAAATATAAGCACTGGGCTGCCTTTTGGGCTGATGAATGTGCTGGAGGTAGCTCTTGAGTGGTAAGGGACAAAGCTTACCTCCAACTTTTCTGTTCCTGTGAAACTTTAAAACAAGTTAAAAGGAAACTTGTAACTGTAATCAGCTAATCATAACTTATGACATGCATACTGATCTGTGTTGAGGAGCTGAATTGTGCAGTGACTGCCAAGATTTTTCTATCAAAGGAATCTAATTTAGATCTAGTAAATCAAATTATTAGGCATGATAATTTGTATGCTTACAGAATAGGCCCCAGACAATTAAGAACAATGGGGATTTGTGAAATTTGGACTCAAACAGTTTTGCCAGATGGCAACAGCCAGAATTGTAATACACTGTTTGTTGGAGAAACAGGAACAGGTACCACAGCACTTTGGGACACAGAGTGGACGTTCTGTGGTTGGAAATAACAGCTTATAGCAAGCACAACAGGACTAATTAACTGTATCTTTTCTAAGCTGGTCAGAGTTTGCACTCTTTCAGACAATTAGAAAAGTATTATTTCCTTGAAGCATAGATAGCAAGATGATGGATTTTCTGTACAGTGCCACCAAAAGTGACCTTGGCTGTTCAAGGTGCTCCAAACCAGCAATTTTCCTTTTGCCCCTCAGCACTCCAGCAGCACCCTAATTACAGAAGGCCTTGAGGCATTCAAAAGCAGGAAAGGATTCCTGAATTAAACTTGTTAAAGAATTGGTTTTAACAAGTTTTGACAAAGACCAACAATCTCGTTAAAAACAAATGTGCTGTTCTTTTCAACCTCAGGTGAAGAAAAGGAACATAACTTTATCTTATTTCTTATTGATCATTAGAAATAAGAGAAAAATGCTATCTTAAGGTAATGTTACTCTGTATGAAGTACATGAACAGCAAAATTCTTACTTTTAGCATTAGTGTGTTGAGCACAAAAAGAGAACGTATTTTACCTATAAAATTGTGTGCCTGTTTTACTTTCTCCAGGGTAACTGGCTTGCCTTCCATTCAAGTTATTAGTGTCCAGTTATTTTTAAAGTTGTTTTAGGAAAAAAAAAAAGGACTGTAGGGGGAACATTGTAATAGTTGATGTGTAATTTCCCTCTGCCAGAGCAGAGATGCTGGTCACATCCTTATTTAAATTTGAGAACCCTGCACGAGGCCCTGTGGGCCCTGCAGAGGGAGAGTCACATGCTTTGTATGAACTGGGTTTTCCATTAATCTCTGGAAATGCCTCTAACTCTGAGATTCTGGCCAGGCGAAGGACTTGCATGAGGAAGGGTCAGGAATGTTTACTTTTGTCATGTCAAATCTGTTGTACACAAAGAAGTGTTTTTTCCACCCATTTTAATTGTTTGCCATAAAATTAATGTCTGTTAGTAAACTTCAGCCTAGTGGATTGCCCTTTGCTTTGTATTTTGAAAGCTGCTTCTTGGAGTTCGTGTTGCACAATTATGTAGCTGTGGTTGTATCTGTGAACAGCATCCTGTAATAGAAAAAGTGATTTTAAAGCAAAATGAAGTAAAGATGTAATAAAGGAAAGCATACCTAGCATTTTTAATCCCACACATGGTGCCTGTGTGTTGCAGCATACACAGAAAATATCATGGCAATTTGGAGTCACCTTGAATACATGAGGAGGGGTGAGTTTAAATCATGAACATCGGTTTGGAAATGACGCAAATAGAAATATTTTTATTTCCATTAGAAGAAACACCTGAGAATTCAGTGACTGAAGGAGGTTAGGGGAAATTATTTTGAACTGCTTGTTACGGGCTTTTTGCTTTGCCTTTGATGTAACATTCAGTAGAGTTTACAGAAATAGCTCGACTCACAAATAATTTATGTCCCATTGATCTTCTGGATCATCCTGAAGTAAGAAAAAATGTTTGTGGGTTCTCCATATGGTTTCATTGTTGGGTGGGTTTGTTGGGGGTTTTTTGGTTTTTTTTTCTAAAACTTCGCTCAGCAGTGGAAGAAAAGAAATATGATTTTCATTTCTGAGTGGGAAGTGTAAGCTAAGGAGTGCCTTTGTAGGGCAACAATTATTAGTAATAGATTTTAGAGGAGAACTGCCCTGGGGGGTGTGTTGGGAGTGCAGGATGGGGCTCTGCTGGCTGTGCACCCTGCCTGCCAGGCAGCTGGAGGTGCTCTGTGACACACAGCAGTGACATGGCTGTCCTGCACTCAGGTAGAGCTGCCTGATGTTTGGCTGGCTCAGGGCAGCAGACCAGCCAGCCCACCTTCATCTTCAAATGATCTTGGTAGAAGTGCACCAAGTGTTTTGCAATTCTAAGGTCTTAAGCAGCTTTCGTATTTATTCTGGGCAAAAAGCAATCAAAGAAATTTCCACATTCTGAAGGGTTGCTTTAGAAACTTTAGTGCTGGGAGTAGGTGTGAAAGCATGACAGCAAAATACAATTTTAATAAACATTTCTAAATAGAGTTTTTTGCTCCAATAGGATCTTTCATTGAAAAAGCCTTCAGTAAAATTATGAAATGAAAGTATGTAGTAACAAAGCCAAAACCAGATTCTTATAAAGAGACCACACACCTGACTATGCTACTTTCTTCTAAATTGCTAAATCCTATAATAAACTTCCATTTATGTGCTCCAAGTTTGAAAAACAACAACAAAAAAATCTTTTATGGGATTTAGAAAGTACAAAATGACCTGAATATAGGTATGCACGACTTGGTAGCACACAGCCATTACACAAGCAGCTCCCCAGTGTGCTCTGATCCAATTTCACCCCCATTCCAATTGCAAGGAACTGTTGATATCACCTTTAAATCCTGGTGTTTAGATTCAGTGTGTTTTGATGAAATATGTTTTAATCAGGGAAGTGAAGGCCCTGTGACTTTTGATTTGTTGCCTGCTCAGGAAGGAAAGGACTGGATCCTGCAGGAGGTTACTCTGGAAGCATGTGGGTTTTGTGATTGATGGCATTTCACTCCTGATCCAGTGCTAGAGCAGCAATCATGAGCTCTGATTTAGACTATACTTATCTCCCCCACCAACAGACATCTGTGTCTTTTGAACTTGCAGGAATAAATTTACACAGGAATGAGCAGGAACTACAGGAGTTTAGGCCGTGCCAAGGTGAAAAGCAGAACTTTAAACTGAGCTGTTTCTCAGGCAAGAGGGTTTCACCACAGCTAAGCCAGCCAAAGAAAGAGACCACCACGTGATGTTTGTCACATATACTGACTTCTAACACCTTTAAATATTCCGACTTGTCCTATCTAACCACGTGAGGTGTCACAGTGCCACACATACATACCATCCATAGCAGCATGCAGTGCAGGAACATTTTCTGTGGTGCCCTGATATCTGCTATCAGTTTGGCCGGCAGATACAGTCAGACTCAGTTGATGGCAATTAGCTGAAATAGTGAGAACTGGTGAATGCATCCAAATAGTTCATAACAATTTGTCATTTTAAAACATCTTCCTGCTGTATTTTTAGGAACAGAGGAGCAGGTTATGACAGTCATTTACACCTTCCTTGGTGCTGAAAAATACCAATGACCTGAGCAATGTGATGGTTTAATTACACCATGAGATGGGATGTGGAACCAATACCTTGAACCACTTGAGCACGACTAATTTTAAGCATGTGAATATTGTGCTTGTGCTTGGCTGTTGTCTGCTGAATTGGAATGGCAGGCTGTCAAACTGATAACTGCAGCTACCAGGGTCAGCTGGGGGCTTAGGCATGAGCTCAAGCATCTTCCCTGTCTAGTGCCAGCGGTGGAGCAGAAATACCATCCTGGAGCATTATGGCCTCTGTCAGGGTGGCTCTCTTGCAGTTCTTGTGTGCTTTTCTAAAGCACTGCAGATTTAACTCTTTTCGCTTGATCTTCTGCTTCTTCAGCTCTTACTTTTCTTCCAGTATTGTTATTTTAAACTGCAGCCAGTTCCCTGTTCATGAAATGTAAGCACACCCCATTTTGCAGATACATTAGTAAAATTAAAAAATCTGTCTTTTTAATTCCAAGTGTCTTTTTCATCTGCAATTTGTATAAAGCATTCTTTGTCTTGTTTTTAGCTTCTTACCAGTAGTTTCAAGTTGCTTCCAGAAGGAAAAGATGCACTATTGAGTAAGTAGGTCAGGGGAGCCACCAAATGATGGTGTTTCTGCACAGAAATGAGGAGGAAAGTTAAGACTGGGAGTGGGAAGCTGCTCTGGAGGAAGACAGGTGTCTCCTGGTCTGCTGCCTGCAGAAGTTGCTCACCACGATGATCTGCATACTTAATTTACTGCACACATCCTGCTGAGAGATTGACTCACATAGGCTGTCTTTCCTAAAGAGGAGAGGGGCTTTTTCTGCATTTAAATGTACAAAACCTGTTAATGTGCAGTAGTGGAACAAAATTATCTGTGAGAATGAGTCTCTTCCCACCCAAGAGAGCCTCAGTCACTTCTGTAAATTAGTTGTGAGAGTGGAGATAACTCACTTGAATGCACAAGGTGTAACTGCTGGAGGTTTCTGGGAGATGGGAGTGTTTTAAAGGTAATTGCTGTAATGCTGCTTTGGCTGATTTCCTTTTCTTTCAGAACTCAGGTTACAGCTTAGAGCTTGGTTTTCAAAGTCATTGGCCAAGTGTTGTGTTCTTGATAGGTGTTACATTTTTAGTAATGTAATCTTTATTTGAATTATTTGAAATCTTTCTGATCGATGTATGCACAGTGATTGTAAAAAAATGTACAAACTGAAGTTATTAGGATGCTAGACCTATTTTTCTCTTCTTTTTTCTTAAAATTTTCTACCTTGTTGCCCTACTTTGAGAAAGATTCACTTCTTTTCGAAAAAAAAAGCCAAAAAACCAAAAAAACAAAACACCTAAAGATTAATGATGTTACCTTTGTGATGCAAGAATGGAAAAGTAGAATGGTACTTAGACTAAATCTGTATACTTTAAAAAGCACAGAAAACACTGCAAATTCTTCATGCAAGTTTCTTTCTTTTGGAAGTTTTTGATCTTTATTTCTATGCCCTGTAGCAGTTAGGACCATCATCTGTGTTTGTGGGATGGAGGAGGACTGAACTACTGACAGTGTTGCAGAATAGAGCTTTGCAGTTGGCTTAGTTCAGATATAATTTAGGCAGAGGCTTCAGATATAAGAATTCAGTATTGCAGGGCAGATGTGGCTGAATCTGAGTGTGTGACTGAATGTCAGTGGCTCACTTGCACGGTCACAGATTGCAGTATGTTCTATAATTAGGCAATGGTGTTTAGACCTTTCCTGTTATAGGAAAAGTTTCTCCAACCTTGCCAAGGAGTTAAAATGCTCCACAACTGAAGAAATGCAGAAGTTTTTATGTTCCAATTGGAAACTCCTTGACTGGAAGTTCCGGGAGTGCAGAATTTGTGCCAAGCCTTTCTGCACTCGGCTGGGCTGGCTGCAGGACCTCGAGAGATGAGCTGTGGGACTTTGAAAACCATACTGTATTTTAGGAATCTGTTTACCTGATGTTATGAAAAATACTAATCCATAAAGAGCCTGTGGAGAAGTGATCCCTTTTCCTTGTTATCCCATTTTTTCCTCGTTTTGTATTTAAATTTTAAATACATTTAACTTTTCAACAGTTCATGTCAGAGATTTTAAATAATTACTACATTGAGCCAAAGACGAATTTTTAACCTCTTTTCTTCAGAAGCAAAGAACATGCAAATTTACAGTTATTTTCTGGCCCAGTGCCGAAACATCTCTTTTGTTACCATGAAGGAAAATAGAAAGGTTTGATTAAAACCTTGCTCAGTAATTAAATGTCTGTAGTTTTTTTCTTGTAGACATTGTTTCATTTTGGTGGTACTTGTTGTAAGGCAGTGCAAAATTTTAATAAATCTCTCAAATGAACCCCCAGACAGTTTTTATGATTTTTATACTACATTAGCAATTACAGAAATACGCTGCAAAAATAGTAAATGGCTGTTAATTGCAAGTATTTAATTGTGTAGATTATTAATTTAGCATGAAGGGCAAGTAACGGTCTATATTCTGCTTTCTGTTGGAGAAATCTTGCATATATTTTTAAGCTCTGTCAGTGATTTCACTTGGAGTAGTGAATGATGTATCTGCTACTTGGATCTTAAACCGAGCACTTGCTGAACAAATTTATTAATACACAGCCCTGCTTAGCACTACCTACTCAACATCGCCACTGGAAACCCAGGTCTGAGCACCGTGCAGTAAACTCTCTTGAGTTTAATAACATTTTAAGCTAGGTGATGTGTAAAGCTTGTAGAATAACTTGTATTTAATGGGGCATTCAGGAAGCATGGGGGATTAAGGCTACTTTCATGCAGAGGGAGCTGGAAAAAAAATGTGAAAACCATGAGGGAAAGGAAAGGGCTGTGGAGCAGCGCATGATTGCTTGGGGTGGAAGTTGATTCTTCTGAGCTAAAATTAACTAGACCTTTTTCAAGGTTGGCTTACACATGGTTACCCCATTGAATATCTATCTGTAGGATGGTTTGTACTGGTGAAAAAGCCACAACCAGTATAGCCGTGGTTCCTGTGTTCAGAGCTTGCAGGCAGCTATGCTTCAGGTCCAGTTTTTAATTTGCTCCACAGAAAAAACATTGCTCTGGATAGAGAGTTGTCTGGGGAGGGTTTTGGTGGTGATGGTGAATGGCACCTGCACTAGGAGTGAGAGCTGATGCTTTTCAGCTTTAACATATGAGATAGAATGATTTTTTTAATCCTTCTTCATGTTCACCCCGGGTGGCAGCCTCTTCTCCCTCAGTTCCATTCCATTACTGCGTGGTGCTGGGTGTCATTTCAGGGCCCCCTCTCTCCTGCTTCTGCCTTTCCTGGCCCAGAATCATGCTTTTATTTGTTTCTTTCCCCCCCTCTTTTGTATTTTTTCTCCAGCTCATATAAAGCTGCTGAAGGACTGCTTCACTGTAATTACACTGTAATTTGTGTAGGTTTGTGTGCAGTGTGTCAGGCCCTTCACCCCTTTTGCTGCAGAGACGATCCTTGCAAGGAGCCTCTAGATTTATATACATGGATTTGTCTGGGCCTCAGGTGGAGGAAACACCCCTTTAACTTCCCAGTTCTCTTTTAAGGGAACAGCTCAAAACTGACTTATTTTAAGCAGAAACCAAACCCTGGAAAGCAACCTTTTAACTTTTGAAGGAAGCTGGGAAACTCTTTACTTGGGAGGCAGCAAATGCTGGTGCTCCTCAGGGTGAAAATGCTGCACGTCAAACACATGGAAATAAAATGTCAGCGAATAGCTACAGAAAATGTAGTAATCTGTGAAAGTATACAAATCTCCTCTCTACATTTACTTCTGGGATGTTTTGCCAAAATACTTAACTGTGATTATATATACAGTTTAACAAAGCCTGTGCAATCACCAAGGACATCCAGGTTTGGTCAGCTGATGTAACAATCTGTTCTTCAGGATACAAAAGAATTTCTGCATAGGCAAAATCATAATTTAATAATGTGAAAGCAAGTGCTTGCTAAATCAGGGTGGTAGCTTCTTTTATTTTAGGTAGGAATGCTTCCATGCCAATGTCAAAGCACGAGTTCCGTTTCTGCTTGCAACATTCCTGCTTTGAAATGCATTAGTATGCCAGAATCCTTCAATTTGAGGTTTAGTTAAAACAAAAAAAAAAAAAAAAAAGAAAATTATTGAATTTTCTATCAGCTGTTTTTAACTTATACAGGGAAAAAAGAAAGTTTGGGAGATGTTTTGTGGGGTAATGTAACAGCAGGTACTAAACCAAAATATTTGCAGGGAACCAAGAAGTTTTTGGACCTGCAGATCTTTCATTAGAAGAGTATTGTTTTGGGGATCTCTGCCTGTAAATGCCACTGCTCTTTGACACTGTTTCTTCCTTCCTTTTGATGGTGCTAGTAAGAAAACCAGGGCTGTGCTGCCTTTTAAATTTCCCTTTTATCTGTGCATGCTGTCTTCTACGTCATGCTGGAGTTCTTTGTGTGGCTGGGGCATACGTGACAGGAGCACTTATTTCTCTTTAATTAGGGACAGGCAGTGGGTGTGAAGGCTCCTTTCGTAGCCTCGAGACTGTCATACACTCCTCCAAACAGCTCAGGCAGTCACCTGATGCTAAACATCTCCTCTATTTTTATATAAAAATGGATATTTAAGGCTCTGGCAGGGGGCATGGGGGGGATGTAGTGTTTATTATCCCACTGGGAAGGGTTGTACTTGACAATTGGTTGGAAAGTCCTTGGTGGTCAGCAAAGTTGTGGGAAAAGTGTTTGATTTTTGGCAGCTTGGGCAGTGTATGGTGATTGTGAGAAAGCCTCCACTGACTGCCTGGCGTGGCTGCTCTGCTATTTACAGACAGCCAAGCTGCAAGTGGCAGCTCTAATTCAGAAGAATGCTGCCGATGCTTTGCAACATTATTGGATTTTTTTGGTTGGTTTGTTTGTTTTCTTTGTTGTTGTTTTTTCCCCCCAAGCTTTATATGCATTTTATGCTTTTTTTCCCCCTCACACATCACCCTGTTGACTGCAGCAGTGTCAGTGTAGCCCTGGTGAGGCCAGAGCAGGACCAGCCTGTTGAAGCAGAGGAGGAATGTAAAACTCCTTGTAATAAAAATAGCCTGCTTTATATTTTACATGTAAACTAAACTTTGCCATTGGTATGGGACGTTGCCAGGTATGCATTCCATCTGCTTTGTGACCTCTGCAGGACTAATGCAAATAGCAGTTGACTTCAGATAATTCCATGTTATTTAGCTCGTTAATTTATGTCAGTCAGAAGACAGGAGGACTTTTCTGCCAGCAATAAATTAGTTTCTGGTATTGATTTACTGGTAGTGACATGGAAGAATGAGGAATGACATTTAGTATGGCTATGTCAAAAACTATTATCTTAATATCACAGAGGTCAAATTTTAATAGCAGCTGCCATGCCGCTTCCCTGAATAGGGAATACTTCCCAAAGTGAGGAAAACATACATGGTATTACAGGATAATAACTGGTGGGAAAGGCTTTTTTTATACTCCAGCAGCCCTGCTTCTCTCTGGGTCAGCTGAGATCACTGTGTACCACTCATAAGAGGGTATTTTCTGGTTGCAGCAGAATTGCTGGATTCTAGACATGCCTTCAAGCCATGTGGCCACATCTGATTGCATTTGAAGAATGCTGCTGGGCACGTTTATCAAGGTGCCCATGCCAGGCTGCTCTGGCTGGGGCTGCTGCTGGGGGCTCAGGGGGGATGGACGCTGCCCTACTGCAGGATATACAGAGCTTCCTCAGAAGGGTGTAACTGACTTCCAGTTAATAGACATATTTTACTGCCTGTATTCTTTTTAATGGAAATAGTTTTTCTTTTCTTTTGTGTATCTGGCTTTCTTTTGGAAGATGGTGGATTTTCAGCATTGGCTGATGGCATTTTGAAGAAATATGCCTATGGTGTATTATGTAAAACATTTTACACATATTTAAAAAAAAAAATCCATAAAGGTCTTCTCTGTCACAGATTATACAATGAGAACTTTGGGTTTTCATGATGTGTCTTGTTTGTGCAATGAAAATCCTTGCAGATGAGAGGTCTGTGCAAGGCCCATTAATGTTCCATTAGTGCAGTGTTAGTAAGTCCCAGGAGTTCTTTTATTGATGGTGGATGTTTACCATTGCTAGTATTGGGTGGAACGATCTCTCATTTCACAATATTGTTGCTGATTGTTTCTTCTCTTTTGTCTTAATACTTCCTTTTATTTTGCTAAGTCTGTTAATCCTTCAGCCCTCTTATATTTCAGAAAATACATTGTTGTATGTAAAGCTGCTATGTTGTTTTTTAAGAAAAAAATGCACAAAGCAAAAGAAAAAAAATCTGACTGACGTAAAGTTACATAAAGAAAGAAAAATGAAGAGTTTTGTGTTGCTTTGCATGTATACATGACTTTTGCATGGATATCTGTAGAGAAGCAGCTTCCTGAATTTACACAGTCTGTTGAATTCTTCAGTATATTCATTTTAGTTGCAGAAAAGTACGTTGTGCATTCCTACAAGCTTTATAGCTTTCTTTATAATTTTGTAGCTCTAGAAATTTAAAATTGATGCTGCACAAGGAGTGATCTTATTGTGTTACTTATTTTTTTATCTTTCCTAAGACCTTTTACCTAAACTGTGTGATTAAAAAGTATCAGTACTTGGATATAGTGTTCTTTTAGTAATACCTTTTAATGTTTTTGTAATTTCTTTAGATCTGTTAACTCTGCCACTGCAATTTGTTAGAAGTTGGACTAGCGGATTTAAGCAGACATCTTTACATTTATGCATTGGGTTTCATTAGGAAGAGTGAGAGGTTTCTTCAAGGTTTCCCAAGGAAGTGGAGATCTACTGCCAGTAGAGGAGCACAATACACACTTTCCAGATAAAACCAAATTTGGGAAGAAAGAGTGGTGCATAATATGACGCCTTGAGGAACTGCTTACATTTTGAGGAAGAAAATTATATATATCTATATCTATATATATCTATATATATCTATCTATATATATATATATACACAATTTTACAGAATGAAATCACATGGTTTTCTTACATGGATGTAGTTGCATGAATCCAAAAATTTTAATTATTGGAAGATGAAGCATGCCAAAAATTGTGGCTTTTTCACTATAACTCCTTTCCTCAGCTTTATTTCTTATTTTGTGGTTGGCAGATATTCCTGTGCTGTGATTGGTAAATTCAAACAGAACTTATTTCATTTAACTTCAGCTGCTAAGTTCAGTCCTAGTCAGGGGATGTGGATGGAATAATCCCTGGACATTCCTGTTTTATAAACCTATTTTAGGATCTAGTGAATTACCAGCTGAAAGTGCCTGTCTCTTATTGCTGATTCTAGAGGAAGCATCAATCATTACTGCAGAGCAAATGTCAACCATATACATGGCTAAAATTAAATACCATGAATCCAATGTCAGGACCAAATTAAAAAACCTCCACATCTTCATTTCTAAACTTCCCAGAGTACCTCCCCCAGCTTCTTCCATCAAAGGAGCTCTGCTTTTTTCCCTTTTCATGGACATCTCACCAGGCATTTATAGTCATTCTTTAAAGTGTTTATGGTCCACATAACCATAAAATGATAGATAACATTACATTGCTTACTGGTGATCTGTGTTGCTTTCATGTTTACAGGCAACCTTTGCTTTGCAGGGTTCCATAAAAGAACTTGCTTGGTTCACTCCCATTTAATATAACTACTTGCTTCTTTCCCAAGGTATTTATTTTGGTGAGATTTTTAGTTTTTATGGTACTGTGTCACCTAATTTTTGATATTGTAAAGGACTGAAAGGAACACTTGAAAGGAGTTGCTATGACTGTTGGTTTACAAAGATTTTCCCATTTTTTTGTTAGATGGCTGTTTAAGTTCCTTTAATAGTTTTGCAGCACTACATCTTTTTCTTCTTCCCTGTTGGCTGCTTTTTATTTCCAACACAGATATTTCTCATTCTGCCAGACACTGAAGGTGTAATTACCCACCGTGGATTGCACCGAGAGCTTGCAGAGAGAGGATCAGCCAGACAAACCAATATTAAAGTTCAACCATTTACTACCAGTGGGCAAATGTCTTCTGTTTGGTCCCTGCTGCTGTACTGCATTAAATAAAACATGGTAGGCAACAGAATCTCTCAATCTTTCTGTTGTCCAGACAGTGCATCATAGATTGGGGCCCTAAGCATATAAACCCCAACTTTACCATCTTGACTTCAAATTCTGAAACCATTAAATGAAATGTGTGTAAAGAAAACAAGTCAAGAGCACTTTCATCTTATTCCCAGTTTATTTATTTTAATTTTGTACTTAAATATTGTACCAGATTATCTTGATTGAAAAAGTCTGGAATTTAAAAAATGACCAGGTCTTGTTAGAATTGCATCTCTGATGCCTCCCTCCTGAGAAATGCAGTTATTTGATTGGGCTTTGTTATTTGACTGCAGCTTTCTGCATCTCCCACAGCAGAACTCTTTACAGGATAAATAATGTAAGAGAGAAAAACAAAGTGGCACACTAGGACACATTATTCAAGGAAGTGATGTCGCAGAGCAGCATTTGGGTTGAATCAAAACGATTATTTATATTTTTTAAGTATCTGCTGGTTTCCTCTGCCAGGAGTGTGGCAGGGCTGGGGTGGCTGCTGCTCCTGTCCTGAGCAATGAACTCAGTGTTCTCTGAGCTGTAAAGTGCCCAGCACAGGGCTTTGAGGCAGGCTGGGTAGTGGGAAAGCTAAAAGCTCTCGGAGGTGGGAATGAAGTCTTTCAACCGTGCATAAAATAGCTTGATTCAGGTCTTAAAAGTAAAATATGTGATTTCATAATGGGCTGTGAATGACTTTGATACCGGATCTATAAAGAGTTTGAGACACATTTCAAATCTTGTTTTTCTGGAATAACCCCTGGGTAATTCAGAATTTATTGGATTTCATCTCTGCACAATGCTGGGAGGTGCTATGAGTGAGGGCTGGTGCAGGGTGGCTGGGAGCAGTCCCTTGATGTCCTGTTTGTGCCTGGCAATGGTCTGATCACACGTGAGGCAGTGGAGAGGTTAAGTCCTTTTAGCCACTACCAGCATCTGCTGGCAAGGAAAGGAGTTTTCTCAAGTTTTGCATAACGGGACTACTGAACAAGTATGTTTTGAAGTTGTCCATGCAGAAAACCTTTCTACTTTAGCATGTCTGTCCTTTCAAAGACAAAATGAAAGTAGGGTGAAGCCTGGAAGGTTAAACACCTGCATGGTGAAGTGAAACATTATCATTTTGATTTAAAACTGAATGTTTCTGCTCTTAATTCCAGAGATTGTGGTGTTTATTGTACCAACATCTGGTTTCTGTCTGTGTGTCCACAATATTGAAGTAAGTTTATAATTTGTTTTCACTGCTTAATGTTTTCACCTCCCAACTGATAACTTCTTTATCCTCATCCTCTTGGGTCATTAGGTTTTGCTGGGTTACTCTTTTTGCTGGACTTATTTTGAGAGCACTAAGAAAAGCTTACTTTTTACTTTTTTTTAAACAGACTTCACAAATAGTTGAACTATAATTGTTACAGCAGATGACTGACTTTAAATGTGCAAGCCTACAATAACATGGTTAGGTTGAACTAAAGAAGTCCAGCAGATAAAATACAGGACTGGCCAGGGTGTGGCTGCTATTGGGGCATGGTTTTCCTTCCCTCTGCAGGCATGCACATCATCCCTTTGGAGAATATAGCATCAATCCATTGATGAGGCTGAACACCCAGCCTGCCTTGCCAGACCTCAGCCTTTGTGAGCATCCTGGCTCTCCCACTGGGTTTCCAGGGCTGCTGGCCCAAGAGGGGTGGATTTTTCCTGGGCTTCCTCCACTGCTTTCCAGGCTATCCCATCTGCGGTGGGGCTGGAGCCCAAGCTACCTCCTCCTTATGCTTTGTTTCATTCCTCTCAATTAGTTTAGCACTTTGAGAAGGAAACTCACTGCAAGTAAGGGTCTTACTTGAATATCTGACATAAAAAAGATACTGGGATGTGCCAGCTGCTTGTCCTGTGCCTGCCTCTGTGACTGCCCTGAAGCCAGCTGGGCAGCTGGCTCCATTCTCATCAGATGATCCCAGTCATGGCTCCTGGCTCTTCTTGCTTTCTAATTACATACAGGCAAAGAAAAATTTAACAGGAGTATATATTTAAACAAGTTTTTTGCTGGTATTGTGCCATTTTGCACCAGCTAAGTTACAAGCAATGTATAGAGCCAATGCCAGAATATGCAGAGCCAATACCAATGCCAGAACTTAATGAAAAATAGAAAAAAGAGTTAAATGAATTTGGGAAAACCTGCATTACATAGACATGTGCAAAAACAAACCCCTAAGAAAAATACTGTTATTGGCCAAATGATGTCTATAATAAAAGGATAATATCAAAAGAAAATGTATAATGGAAAGAAACTGTTTTCAAAAGGAGACAGAGTAAACAATATCAGCTTCTTCAGGAAAAAATACCATGCTGTCCCAGCAGATAAAGCCACCCTACAGGAAACAGTGATGGAAAGAATAAGAGGGATGGGTTTTGGCATTTCAGAGTCCACTATCTAAAGGCTACAGCGTGACAGGGAGGCCTGTGTGATGACTGCTGGGTTCCTGACTAGGAAAAGGTATTACATATTTCAGGCAGGCATATCTGATAATTTACCAACATGAAAATGTAGCAATGCATCCAGTGTTTTATGCTAGAAGAGCCCAGGCACCATCCTGCTTCCACAGTGATGAAATGGGGCTTGGCTGCACTATTTTGTTTGCCTGTATTTCTTTCAGCGAGCTGTGGATGCTGTTTCTGTGGCTTTAGTTACCGATGTCACCTTGCCCTGCTCAGCTGCTGCAGTGGCTCTGGCGGGGGCCGTGGCACAAAGGGCTGCACCCTTTGTTAAGTACCGGGGCCGTGGAGGGGAATGCGGCAGGGCCGGGCAGCGCCGAGCCCGGGGAGAGCTCCCATGGATTTCCTCCCGCAGCCTGCTGAGCGCTGCACGCAGCGCCGAGACCTGGAGAAACCTGTCCTGCTGCATCTCTGTCACTGGCCTGGGCGTCCCAGTGTGGGGCAGGCAAAACCAGGGAATGCTTGGGAAAGGCAAAGGGGTTGCTGCTCCTCCTCCCCTCCCCCCTGCAGGCAGCCCTGCTGCCCACCCTCCCCTTCTATTGCAACAATGGAAAGAGAAATGTGGAAAAAAAAACCTTTGCAAATGGCTTTGTGCTTTTCAAAATTATGTGCGCTAGGGGAGAAAAAAGTGTTTAAAAGTGAGTGTTAGGCTTTAAATGGAGGCTGGTGGTGGAGAGGTTGGTGTGCTTGAGCAGCAGGGGCGATGCCTTCTTCTGTGTGTCTGCCTTCTCCAGACCCCGCTCCAGAGCCTCCCACCATCATCCAGAGGAGAACTCCAGGTAGACATTCCCTGTTTGGGGCGTGAGGCCCCTGTTGGAGGATATTCACACCAGTTTAAGGGAGGAAGAGCAAAGCTCCAGCTGAACTCCTGTGTAGGCTTCCCTGCCTATCAAATCTTTGGGAATGCAGCCTGATGGCTTTTAAATGTGAAAGTCTCCCCTTTGGAATTGCCAGAGGCAGTCCTTGCATACCTCATACTTCCATGGAGCAGCATTGTGATGACTGGGAACCAGCTGGGCTTGCCTCCACATGGGGAAATGTGACAGCCTCACACCTCTGTGCAGGGCAGAACATGGCCCTGCTGAAATGCCAAGCCGAATAAGATTTAAAAATAGTAGGGATTTCTTTTTTTTTTTTCCCTCCCAAATAAACATTTCTTAGGCTTTCTGTTTTCAACTGAAAATAAAGAGGTTTGTTTTTGCTTTCCCCAGCTGACAGAACGCTCTATGACCATCTGTAGAATTTACACTAGATTGAGTAACACCAGAGTCTTGCCCAATTGGACCAAAGCAAAAGTGGCTGCCGTGAAGCACTGTTTGGTGTGACTTTGAAGCACAAGGATAAACATAAAGGGTTCTTCAGTGACACCTATACTATATTTAAAGAGTGCAAGTTTGCTGCTTTTAAAGCTGCTTAAACACATGAGAGGCTCCAATTTTAAACACCAGTCTACCAGTTGTATGTGGTGCTACATGAAAATTTTTATTTTCAAGTTTGGTTGGAAGTTGTGTGGTGAAAGCAATGTGTAATAAGCCTGTATAGTAAGCCTGTAGTTTTTCAAATATGCAAAGAGTTCTGAACTGAGCTGGAAGTGAGATTGATTTTGGGGGGAGGTAGGCCAGAAGACTCCATAGCACAACCTGTGTGCAGGTCACACCAGAAATCCTCAGCCTGCGAGTGTTTGCGTTGGCTTTGGAGAGTTGTCACAGCCTCTGGATCTACCCCCAGTTATCACCAGCAGCCTTCAGCAAGGAACACGTGGTGCTTCTCTACAGAATTACCTTCCATAAAATATGTGTCCTAGGCTCGAGGAAGGGGCTTTTTCTTGCTGGCAAACCTCATGAATGAGGGGCAGGCTTTTAATTACGCATACGCTCCTTTTCTTCTATACTCACCCTAATGCCTTTAGTAATAACATGTGCTTTTTAAGAGCTGTGTTTTTATGGGTTTTCTACTGTTGTGTAGAAAATGTCTCTTCTGTGAGGGAAGATATCTGTCCTCTGCCAATGCTGATTCAGGGCAAAAAGGATGCAGGTGCTAGAGTAGCACAGGAAAATAAGTGTGAAGAGTCCCTTGACCCACCTGGTCAACAATCCTTCCTTCCTAAGAGGACATTTCCTCTAAAACATGTATTAGGAATGTTGTTTTTATGTTTGAGCTATGTGGGGTGTAAGAGGAAACGTGATGGTGTCACAGAGGTAATGATGGCAAGATCTGCTTTGACTTAGTATTCCTTATTCCTGAAGTTTCTGTAGGATTTTTTTTGAATTACAGTAAGGGGACAGTTTTCAACAGACCAAAAAGGTTAAAAAGCTTACGGGAAAGTGATGAACAAAGGAATGGAGTAAGTATTTTGTAGACTTTTCTTATGAACTGTCTATTGCATAGATACTTCTGGCTGTGGATTACTGCACATGATTGCCTGTGTGGTTCTTTCAGCCCTGGTATGCCTATGCTTTTTTCTTTCTTATTAAAAGGAAGACTTAATATAATAGCTATGTTTTAATTTCTTATGATTCATTTATTTTTGAATGGACTCAAGATTTGGAGCACAGCTATCTTTGTGGTCAGTAGGAAGAGAAATGTTGAATCTCACAAGCTGTGCTTGGTAGCAGAAAAAATAAATTCAATAGTCATGTTACTGTAAATATAACTTTTAAGAATACACTTGTTTGCTTATTTACGAACCTAGGCAGACATAAATTGAGCAATGCTGTGCAACATGCAATGTAAATATAATAAACATGCACACAAAAAAAATGTCTGAAAAGAGGAGTAGAAATTTGAGAGAAGTGATATATGTGCAAATGCAAGAGCATTGTCCTGATGTAATGAAGTATTGTCATACAGAGTGAAGAAATATATTGTTCCCACTTTCCCAACAATCTTCTTTCCTAACCAGTCTAAAGACATATATGCAGCTGCCAACTTGATGAAATAAAAATTTGTAATGCTTTTATATTGTTACTCCAAGGAAAAGCTTTTTACTGCTGTATGGGGAAGAGAGGGAAATAAGTTCTGAGCCACCATTTTAATAATTTTATTTTTCAGTTTAGAAAGCCATAGATAAATTTTATTTTTTTTATTTTAGAAAGCTGTAGATAAGTTTTACAGTGTTGCTATCTAAAAAATGCAGACTTGAGCTTTTGAGTGTCACTGGAAAAGCAGTATGGTGAAGAGAACAAAGAAGATCAAAGAGAAATGAGAGAGTTTATTTCAAAGACATCCATAAAAATAGTGGGGTTTTAAAATTTTATTAACAATGACCTGAATTAAGCTTAACTAATTTGGGTTCCAATCTTGAAAATAATTTCATGCATGCTTAACCTCAGTCATGTTTGTTGTCAACTAATTACCTCTTACCTCTGTTTACAAACTATTAAGTAAGCATAGAATGTTTGCAAAATGAGCACAATAGAAAAATTGATAAAAACCACAGATATGCTAATGTGAAAAATCAGGCAGCCACATGAAGTATAAATATTATTTCACCTTTTAGCACTTGGAAATTCAAAAGACATTAATTCCATATCTTTTCAGTTACTGCTGAATTTGATGAAACCTATTTTTCACCTGTAGGAATAAACTAAAAATAGCCAAACAATGCAATTGAAAGTTGGTGGAAGAATACTGAACTTAAATGAACATTGCAGTAAATTGTTGAGACCAAGCAGATTTGTGGCTTAAGGCCAAAAGTTGTTTGGTTTGGCAAGAGTTTTACTGGTGCTAAGCCTATTACTGGCTATTTGAATATATATTACATTAAAGTACTGAAAATAATTGAAGTACCACACACAAAAAGATTAAGTATCTGCATGACAATTAAAGAATAATTGTGAAGAATTTATAGCAATGTCCAGTAAATCACAGCACTGGCATTTAAAATCCAAGGCAGAAATCTTGAGTTGTGACTTCTATGATAATATTTAGTTGAATCAGGCTTACACAAGTAAAATTTTAAAAATTGCAACACTAGACAACCCAGGTGAAAGGCAGGACCAAAGATGGTGAATCTCTTCCACACATCACCTCCTTGCTAATGGAGAATACATTTTTTTCTGGGATGGGGTGTGTACTGTGTGTAAATGCTATAAAGCAAAACAACGACTGAAGAACAGAGGCACTGTACGTTTTGCCTTTGAGTGCTTGACCTCTGTGGAAGTCATGCACGTTAAACTGCAGATGCAAGCACGTAATGCATGTCAAGGTCGCTGCTCGGTGGCGCTGCTGGCACCGCCACACGACTTTGACAAACGCCCGCCTGGTTTGAATTCTTTCCAAGTTCCTAACCCGCAAATTAACTTGTTTTGTATTGGTTTACTTGCTGGGCAAGAGCTGTATTGAAAGGACCTTTCACCTGGCAGTGAGTTGGAGATGCTGTTTTAGGCAGACTGAGGTGCAGGCGGTGTCACGTATCAGGTAGCTCACAAGGGCTTCTGAGCAGAGCCAGCCGAAGAGGAGAGCAGCCCTTCTCCCTTTCCAGGGATACCTGGAAATTAAGCTTTTCCACTGCCTCTATGCTCATCTACTTTGTTTCCTTCTGGAACTGAATAAATACAAATTTAAATTCTCCCAAATCTGAAGTTTTTGTATGATCTCAGTACAGAATCCAGACATAGCACAGTTTGAATAAATCAGGTTTGGGCTTGTCAGAAAAGAACTGCAAACCCTTGGTTAGCCTCGCCTCAGTTTTGAGTCCATCAGTGTCAAACCAAATGCGGTAAGAGAGTTTTTGGTTGCTGTTGATAAGAATTCCCATGAGTTTTAATTCTGCTGAATTAATGTCTGGGGTATGTGTGAGCTGAATTAATGCAATCACCTGTTCTTGCTGCATTGCCCCTTCTTTGATGGACTTGCCCCTTAGGTCACTGACCTTTCTCTGCCTCTGTTACCTCTCAAAAGGGGAAAGCAAAGCCAACCCATCAAGGAGAAATAAAAGCAAATACAAGATATGCAAATATAATTTATTTGGTGTACAAATGGCAGTCTTGGAGTTCTTGCTAGTGAAGAGGAAAAAGCCAAAGGGCAGAAAAGTCATTAGAGAAAGTGTGCGTTGATTCCCTAGGTCCTGTCTCAGATTCTGGAGAAGCTGGGACTCCTCCAACATGAGCTGGGCTTTGGGTTATTGGGTTGCATTGCCCATAGAATTCTTTACCATCCCATTTTCCAATGAACGTGGCATTTCTGCCAGTGGGAGATTTTTTTCTGAGGACAGTTGTGGAGGGGGAGATGTTGCAACTTTTTCCCACTCTTCTCCTTGCCTGGGCTCTAAACAGCACTGCAGGGAAGCAGCTGTGATCCTCGTTCACTTCTCTGTGCAACTCCTCCATGCGTGTGTCTGCACTTTTACTCCATGGTGCAACTCCCAAAAGCTGCAGCTGGGAGGGACCAGCACAGGCCAAACCCCACCAGTGACATCAGACACCCACGGTGTGGCTGGGAGCTGGTGTTTGCCTTGTTTTCCCCATGTCCTCAGCAAGGGCAGCCGATCTGGACACCCAGCAGGCTGACTGGGCTTCTGTTTGGGAAAGGTCGTGCTGACAAAGGGCACACTGGGGCTCTGCCTCATGTGACAGGCAGGGACAAACCTGCGCTGGGTCACAGGGAGCCGTCAGTTTTGGGGCCATGAAGGCGGCTTTGTTTCCAAGCAGAAGCTGTTGTTTGTCCAGCCTGTGGCTCGAGGTTGCTCCTTGTGTGTGAGGGAGGGAGCTTTGTGCTCCTGCCGGGCTGTTTGCATCCCCTGCCAGTCATGCCCCCAGTTCCACACGGGCTCCGGAGAAAGGACCATCCTTCCTGGCTGCAAAAGCATCAAATTATACCTCGCCTTTGCTGAAGAGGGGCCATTGTGTTCCAAGCTGGTGAATCACCCAGCTCAAACAAGCTTTAATATCTCATAGGACCCTATTGTTACCCTGTGGTAAAAGCTGCTGTGGGAAATTTCCATGATAACAGTGTAAATTTATACTCACTTCTTTCTGGCCCTGCCTGCGTGGCAGACAGCAGCAGGAGCAGGGACTGTCCTGCTGGAGCTGTCTGACCATCTCCTGCTGCATGGTGCTTGGGCTCCTTTGGTTCTCCCTGGCCTGATGGTGGGGTTATCTGTGCGTATCTGTGTCTGTGTTTGCTGGTCTTCTTCCTCCAGTTCACAGGGTGGGATCCTGAGGGCTGCCCTGAAGGATGAGGAACAAGTTTTGTGTATATGCTCAGTACCCTGGCACAAAACAGGTACCTTGAAGCCTGGGTAGTGCTGAGGGAGCAGACCCTGGTGCCGTGTCCCAGGTGCCTGGTGTAAGTGAGCCCTGTCACCGCTGTGCCATCACTGTGCCATCCCTGCCACAGTGCCCGAGCCTGCCAGCTGGCACTGACAGCCCTGCAGCCCATGCCCCGACCTGACCCTGAGCTCTGGGAATGCCGCTGGAATCTGCTGTGCCGCAGCCCCTGCCCACGGCAGGCACGGGCAGTGCGCTCAGTTCTCACTCCGTTTAAACTCGCAGCAGAGCAGCCGTGTGGGCATCCTCCCGCAGGCAGCACAGGCTGTGGCACTGTTTGCCTGGCTCACCGGGAGGCCTCTGTGTGGGGCAAGACCCTGGTTGTCACTGTGGGGAAGGGGACCCAGAGCTGCTCAGAGCTCCCGGGGGGAAGTGAAATTGTAGTTTTGAACATCCATTGAAGCAATCTTAAAGGTTAAGGTGTGTAAACACATGCACACCGCGCAGATTTATTTTTTAATTTCAGTGTGCACTGGTTGATTTTTTTCCCTCTGCAAAATTCCTGGGCTTTATATTGACTCCATGCTCCTCTTTGTCTTCAAAAGGTGCTGGCAAGGGTGCAGTTCTTCCCCATGTAGATTTGTGTCATTGCGTCATTTTAACACTTTATTGCAATGACTTGTTAGAAAGGTTAATGACTATCTGAAATACTTTTGCACCTTTTTTCTGCCAGATTATTTTATTAGATTACAATCTTATATTTCTATTTGAATATTATTATTATCATTAGATACTTCTCTATCTAATAGATAAAGGGTAATTTTTATTGCATTGCAATGAAAAAGCAGGAATTGTGTGGGCAAAATAATGTTTCTGAGACAGCTCTGAATCCATAAGCTTCTGTTTTAGTCTTGCTCAGGAATGGGGGAGGTCAAACAATTTCTGAAGTGTCATGTAACTTCATGTTTCTGAAACCATTGAATCAAGAAAGTTTATTTAAAACATTTGTTTTAATTACTTATAGAAATGTCTTTCTACAGTAACTTCCTATTCTTTTTGATTCAGAGATGCAGAGAAAGAGGGTGCGAAACCTTTACATGGCTTCACCTTTTTTAATTGGTTGATGATAGTTGTGAGACACTTTGGAAATACTTTACCATTTTGTTTCTGAAGGGTAGGCTGGAAATCATGCTTCAGTGTCTAATAAATGCATGCTCTCCGTATTAAGCATTCTAGACAAATCTGTTGTAATGCTTTATAGCTTTCTTTTTCCTGCATAAAAACTTAAATGTTCCTGGCTGTAACCTTGTTCCTGCTTTCTGGCATATTTTTGTTAAAATCTTAAATCCATTGCAGCCTGGAAAATCACTCAGTTTCTTACCAGGAAAACCCAGGAATGTGCTTTTAGGTTTCTGTCTTTATTTTACAAAATCAAACTCTCTTGAACTTGGCCATAGCTGTAGTTTTCATATTACTTTAGTTGTCCTCCCACTCTGTGACTTGTATATTTTGATTTCAAGTAAAATGTAAAAGAGATTGGTGAACAAAATCTAATGAAGGTATATATTCTAAAAATATTATAAATCCTCTTTTTTAATAGTTCTGCCCTCAGCAGCTCACAGTGTGGGCACTGGCACAGGCAGCCAGATGCAGAGATACTGGAACTCGTGCTTCATATGCAGGAATAGAGTACATTTGCTGGGGGTATGAAGGCTTGTGGACCTCCAGGAGATTAAAAAGCCACGCCAGTGGATTGTGTAAAGCAGCAAGGGGAGAATTCTTCTCCCTGTCAGAGCTGCATTCTGAGTCAGTTGTACCCATGAGACCCCATCTGTGCTCATTGCAGGGCTCCAAATGCCTGCTTGAGGTGATGGTTCCTGCCTCAGTGTTGCCTGCTCAAAACCCAGTGTAACTTCTTACCAGTGTTACCTTTACCAGCCCTCCTGTGTGAAAGCATTTCAAAGGCAGCATGGGACGTACCCTGAGCTCTCTTGCAGCTCAGCAGGGAGGAGAGAGTTAATTGTATGAAACTACCTTTTCTCCTTCATCTTGTTGTTCCAGTCTTCTGACAAGTCCTTTGGGTGATTTTCCCTCCAGAGTGGTCATTCTCCCTGTCTCACAGGTGTGCTTTCAGAGGTGCTGCCATGGATGGAGACTTCCTCTGCAGACTTCAAAGGGTCTTTTAGAAGCTTCTTGAAAGTTAACTACTTGGTCTGTTTTACAACAGACTTAAAATCCTTTATAATTGGCTCAGGTGATTTTTATTTTTATTTTATTTTAGGGAGAAATGAAGGGCATGGACCGGGTTACTATCTAGCAGTAGTAAAACCTGCAGATAATTCAACTTCCATTGTTGTCCTATCAGTCTATTTATGCACCCAGCAAAGGTGATTAAAGTGTTAAAAACTCTCATTACATTAAAGTCTTTGACTGTCCTCACATCTTTGGTCATGCATGGAGAATGCAACCACCTCCATTTCATGCTGATGAAGTCTTCACATTAGCCTGTGTTTTATGTATATGCAAATCCCTACAATCAAGCCAATTATATATGAGCTGCACATTCAACATCCTTTGCAGGGTGACCTGTCACAGCCACCACACTGATACCAGCTGAAGCTGTCATGTGCTTTAGTGACTGGGAGAGTCACATGGGAAATGTTGTTTTTTTAATTGAAAACTCATTTCTCTGAATTAGAACTGCAGTTCAAAAGATTTCTCATGCTTACTGGTGCATGTGTCTCACCTTCACAAGTCTTTGTTTCATGGATTAAATTGACTTCCTTCAGCTGACGATTGCATAGGATATATTTTTTCCTGCAATATCTGTTTTTTAATTGAAAACTCAAAATAAGTAGGTCATACACAGCTTAGTGTTTAGAATACATATATATATATATATTTAAAATACATTAAATAATTTAGTTGTGAGTTAAGATGAAACACAAGATGTCAAGGGAAAAAAATCTCATTACCTGCACTGTCAACTGAGGAAGCTTTGAATTGCTTGTCTTTTAAATTACTATCTTGCAGCTTCAAGAATATGTTCATGTGTAGAATTAAAATACCTGCTAGTTTAGATTGCAGATAAAGTGTGTGATTAATATGTACTTTAATTTATATTCTCCTTCATTTGCCAGAAATACCCATGCTAGTGCTTTGCATGTGTAAACGAAAACCACACAAATGGAGCAGGAATTCCTGTGCCCAACTCATATGATTTGTCTACTTGCTTAATGAAACAACTGGCCCCAAAATGACCTGTATAGCATAGGTCCCTTCAACTCTCCACTTCTTGGAAGACTGAAAGTTTGAATTACATCATACATATATAGAAGGGAGAAAACCTAGAGAAAACAGACTGCTGTTTGTTCCTGCTCCTTAAACTGTGTCCTGGCACTTTGACAGCAGTGTCCACACAGCCACCTGACTTTTTTTTCACCATTGACCTCACACATGCTGACTGATAAGGAGAGATGATGGAGGAGGCCTGAAGTGACAACCTTCTTTTGCACTCTAGGCAGTACCTGAGATGCAATTAGGAGTGATCTGCTGGGGGCTGCAGGCTTCTTGATGAGACTCCCTCATTGGTCAATGACAGTTGATCCTTATCCATTTTAAGGAGAATAGATGCCAATGCTGACAGCAGCTTCTGCACTGTGCCCATGGCTGGAAGCAGATTCAGTGGAGAAGACAGAAAATCTGAGAACTCCACCACAAGAGCCGTATTGCCTTGCTGAAGTCATTCATCTCAGCAGCACGGCCTGTCTGTGCTGCATCATCCACCACCTAGGGATGGATGATTAGGGGAAAAACCCAACACAAGAGTGGTATAATGTTACTCTGCCCTTCACAGAGCCTCCTAGCTTCTGAAAGTGAGAGGGATAAGTTGCTTTATGTCTGGTCCAACATGTGTCTGGACCTCATTTTTCGATAGATCTCTTTTTGCAGCTGATCTTACTGTGTCCCTGTAGAGCATGCTGGAGCAGACAGTTCCATATGGGCCATGTAGAAAAGTACTTCTTTATTCAGTTTCTTTCAAATCTGCTCCTTAAAAGTTTTCTTGGGGTATCTATTTCTCCTATTTTATTAAATGGGAAACCACTGTATCACCATGTATCTGCTATTCACAGTTATATAGAAATCTCTTACATCTGGGAGGAATGTGTTTTCATAGACTTTTAGTAGGCAGAAGTGTTTCAACAGATCTGTTCTCCCTCACTGTCTGCCTGATACATCCTGTCTAAGGTGAGGTGACTCTCACTAAGTGCACTGCAGGATGGGCTCACCATGAATTTATACGATGATGTAGGTTTGAGGTTCTCCAATCTCTACTAATGATTCCTGCTATCTGTTTGCTTTTGGCTTCTGGTTCTTTCCAGTTATATTTCACAGGCATAACCCAAATAATTCACACCTTTTTATCTCCTTGAATTGCAGTAGGTATGTTACTGTATAAAAGAGAAGAATAAGGATGATTTTTCCTGTTGTTTAAATGTTTTTTTTTGCCTGACCGTGATGTTTACCACAGTTCAGCATTTAACATTACTCTTTGTGAAGGAGATGATTGAATGCAACCTCTTGGGACAGGTCCTTTATTCTTTATCAGAGAAGATGTGAATATCACAAATGTATTTGCTCCAATAGCTTTTCCTGGACAAAAATGTGAGTGAGCTGGTAATGATATGCAACTAACCTTGCCAGGACTACAGAAAAGCATTGTTAGTTATTAATCAAAATGATCCCATAGAGCATAAGATCATCAGGGAGCCCAAGGAATTGTCAGCTTCTGTACTTGAAAGAGATGTACAGTCTCAGTCCAGCCAAAGTGAACAGGTGTTTTTAAGCTGCCTTTTTTACACATACAGAATAAGCTGTTTGTGTAGCCTGGTGACCTATGAATGCGAGAAAAAGAAAATGCAGAATCTACTTAATCATCAGAAGGGAAGAAAAACATCATGTTCTTAAAGATTTTCTCCTTTTTTTTTTTAAATGGTAGTTTGATATTATGGGTAATATACAACCTGGAGATCTGCATTCAGTTATCACTGCCTACATGGCTTCTGGCACGTGACACTTATTTTATTTCCTGAAGTAAGTATAACAAGAGGATGTGGTGCCATGATACTGTTGATAGTTACTATTTTACATGGAAACATTTGCATTGAGATATTGCTACTGTCTTACACAGAATAGCACTGCAAATGATCCTGCACAGTGGCCTCAGAGTGAAGGAGACAAGGGCTACTGCATATCTTATCTGAATGATTTGTGGGTAGATGGATGTGCTGAGCCTGTAATTTCCATGGCTTTTGCAGTATTGGGTGGTGTGTGATTTGAAAAACCGTTTTATCTAAGCTGCATCCCCATGCCAAGCAGCAGGGTCTGTACATGCATGCAGACACAAAACAGGTGAAATACTTTCTGTTAGTTGCTTTAGGAAGGCAAATCTCAGATGCTGTTGCTTCATAAAGTTTTCCTTCTATAGTATTGCCTTCTGAAATGAATATATATCTATAATTACTTGTGTAGTTCTCTCCATAAAGGAATTATTTATTTTGGTTTTTGATTTTTTTCTGACTATCCCTCTTCTTTCTTTGGAGCACAAAATGGAAGATTTATGTAAAGCAGTGATTTGCCATCAATTTGCTTGTAACCACAAGGTGCCAGAGAGGTGGGAGTTTGGGAATAAATCACCTTCCTTGATTTTGTTCTTATGAGATATAGTAGTGATGAGTAACATGTCAAAGCCTTCTGCACCAATGGCCAAGGGTTTCTGAGATGGGTTTGTGAAGGATGTCTGTTCACTATCTAGTGTTTCAGTTACTTTATTTTCTGCTTAGTAAATGCATCCATCTTAAATGCTGAATGTGGTATGAACAAAACACTGCTGTTGTTAGTAAATGTGTGGGGGGAGGCTAGAGCAGTTCCCTTGTGTCATGCCATGGTAAAACTCAGAGTATAAATCTCAGTATTCACTCTGGAACTGGAACTAGAATGCAGTAGTAATTTCTGTTTTTTAGAAAGAATAACCTAAGATTGTATAGACAGATTTACACAGGAAAACTCATTCACTTCACAAAGTGAACTCACATTTTCCAAGCACGTTAGCATTTATTTCTGTGAGAGCAAATTACATATGCAAGTAACTACACAACAGTATTCAGAAAGCTGAGCTTTCAGAGGCTTTTTGAGTCCATACTGGGATTGCTGCTTGCAAGAAACACAGGCTGTGGCTGAAAGAAGAGGAAGTGTAATACTAAATTAGGTTTTTATAAATGACAACACAGGCAGCCTGCGAGTTGTCCAATGTAACACTTCTTTGCAACCTTGAATTTTCATAACAATAGAAACAGTGTTGTTTGCTGAGGTTCACAGATCTTCAGTCCATCTCCTTCACTCTTCTGAAGCTTATTTTGCCTCAGCCATAACCACATGTTGTTCTGTGCCTTGATCCTTGTGTCCTGTGATTAAGAAGGGAGCAGCAGAAGGATTCTGCTCCTGATGTCTTTCAGGGACCTCACTGCTGCCTATAACTCCGTGGTGAGGGGAAGAGGACGAGCAGACTCTGATCTCTGCTCTGTGGTGACCACTGACAGGACCCAAGGCAATGGCCTGAAGCTGTGTCAGGGGAGATTTAGGTTGGATATTAGGAAAAGGTTCTTCCCCCAGAGGGTGTTTGGACACTGAAACAGGCTCTTCAGGACAGTGGTCACAGCATCAGCCCGACAGAGTTAAAGAAGTGTTTGGATAATGCTCTCAGGCACAGGGTGTGACTCCTGGGATGTCCTGTGCAGGGCTGTGAGTTGGACTTAATGATTCTGATGGATCCTTTCCCATTTAGGATACACTGTGAGTCTGTGGCTGCCTGTCTCAGCAGGGCCTGGAGTACAGCAGGAGTAGGCTGAAGGTTATCTGCCTGCAGCTGAAAGAAAACAGGCTGAGGCTGAAAGGAGGAGCTGTAGGTCGTCCATATGCCATTTGGGTGCCAAGGTTGTATCTGGGTTCCCCATGTCCCTCTTACCTCCCTATTCTAGAACACAAAGTAGTTTTGGTCAATATTTAAGTTTACTATGGCTTTATATTTTAGGCCTGCTCAATGTCTTGACAACTGTAACGCAGATGTTCCATTATTGTTTTACTTATTTCCAGTTATTATAAGTAATGTCTTAATTGATTATATATTCACATATTTATTTATTATTTAAAATAAATATATAATGAATATATATCCTATTATTTTCAACTCTTTTCAGATACCCAGTTGCAGCCCAAAGCTTTGCAGGAGGCTGCATCCCAAGTTTTATCAGATTCTCTTGGTCCTGTGTTGGGGGGGTAGCCAGATAAGGAAGTAGCATGCTTACCTGAGAATCTTTCTAGGATTTACAGGTGAGGTCTGCTGGAAACTGTGTAAACACTCTTGGTGGGAGCAGAACCTGGTGAATCCATTACTGAGTCCATTGCTGAAGTTCCACCAGTGTATTAGCAATGCCCTGCATTTGCTGTGTGAGGGGAGAGAGCTGCCAAGGTTCCTGCTTGAGGAAGGAGAGGAAGGTCAGAAAGGGTCACAGAGAACTGAGGTCACTGAGGTTCAGCTTTGTGTGGAAACCTCATGGTCAAAAGCAGTGCCTGCCTGCAGGTTTGTTTGTGTAAATGCTCTGTAAACCATAGTAATAACATCTCTGAGACCCATGGAGGCTCTATCAGTGACTTGGCAAACTCTTAAATAAAAAACAAGCAGTGCCATTTTCTGTAGGACTGAGTGATAAGGTCAAGAAGAGAGGACTGGAAAGTTGTGGGTGGTATAGTCCTGAATAAAGTGCATTGAATTGACCCTGAGGGGAAAAAAATTCACAAAATGACAATGTTTTGGAGGAGGAAAGGCAGTAGTGAGCTTCAGACAAATCTGTGATACTCTTTGGTGAACAAAATTGCTGAACTGAATTCCAGGGAGGCGTGCGTGGGGTTTATGTACGTAAGTCAAGGCCTGTGTCCCACTCTAATCTCCACTTGGAGTGTTAAATACTTTGGCTGCAGCAGGGCAGTGATTTCCCTTGGGAAATAAAGGATACCTTGTGTATCCCCTTCTGATCATGCATAGCAAGCATCCTTAATATCTTACATCTTTTCCTGGCTGGTGTCCTGGTCTCCTATGAAAGAAATTAAATAAACCCCTTGATATGCTGTGAGAGAGGAAAGAGAGCAAGCACTGCTGCAGCTCATCTGATATTCCCTACACGTGCAAGCAGAAGGGAACCGTGGCCTTGGTGTACCTGGACAAAACATGGGCTTGTCTTTCACTGAGGCCATGGCAAAGGTCATTCATCTGTCACATGGAAAAAGAGCTGTGATTGCACTCCAGTGACTTCATTGATACAGTAAAAGTGAATCCCGTCACCTTTTTGATTAGGTGACCAAAAGACAAACAAGCTGATCTGCTTTTTTTCCCTGTAATTTCTTCATACATATGGATGCAGATTGTAACTTCTGAAATAAGCTGTTATGCAGTGCCTGACTTTGCACAAACCTGTGATTTTTGAAGGGGCCATTTGCCATACAGCTTGTGGAGGTTAAAGTGTAAAAATGTGTACACAGCCTGATGTTTAAAACTCAGTGCAAGTGTTGTTTCATAGTGGAGGTACAAATGCACTGCTTGTTATTACACATTACTTATATTCCAGTGGTACTTAGAAGCTGCAGAGAAAAATGCTGTCCTAATACGCTGTGATAGTGCACCTGAAACTACAGAACAGGTCAGCACTACACATGGATGGTTTCTGGGGCAGAAGTAGTTGGTTTTGTAAATTAATGTAATTTAAAAGAAAGACATTTCAGTGTTTGTTCCTAGGAGCTGTTAGCCTTACAGGAGCTCTTTTGGCAAATGGGAACTTAAACGAATAAAACCATTGTAGTCAATATATATTTTTTTAAAAATTCACTTGCATCCTGCTTGTCCACATTCCTTCCCTTAGTCAACCATTACCAGCAGTGGCCCTCTGGTACACAAAGGTACCTGCAGAGCTACTCCTGAATTTGCCCAGCTTTCTAAGGACATGGGCCAGTCTTACTTGGACATACCTGCAGAGTAGCTATAATCACAACCCAAGTTACAGCCTTTAGTATGCTCTTGTATTTTGAGCCCTTGCAGAATTTCTGAGCCCAAAGAGTTAGTGGTTTTATGTTGTGTCATGATTCTGTGCAAAAGAAGTCTCAGATACCTTTACAAAAGTCATGTGCTTAAACACATGCAACTTGCAAATGCAAATTGAAAAAGGAAGGACTTTATTCCTCCAGGTTACTGAGATGGGTACTAATTTCACACTGGTGCTCATTGATACAGCATTTACATTTTTGACAGTAATCCTGTATTCGTGGAGAACTCTTGTATAAGAGTAGCCATGTCTAAAGACATCAGCAAATCTTTTGGGCATAGAGGCTTGTCTGCATTGCTTTTTAGATTTAAAAGGAAACTGTCCAAGGGATTGTTTCTTCCAGCTTCCTAAACAAAAAGTAATTTGATAGTTACTGGGGAGAAGATGGGCTGTTGGTGAGGTTTGGACTGCTACATTTCTCTCTCTAGTTTCAGCTCTTGATTCCCTAGTTTCAGTTGCTTGTATTTTTATTTTATGTAAGTGTGTGTATATATAATTTCAAAGAAATAAAGAAAAGGAGATTGTATGTGTATATCAGGTTTAAAATCACAGGCCACTAGGGTATTTAGAAATATTTATACACTAGCCACTACCTTAACCACTTTTTGGAGAGAAGTTGTAGGGAAGGGGTTAGTAAGAGCATGATGCATACGATGGTATTTTTCTTTTTGAAAGATTTGGAGCAGAATCCAACAGAAAAACTCAGTCCTAATGATGACATAATTATTGATGGTACTGAAATGGCAAGCTTTATATGGAAAGCTTTTAGCAATATAGAAATAAATGATACATATAATTTTTTTGTTGTTGTTGTATGAAGTACTCCAAGCATGTACTGTGTGGAATATATGGGTTTTTATTTTCCTTTTAAACCTCTGACCTTGGACCACCTTACTATAAAAGTTTCCTCAGTTTAACATAGCTAATCTCTACGTTTGTGAGCTGATAAGAGGTTGTAAAAAGTGACTCTGGGATAAAGGTGTGTGTTGAGAGTTTTCAAGATGGAAACAGTTGGGTTGGAAGAGAGATGTGAACTTGGGCATTGGTAATTGGGGCACCTGGGCAGCGCTGCACAGGACTGGCAGCTGGGAGCTGGACTGGGAGCACTGGGAAATCCCAAGCTGGAGCATGATCCCAGTGTTTCTCCCTTCACTGCCCCCTGCCTTGCATTACCCACAGGGGAGCTGACCTGTGACTGTGGTAGCAGGGTGAGAATGATGAATGGCGTGGAAAAAAACCGTGTCTAAAGAGTCTTGAAATCTGGAATTGATTATCTTGCACGGAGGAACTGACAAAAGTGTGTCAAATAATGAATGCTGCAGAGAAGGTATGTCATGAACTTTTCATGGCAGAGGGTAGGGGGATATTTAAATAACTTAAAAGTTGGCAAATTCACACTGAGTGTAATTAAATTGTGGAATTAATTCTTCACTGGAACTCACTGAGGCCAAGACTTCAGCAAGATTTAAAACAGGATTCCAGTTTTCCTAGGGAGGCAGAAGGTACTCTGAGCTGTTGCAGTGTTTTTTGTGATCTCATGCTCTGAGGTTTAGGTGAATCTCTAATAGCTTTGATATAATGACACTGTGAGGAGAAAGATGGTAGATTATTTACATTTTCTCTTTGAAACTTTTTGCCTTACTTTGTCCTGTAAGTAACTTTATGTGCTGAGAGGCACAAAAAAGCATTGGAAGGGATCCAGTGTGACCATTCTTCTATTTTTGACACTGGATGGGATCCAGTGTGATCATTCCTGTGTTTCTTACACTTTTCCATCCATGACAATTAATGTCTTCAGACATCCAAAGCATGACATTATTAGAAAAGTGGGAGAAACCTTAGTTGCCTTCAGGAAGACACAAAGATGATGTGTCTTTCTATCTTAAATGTACAGGTTTTCAGATGCCATTCACTGTTTTAATTGTATAACTGTGGTGGGGATCACCTTTTAGTTAATGAAAGCATCTGATTCTGGTTATGCTGATCTTGTTTGAATTACAAAAGGGAAGATTGCAGTGAAAACAGATGTTTAGATGGGGATGTCAGCTTTGCAGTGCTACCATGGTAGGAAGTCATACAGTAGTGATTGCATCATATGGAAATGATGAGGAATTCCTGTGGGGCCAGGCAGTGAAACTTCCAAACTGTGTGCAGAGGGGAGCAGTTTTGGGGTCTGGTGTCAGCCTCGGCCCTGGAAAGCCTTGGCTGGATCCAGGAGGATGTTGGGATGAACAGTTCCTGAGATTGCAGTTGATTAATGAATGTAAATTTAAAAAAAATTAATGAATTAAATTTAAAAAAGCTTATAAAGCTTGTGAACATTAAACAGCAAGGGGGTGATTGAAGACCTTTGCAATGCAGCTGCAGGGTCTGCAGGTCTGAGTGAGGCCAGCCAGTGCTCAGGTAGTGTGTGGGCACCGAGATGTGGACACCTGTGAACCAGAGCTGAGCAGCTGATTATTTGTAAGGCAGAAAAGAATGTAGGTAAGAATAAAGATCACTGAAAATGGGATTGTGGCACAGCCTTATAGCATCAGAGTCCACTGGAAAGAAGAGAGGAATGAGGAAAATATCAAGTCTGGATAAGAAATAAGCAGAAAAAATTAAGGCATGGTTTGTGCCTAGTGTTTCAGGTTTGTGCAGTTACATCTTAAGCACCACCTGGTCCAGCAGCTGCTCTGAATGATGTATTCCCCTGCCCGTGTGGATTTACAGTCAGGGGTCTGTTTGGACGTGTGGATCTGTTTGTGCAGGACAGCAAGCAATGGTGTACCTTCAGCAGATACTTCATCTGGGGTTTTGTCAGGTTTAAGTGGACAGTTGTCCACGCACGTGAGGCATTCAGGTCAGCAGCATCTGTGGGCCAAACAGGTGCCTGAGGACACAACTGAGGATCTTGGATGGCAGTGCAAGGCCAAAGGCTGATAGCTGATGTGTGATGCTGGTCACATGCATTTCTGTCCAAAGCAATCTATGTGCATGTGCTGTCTGAGTTATGCTGAAAATTCAGTGTTTTGTGAATATATTTACAAGAGTGTGTAAATCCTACCTTAATTCTTGATTTCTTAGTTTCTTAAAAGATGGCTACCTTCCCAGACTCTGCTAGTTCTATTTCCCAGCTAGGACTTAATAACAGATGATTAAATCAAGTCTCTTGTTGGTTTTCTGCATGTTAAGTAATCTCTGTTGGCACTTCTAAAGTATAGTTGTATTATAAATATAAAAGCAAATGGAGTTCTGGGTTTTGTAAGGTGTGCTATTGGTGTTCCTTCTGTCCTCAGGCTGGCATGTTTGCCACTTTAGCTGTGGATCCACAAAATAATTAAACCACGAGGGGAATTCCTGCAAACCAGCGAATTAACAAACATTTGCATTAATAATTAGCTACTTTTCACCACATGACAATTGGAGAACAAGAGCAGAAGAGTATGTTTTGATATATTGATACAAATATTCATGGGCTTTCTCAAAAACCTGTAAACCACCAACCCTATCTGTGAAAGCCAAACTTGAGTGCTGAAACTTGTCATTGTGGGAAGTGGCCTTTGCAAACACCTGCTTGTTAGAAAGGCAGTGCTGGTTTCTAGAACAGGTGAAAATGAACACTTTTTAGTAAAATTTTTCTTGCTTTTATTTTAGTAAGTATAGCTATGATTTAATTCCAGCTTCTTTTTGAAAAGTACTCTGTATTGCAGGAAAGAATGTGACAAGAATGTGAAATTAGTGGCTTTTTTTGGGTTGAAATACTTTATTATTTTTTGAAATCTGAAGGGAAAACGCTACAGAAATCACAGAATAACCTCATTAACATATGAAATAAATCATGAACTCAGAACTGAGGAAAAAAAAATGTTTGCACATCTGGCTTAGCACAGCAAATTTCCATATCTTGATCAGGAGAAGTTGTAAGCTGGAAATGGAGAAAAAGAAGGATGAGAGTATGGAGATCTGATTTTCCAGCTGCATGGAAGTGTGTGCCCTGGACCTAGCAGAGGCTTGTGGATTTCCAAGTGCCATATTTCACAGGCTCTGGAGGGTAATGCCTCCTATGGGAGCAGCTGCTTTGTGCCAACATCTGTATGAGCTGTCACATTAGGTCTGTAATAATGTTACAGAGCTTTAGGAGCCTTCAGAGGTGAACAACAGCAGGGAAAAAAAAAATGGAATTGTCAAATATTGTGAAACCTGTGGAGATAGATTGTGTCTTGAGGTAATTGAAGGTATGCAACTATTTTTCCTTTCAAGTTGTTTTGCAGGCTTAAGAGAGTAGGATCTGAGTCAGCCTTTGGGTAATAGGAGTCCTTGAGTCAAAGGATGCATATTTCCAGTGCTTCAGAAACACTTTGCCCACATAACAGGAGAACAGCAAGCTGCTTTTGGGCTTTTCTGCTCCTTTTGTAACATGCTTGGAATTGAGTTGAGTAATCAAGTGATGTTAATTCATCTTGCTGTTTGAAGTCCTTGTAGAACGGAGTGGGAAAATGACATGAATGCATCTTAGGTTATTTCTTTTAAAAGTGGAATTTCAGTGCTCTGCTTCATGTGGAAATACACTCGTGACAGTTTTCAAATGTAGTTTTATATGCAGAAAAGATTAAGTGATCTGGGTGTCTTATTAACATGAATTGCAGTTCATATATTGTATAGGCCTTTAAATAGCTGCTTGTTTTGTCATATCTGGCTGTTGGATCAAATAGACTCAACAAAATGTACTTTAACATATCAGCCTAAATTGCATTTGCAGGCTGTAAAATAAGGATTAATTTTTCTGATTTCTTGAGACCAGAGACAGATTTAATTTACTCTGCATCACTAGGATAGGTAGACCATTTTGCTCTGCATAAGTTTTCCTTTGCTTTCAGGCCCAGATTTGGTTAAAAATCTGAACTGGGTTTTCTTTGAACTGCATATTTATAGAAATGAGTGTTTAGTTTTTTCATGTTAGCAGGAAAATAAATACTTCCAGGAACTGTGCAGTTTGGGAAGCCTTTGTCTTTTTAGAAACAGTTTTTGTAGTGGTTATTATATATTAATAACAGTGGAAGAAAATTTTGCTGAAATAGGCAACTAGATAATATCAGCACTGGAATGCTAAAAGCAAAAAAGACAGGGAGGTATATTTAAACTTGATAAAACACAACCTGAATTATCTTTGGTAAGATAAGTTTTACAAAACTGGCTGATCTCTTGGTTTTTTGGGGTAGTTCACTTTTTTTAGACTAATGAAGTTTGTCTACCAAGGAACCAGAAAAGCCAGTGGTATAAAGCCAGGATTAAATGGAAAATAATTACTTCAAGTTGAAAAGATCAAGCTCAGTGAAAAACATTCCCCCAGAATGGTAAAGAGGATGCTATAGCAGCTTGAATTAAAAAAAAAAAAAGAGTACGGCTGAATTTAGTTCCAGATGAGACTCAATTCTTCCTGACAAGCTCTGCTGCAGTACACGGGGCTCAGGGACCCAGACATTGCCAGGTATTTGTCTGACACCTTTTAAAACCTCCTGAAGGATCAGGTTGGTAAAATGGGAGGTTGCTTCTTCCTCAGGTGAAAGTGAGCAGTGAGGTTTATGAATAAAACCACAGTTCTTCTCTCCACAATGCTTCTCCAGGGTAGGCATCCGTTCCAGATTGCTCTGTTGACTCCCCGAGCAGCCTCTCACCAGTCAGCAGTTCACCACTGACCTTCAGTGGGACAGGAGTGAAATACAGATGGTCTGCTTTGGGGCTGGTGCCTCATGTGCTAAACTGAAACACTGAGGCACAAAATTATGAACAGATTTCCTTGGAAGGACAGCATCAGTATTTATGTGTTACAGTTCAGAAATTCCTGAGTGTGGTGTTTTCTGTGTCTAGCAGTAATATCAGGGCTGCTTTTCAACTGTGAGAGAGGTAGAGCAAGAGTAACACAATTTTGCACCTGCTTAGGAATATTTGGGCTGTGGAGTGTGCGTCAGAGGATGTTGATTAGATTCACAAAATGTACCTGAATGCAGCCTCCTGCTGTGTCTAAGCTGCAAGTGCTCTTCTGCTTAGTCAAACCTGTGTTCCCAGGTGAAATAATGTTAGAGTCCATCACAGCCATCATAGCAAGAAAGTAATTGAAAACCAGGAAGAAATGATGCAGAAAGAGGTGTGAGCTTTTTAAAACTGAGGTGACTTTATGCTTGGTGCCATGTCCAGCCTGTCTCACAAAATAAACTGGTGAAGATGCCTTCATGTGTAAGGGTGTGTGTAAGTGCCCTTACATGCTTATAGTAACACTAAGTTTCCTTTCTCCTCCAGATGTGAAACAACATCTCACCTCTCAGGTAAATCTATTGATGGCTGTCTCTCAGTTCTAAGAAGTAAACTCTAAACGGGGTAGTTTCATTTTGCACAGAACAGTTAAAAATGTGCTGGGACAGAGAGGATGTGAGTAACTATTCAATGTTTTTGCTAGAGTTCTTATCAATCAGAGCAAGGGTGTTCCCTCTGATCTGCTGCTCTTACCCAACAGGTTGTTGGACTGTCTTTGACAAGGTTGTTCCCTTTTGGATGCTTTTAAAATGAACGTGTTTCTATACTTTTGGGGGCTCTTTTTGAAGGAAACAAGTTATTTTACTCTTGTTGGAAAGTTTGAAAATGAACTGGAGTTACTGGGGACTGGAATGAAGGCAGCAGGAATGTGGGTCAGGTTTTTGGGAGAATTGCTTATCAGAACTTGGAGATGTTGGGAGGCTTCCTTGAGCATGGCACTGTTCACATTAATTACCCTTGGGCACTTTGAGAGGATTTCCTACTCCTACATACTTGGGAGTAGGAAAGCAGATGATGGACTTATCAGGCTTTGATGAGCAATAAGCATTTATGATCCTTTCTTGCAACCAAGTTTGTGATAGTACATGAAATAACTTATTTACTGAATTTAGTAAACTAAGTGCCATCATTTCAGGAAAAAAAGGTGAATATTGCCATGGAAGACATTTATGTTCCCTTCATAAATATATATATATTTTTTTAATTCTTGAAAGTCATTTGTGTCATGAAGCAAAACATAGAATTGCAGACCAGATTATTGAGCTCAATGATATCCCAAGTGATACATTTTTAAAGACATTATGGTCACACAGCATAGTTGTCATGGTAATTCCAGTCCCTGTTCACAACTACTTAAAACTCCTCAATATTCTTCCACAACCATTAGTGGTCTTCAAATTGTTTAAAAAGGGGGTATTCCTGCTTTAGTTTTCCCACGGTAGTTAAGATATCTGTGCTTTTCTCTCTTTGCATCCAGCTGTCAAAGTATGTGGAAATTTGCATTTGCATGAAGAGGTTTTTTGGTGTTTTTCCTCAGAAGATGTTCTATTTTTACAAAAACTGTGGGAAGAGAACTGGACATTTTGGCATTCTAATACTACAGTACAACTGCTCTAAATACCTATTTTTAAAATCAATGTAATGTCTTTAACCCACATTAAGGTAAAATAACATTATTTTAGATATTGTAGATAGAATCAGTTCTATTATTGACTAGCATAATACCAAATACAAAAACTTTATGGTGAACCCAAGTCAATTGGGAGAATGCTGCAATATATCAGGTAAAAAGAATTCTTTTTTTTTCAGCATATGAAAACAGAAGTTCCAGATTTCTGTTCTGAGTTGAAATTTGGGAAGAGATCTGCAGTCAAACTGTGCTGCATCAGTGTTCTGAGAGCAAAATTATGGATGAAAGATTTAGAAATCTGTTGATTTTTGGAAGATTTGTGTTCTCTGCTGAGAAGATTAACCCATTTGCACTTTTTTGGTTAAACTTAGAAATGTCAAAAGTAGTGAAAAGATGGTTAAAAGCACAAGGTTGCAAGTAGGAGAATTGTTTTTGTGGGTTACTTCCTGGAGAAGTGGCAAAAATAAGAAGTTTCACTATTAACAAATTTTACCATTTTACTTCAATATTGCAGGTTTTTCCTTGTGAAAAGCCTTGAACATATTTTTCTACCTGGAGGAGCAAATATGCACACAGACTTGTTTGGATATGTATTCTCTATTTTGTTTCTTACATCCATTATATGTTCCTCCTTTAGGATTCCTCCTCCTCCTCCTCCTGCTGTATTTTTTTTTTCCGAGGCATTTTCAGGACTGGGAAAAAATCGGGACACAAATTTGCAGCACACAGCACGGCATTTATGGAAATGTCTGATTTGCTCTGAACTGTAAATTCTTAATAATGATAAGTGGAATTACTGCTGGTAATTATCTTTCTGTAGGGAACATTTCTAACTTGAAATATAAAGCCTGCCTATTAAATAGCATTTATCAGGAATGTTTCCTTAGGCATACTTTTCAGAATTGTATTTTATTTTTATCTTGAGCAAGATCTGACTCCGCACCGTTTGTGTCAGAGACAGGGAGAATAACTAGAACAGGCAAATGCCTCATAGGCAACAGGAAAGCCAGTGGAGAGTTGAAAGATGAGCTTCCAGCAGCTGCAGAAAGGATATACACTTCAAGGGTGCCCCATAAGCCTTATAAAGCAATAAAGGAAGGAAAACAACATTATGAAGGGTCCTAACAGTCATAAAATTCCAAAAATGGCAAGGATTGCTTTCATTATATAAAGTGTTCGTTAAAGCTTTAAATAATGAAATAAACCCTTGACACTGAGAATGGAAACCTTCGCCGTTCAAGCAGCCTCTGTTTACTTTACACTAATCCAGGCCATAAAAGTAGTGCCGCGCAAATTCCCCGTGCCGGGGGAGCTCGGGGATGCCCGAGGACCGCACAGCTGCCCGGCTCGGGGGCGCGGGGCTCCGGCAGCTCGCCCGGCCCCGGGCCCGGCTGGCCGGCACCACTGCTCCCAGCCGGACAGCCCAGAGGAAGCCTGACTCACAAAACCCCTGGCATTGTTTTAATGCCCTTAAACTAGCTGTTTCGGGGTTCCATTTGAGGTCCCTCCCCCCATCCCCCTTTTTTTCCCCCCTTTCTTTTGAAGCCCGGGAGTATTTTGGGTATTGGAAAAATGCGCTGAAGACTTGGCGACCAGAAAGCAAGCGGGAAACTCGTTAAGGGGTCTTCTGGGATTCAAGGTGGAGATACTAAAAAATGGCTTCTATATAAAATTATTTGCTGCTCACACACTTCTTTTAAACAGAGGAGTTTGAATTAAAACTAAGCACTTGGCAGATTATGTAGCAGATACTTAATTTGTCTATCAAATGAATGGGAAGGAATTATGTATTTTCAAGAAGAATACTTTCAAAATTCAGATGACCTTGAATCTCTTATTTCAGCCCTGTTAAAATTGTTTACCTTCTCTGTTAATAGCATAATCTGTTTAAATATTTTCTCCTGAATTAGAACCCTCTTTAGGAAAAATTACAAGCTTCACATTTTAAGTACCCATGGATCGTTATTCCTTATTTTTCACTGAAATTCAGCCATTTTCTGCTTTGCTTGCAACAAACAGGAACAAAATGTATCCTTGGGGGAAAAAAGAAAATCAAATATAGGTGGGTAAAATTGTCATTGAAACCTTTAAGCTACAGCATAATCTCCTTAAGGCACTTTAGCAGTTCTGTAATTTATGGCACTGGTTGCAGTGAAAGTATGGGATCCCATTAATTATTCTGCCCACTGCCACAGTTTGCCATTTGTTTCTCCATCCTAGTTCTGAGCAGTTTTCTAAGCTGCTGCTGTGGTTACACATCATTTTTAAGAGACATTGGAAAAGAAACGATGATATATATTTTTGTGTTCTTGTACGTGTTACATGAGATGTATTTGTGGAGTTTTGGTATCTCTGTACTTGCACCCTCCAAAATGAAATCTTTTGTCTCTTGGCATATTTTTGGGAGACCAGACAGGGAGACTGTCTGCATCATGAGTGGGAGAAGTAAATGACTCACAGTTCTCTTTATGAGGAGCTTTGTTTCATTCAAATCCCTCTTGCCAAGATGCTGACACTGAATTTGAGTCATCAGCAATAAACAAATCGTACAGAAAATTGAATCTTTAGAGGGCAGAAAATCATGGGCAAAGGAAAGACACTCACCGGCGAGCTCTGTGTTAGTCTGTGCCTGAGAGGAGTTATTGATTGCATTATTTCCCGTGGTGGATTTTTCCATAAGTGCCTTAAACTAATTCAAAGTCCCAGCCTGAAATTTCATTTTAAAAACACATATGTGTAGTGAAAACAGCGTCATCAGTCAGGCTTTGAGATCAGGGAGTATAAAATTGAGTTTTCACTGCACTAAACAAGATGGTTTTGGTCCCTGGTTTTGTCGTAAGCTTTTTACCTATGCTGTGTCGCAAAAGGCTGAGATCAGTAAGAATTTTTGGGATCTTACAGGAAAGAAGAAGGATGTGGTGAAATTTAGCTTGTATTGGGTTTTGGTTTTCTTTCCGCTCCCCTGTATAATGTAATAATTTTGAATAAATTTACTTCATATATCATGGTAGCAGTTCTTCAGGACTGGACATGTTTGTTTTCAGAAGTGGTAATAGATCAGCTGATAGGTATTTTAGTTGAAAAGGAAACTTCTGTATTATATCAGCTTCAAGAATTTTACTTTCATGAAATCAGCACAGCACCTTATTTTTCTGTGGTACCAGTGTTTCTAACCACTCTCAGCTTTGAAAATGCAAATGCCTTAAAGAAGGGTGGAAATACACAGATATTTTCATGTGGAAATATTTTCATGTTTAATAACCTTCCCTTCAACAAAACACTAAGAAGTCGATAATTTGCCGATTACAAAATGTACCTTTTCGTTTTTATTTTAAGTTGTGATTCAGTGTAGGACATGACATGTAAATGGATGGAGCTGACTCATGGAGAAGCCTGGAAAAAAGGGGATAGGATAATGGGAATGACTTCTACATTTACAGGCATTTCTTGCTCTCAAAGTGTCTTGTCCAATGTGGAATGTCCCCAGGGGCTCTCTGTCACCTGACTTGCTGGGTTTGTGCTGGGTTTGTGCATTGCTGTGACCCACCTGCCCCAGCTTCTCACCACTGTCTTTGTAACGAGGCACAAACCCAGCATTTTTGAAGGAAAGAGGAAAACCCAAAAAATTTTCAAAGAAAACCCGGGGTCTACTGCAAACAGTAACAGTTGTGATGAGCACAGTCGAATGAACTTACACTCCAGCACAGCTCTGCTAAAAATAGCTACAGAAGACTTGTTGTCTGCAGGCACTGGTGTCGGGGAGCATTGCCATGTGCAGCTGGGGAGGCTGCAGAAACAGGGGCACAAATCACAAATAAAAGAGGTGGCAGTGGGATGACAGCAGAGCCCTGGTCCTGGGCTTGGCTCGACTGGGCAGCCTTCCTCCTTGAAGGGGTGGATGGTCTTTGGTTTGTGCTGTCCTTTTCATTGCAAATGTGGCGTTCTCCCTCTTGTGCCTGGAGAGACTCTCTGAGACTTATTTCACTGGAATTGAAATAGTTTTGGTGAAAGAGGGTCAGTGTACTGCATGCTTGTTGTTCAGCAGACCTTGGACAGTCAATTCTAAATATGGAAAAAAGCAGGGTGACATTTGCTCCCTCTTGGTGTGTTCAGGTCTCTCAGGCTTGTGCTTTGCTCTTCCCCGCTGACCCTTGGGCACAGGACCCCCCAGGGAATACACCTGTGGCCTCCCATGGTGGAAACCTGTCAGGTCACCAGTGGAGGGAGGAGGAAAATAGCAACCTGTCCGGGGGAAAAAAGCCTGGAGAGTGCTGATGCAAACAGGGGGCTGAGATCTTGGGTGCAGATAAGTGTGTGCAGCCTGGGAGGAAGGGAGTGAGGAGGAGGGTGGCATCCAGCTGTGGGATGAAGCTGAGAAGTAGCAGAGCTGGACAGAGCACTTGGGAGCAGAGCCAAGGCCAGGGGATGGGGCCAGAGCCATGGCAGAAGACAGGCAGACAGAGCAGAGGTCTGCAGGGAGCTGCTCAATGGAGATGCCACCTCTCAGCTGTGTGACATTATGTGATGTCTTGTCCCTGGGACACCTATCCCCAGAGCACCCTGCAGCCATGTACTCCTTCTGCTCCTGCACAGCCTTAATGCTGGAGTCTTGTCGTCATCCTTCCATCCATGGCCTGGCCTTCTTCCCTTAAACCCATTGCCAGCCTTGTCCCCTGCTCATTCCAGCCTGCCTCCCCAAGTTGTTTGTACAGCATTGCAGCCTGGCCTGGATATGGCACAAAAAAGCAGGCAGAGGTGTCATGAGAGGAAAGCTAGAGTGAGGCAACAAGGAGATCTGAATTTGCAGAGGCATTGGAGAGGGAGTAAAAAACCCAACACATACTGTCTGCTCAAAGGACATTGTGGGTGAGACCCTTTCACCTCCTTGAGTCTGCTGGCTTTTCAAGAGAACAGTTAGTTAAAAACAGAAAGGTATCATAAATCCTTTCTTCCCAGTACAAGAAAGTACAGTTCCTGTTATCCTGTTGATACTCTCCAAAAGCCAAGACTAAATGCAGTATTGCACTGTGGAAGAACATGAGCTATGTGGAAGGGGTTTGCTCCTCACATGATAGATGTAAAATGATCACATTCATTTGCAAAGGAAGGAAGGACATCATGCAAAGGTCTTAGTGAAAACTGAGTGAGTGCTGATTTATGGTAAGAACAGAGTTTAAGCTCACCTAACCTTTGCTGAGCTGTGCTTAGTATATATTAATAGCTTACACAATGAGTTCAGCATAGCTTTGAAATCCAATAGTTTTACATATGTCATAATAATATTTTAATAGTTAATGAGCTATTGTTTATAATCTAAAGTCAATCTGCCTGAAAAAACACAAATTAATTCAAATAGCATTAATCCGGATAAATAAACCATAGTACTTTCCTGGACTACATGATACACTTGACTTCCTTCCACCTCAAAATGGTGAAAGTGATGCTACAATGAAAATTGTGGGGATTTTATATTTTGCTTTTGCATGTTTTTTATAGTTGGTGACTTGGAAATGGATATGATTATAGAAAGTTTAGTGATCATTTCAAATGAATTTGCTATTTGCTCCTGAAACTGAAATATTTTCATATTAGGTTGTCTCAAAAACTCATTTATTGGTGATGTTTTTGGTGGAGTCAGTGGTCTGGGGAAGGAGTCACTATTGTTTCTGCTCAGAGTAACTCTTTAATGGTGAACTTCAAAAGAGTGGGTCTGGATACCAATTGAATGAAGGATTATTACTGACCAGAGATAACACTGGATTTTTATCTTTCCCACTTTGATGTCAAAGAAATTGCTTGTTCCTGTCATTTTGTTCCATTAAGGACAAATTAGGTTTATAGACTAGTGGAAGAAACTTTTAAGGCAGGAATGGGTGCAGGTTGCATGAGCCATGTCTGGAATGTATAGCTTGAGGTGTCGATTTGCATGTGTATGTACTCCCGTGTGTGTGGAAGAGTAACCAGCAGTCAAGCACCTGTTGTTAATAACTTCATATCTAAAATGGCATTTCCAGCTTGCACATACCACAGTGGAGCTGTTGTGGTTCTCCACAGGGTATCTCTGCTCTCCTAAAAGAGCAGTAGTGAAATAAGAAGGCAAAATTTTTACTCAGCATATATCTGGAATGCATGAGATGTTGGTGTTGATGAGCACAGGAAGTCAACAATAATTTGTTTAGCAAGTTTGAAAGAAAAATTTGTTCACATTTTATAATTTTCAAATAAAAGCAAACATATTTTTTCATTAAAACATTTTAATGAAGTGGTATCTATTGTTACTGTCTAGTCTGTGAGAAGCTGATGATTACAATGGAGAGGGAGCTTGTTTCACTAGCTTGAACACATGCCAGAAGTGTTCAAAATGGGAAGAAATGTGCTTGAAAAGTCAGTGGGTTTGAACTTTAAAGGCTTAGGACCTCTTGCCAAGTCTGCCACTTCTTCCCTGTGTAAATATGGGAATGTTATCATTTGAAGTGCTTCAGTCTCACTCTCCTCATGTAAAACCACAGATACTTTAGCTGACTTCTTTTGTAGAGCAGTCTGAGATATGGTAGTGAAGAGTATAGGTGTTATTTTAAGGACTGTTTTTGAAGCAGGGGCAAGAGGTTGGCTCAGGACACTGGCAGAGAGGTTTGGAGAATTTTGCCTCCTTATTGCTTACTGGAACCATTCCCAAGAAAAGGTGTTTCAGCAAGGCGTAGCATTTAAAGATGTTTTTATGTAGTTATTGATTTCAGACCAGCAGACACTGGTGCCAATTTAGCATCCATTTGCCAGAGCAGCTGGGATTGAAATGAGTGTGTTGTTCCCTTGGCAAACGGTGTCCTTAGGTAAAGGTTGAGCACAGGGATGGAAGAGCACGAACACGTTGCTCACGTTGCTGTGTCCAGCTGGACATTACAGCTGAAGCTCCTCTTCTTTTTGTGGTTTCCATCCTCCTAAGCCCTCAACCTTTACAAACACATGAGTCCAATATTGCAATGGAGCTTTAGCTGCATGATGAGTCTCACAATAACAGATAGGCATATTGGAAGGGCAGGGGATATGGTGTTATTTAAAAAAATCTTTTTAATTGTAAGAGCTAACACTCTTTTTACTGTCTGGAGCACCTTATCTTGAACACAAGCATAAATGCATGTATTAAATTCGATGTTTAGCTCCAGAGTCAGGACTGTATCTCTGCTTTGGTGCCAAACCTCTCCTGAACTCTAAGAAGACTAAAAGTATATGTTTTGTTCTACATGACTAATTACACATCATTTTTTGTTAGAAAACTTTTATAGAGAAATAATCTTTATATTAAAAAAACACAGTTTACCTGGGAAAGCTTGAGACACAGTGAAGTGTCATTTTAATTGCATTTAGGGAATGCAGACATTTGTCTCTGAATTTTATTTTTGATACTTTAGTGGAAAGTGAGATAAAGACTCTTTGTGGTGCTATGTTTTAGTGGATGTGTTGTAGATCTGTTTTGTTTTGGTTTTGCTCCTCAGTACTGTTCAGAAATTATCTAAAACATTTATATTGCAGAAATGATATAGCAGCAGTTTCAAGTCTTTTGTGCCTTACATGCTCGATTAGAAAAATCCCATTAATGATAGAAAATGCTAATCAGTGATGTGTTTTGCCAGCCACTACAAGCCCACGCATTCTATATAATCCATTGTTTATTAACCTAATGAAGGTCATTGCAGCTTTTGAAAGCTTGTGTGCAGCACACCAAAATGGTTTTAAAACTGTTTTCTGCTGGGCTTTGGTGATGAAATAAGTCGAAATAAGTCAAGGTTGGGTGTTTTGTTGCCAGAATGGCTCTGGCCTAAACTGAGTTTTTTCTGGGTGGAATGATCTTTCTGTGCTTTTCATTTGTTCATTCTAATTGTCAGGACAGACAAACAGTGCAGTGGTGGCTCAGCTGATGGTGCCGCCATTAAGCATCTAGACACTGTCTTTATCCTCATCTTATTGATTTTCCTTTTCTTTTCTTGGCAGGTGACATCACACAGAAAGGATATGAAAAGAAGAGATCAAAATTAATTGGGGCCTACCTGCCACAGCCTCCCGGTATGTGTATCTGTGCTTGCAATATATGAAGATGTCAAGTGTACTGATAGTTGCTGCTGTAGAAATCTGCATCTCTGAAGAAATATATGTGGCAGGAACAAAGCTATTGTTATGCAGAATAAGCTTATTCCATCCATTTTATGTGTATTTTTATATATATGTCCGCTTTGATGTGTGTGTACATTTTTTACATGCGTTGGTGTGGGTTTGGCAGTCATGTCTGGAAAATTAAATCAGCCTAGGCTTGTTAGTGAGGCATTGTTGGAAGGTATGCAAGAATCCAAAGGAAAATGTGATGTCCTAACTCATTAACATCTCAGCCATGTGAAGTTTTCTGAACAGAAGTATGCACAAGTGTGGAAGAGAACCTTGCATCTTTGTAACTTCCTTCATTTCTGGATTTCCTGTCCAAGTCTCACTTTTGAAGACACTAGAGAGACCATCAATAATCCTGGAGTTCAGCTTGTCCTAAGGCATGTGGGCAGCTGACCTTTTGCACATACTTGGTTTTACTATTAAGGGCTATTACTATTTGGGCTGCGTGCACTTGCCCAAAAGGTTTAAAAATATCTCCAAACTAAATTTAATAATGTATTGCTTCATTGAATTTATTTCATATATATGTATAAGAACTTCTAGAGTTCTTTCACTCTTGTGAGGCACTGGATCATGAAGTTCAATAGTAGTTGTAGGTACTGGTGTAGATCTCCCTTCTGTCTTTGTCTCAGAGGAGTGTGCCTGTTCATTCCTGGTCTCACTGACCTACAGAGGCTCTACTTGGGCTTGGCTGTTCTCTGAGCCTTGTTTTTGTTGCAGGCCTCAGCTATAGTTTCCTCCTTCTTTTACAAAATCCTCCCTTTTTAGTGGAATTGATGGGGTTTTATCTCAACTGCTCCCGTGTGAAGGCACTGCCTTGTTCTCTCTTCATCAGGTTTATGTATATATTGTCTAGCTCCATAGCAGAATGCTGATTTAGTGCCTTTGGATTTCACTTGGTCTGTTCCACTGGATCAGTGTTGCAGACACCTCTGTTTTCTGAAGTGATACAGCCTGGTTTGAGGGTGTCTGTGACATTCCCAAACCATTGGGAGCCATTAGAGAATGCAGCAAATCAAATCAACAGAATTGCAATACCAGAGGTGCAGTTTATTAAATTTCTGGGTATTTATTGGTCTAACCCGACTGTCAGACATACATTAGTCTTCACAGCTGGTTCTCATGGGACCTGCTTAGATTTGCTGGGTTGTGGAGAGCCTCACAGCAATCCTCAATGCAGCAGTGCAGTTGGTACCAGAATCTGTTTATTTATTTTAGTTGTTAATCTCCTTTCTTCACACAAGCAAATAGAGCTGTTTCTCCAGAAAGCTCACAGTCTTCTGGTCAAACTATATCCATGTGTGAAACTGCTGGGGATTCATATCCATGTAATGATGAAAGATTGCATGTGGAGAACCCTCACAGATTTACCTTTCAAGGTCTCCTCTGTCATGCTTAACTTTGGGATTGTAACAAGCAGAGGGATCTGTGTAAGCCAGTCCTACAGTGAGGCCCATTCAATAATTTGAAGAGGTCATGACTGAGAATGTAGCTGACTTAGATCTGTTTTAAAGATGGGAGAAAATGGAATGAACATTTTCTGCTCAACCAGTTGCTGGAAAATCCCGCACAAGGAATGTGAAGCATGGATAAGTGAAGGAAGATTATAATAGGATCAATAAAAAGAAGTATTAAAATACTGTCCACTGTTTTCTTGTAAATATATTAAGCTCAGTCATTTCACTGATGGCTAAATGAATTATTTTATTATAGTGGAAGACGCTGCTTCCACTGTATTAAAGTATTTTCCTCCAGAAATGGGTACTATTTGTGCTTGGTTCTTTTGCTGTCTTTGTACTTTTTGTTTGTTTTGTTGTGTTAATTTTTGGACAAAACTTGAGAAGGTTCAATTTGATATAATCCTTCTAAGACCTTAGTCATCTAAGGTTTCAATGGCTTGAAGTCCCTACTCACTAGGAAGGGGGAGATGAATCCTTTCCAGGAAGAAGCAGGATGACAAAACAGATGCTGCCTTTTGTAAGCCCCTGTTAATGTCTCAACAATCACATACATGACCAATTAGCCTTTTTAAAAAATTTTTTTGCAACCTGTTTTGACGGGGAATGCAAGAATTTATAAGCTTTGATGGACTTGGATCTTACAAGGGAATAGAGGTTTTAGAGATACTTTAAGCCAGTATGGAAATGGACATGACTTTTGCTGGGATTGGAGGCATTGGGAAAGGGCAGGGATTTGCATCCCGTGATTGTGTTCAACAAGCTAAAGGAAACCCAAAGGCATTTCCCCTCTTCTGGGACATCCCGTCCTCCTGCTGCACCTTTGCTGACATTCCTAACGCCCATGTTGGCAGAGTGGAACATCGACCCGCGTTGGCTCCGTGGGTGTCCTGTGGTGTCTGTGCGTGCGTGTGCGTGTGTGCTCTACTGCATGGGGGCAGCAGCTCCACTCGTTGCTGTAACAAATGTAAAAAAACTAGACGTGAATTAATTAGTTTTTTTCAACTTGTTACAGCAGCGAATGGAGCTGCCGCGGTACGGTGTAGACTGCAACACAGTGAAGGAGCTGCCAGAAGAATGCTCCGCACTGCCAACATTGGTGTCTGTGACATCCGGGAAGCGGCCGCTAGAGAGAGAGCAGCCAGCACAGCAGGAAACCGGCCTCTCTTTTATTTTCGTTTTGGTGAGCACGATGAATGTATCTTTTCCAGTCCCTATCTGTATATAACTGTGCCTCATCTGGAAGCCTCTGTTAGACACCTACGTCAGTAGGATGGACATGGGGCTGCCAGCTGCAAGGCAGGACAACCAACACCTGGAAGGCCATTGCTGACTCTGTCTGCCTAAGAGTGAAGTGAGGGAAGGGAGAAGGAATAGCTCTTCTTAGTAACATTTGAACATATTAACACTTCTCTAGCTTCCATACCATGGATGCTTTGGAGGAGGTTGCATACAATAAGCTGGTGAAACACAGGAAGGCGTGTGTTTCTAATTCCCTTTTTGGCACTGCCTTTTATAGAGCTCTAAACGGGCCCAAGCTCACCAGATTCTGGAGGAAGCTGTAAAAATCTAAGCCCCCCTAATTCTGTGTTGTTTTCAAGTAGAGATCTCTGCCTGAGCTCTGCTCACATCCAAGCCATTCAGAAGCAGACTGACTTTCTAGGAGCAGGCATCAGGCTGGTAGAGCAGGCTGAAGGAAGAACATTCTGCAGGGCTATATCTCTGCAGTATGGACTCGCAAGGTATGATTCCAGCCATGCCTGCAGAACTGTGCCCTTCCCAGATACCCATCCCTCTGGCAGGACCTGTGGCTTATGGCAAGCATTCTGCTTTATTCCTGCATTTGAAGGAAGGCTGCAGAGGATCCACAGCCCCTCAAGAGACCAGATTTTCTCTCGCCAATCATGTGGGCACATGGAGGATATCGGAGTCTTGCCTGTGTGCTTGTCCACACTCTCACAGGCAGTCCAGACATGGTGTAAGAGATGGCTGGAGGGAAGAAAAGATTTGCAGTTCTTGTCTCAGGACAAGACATACCTGTAAAAAGATTATCTGTTTCAGAAACCCTTCTCCACTAGTTTCAAACCAATTTGTTTTAATATTATGGAGGAGATCTATAGTGGATTCTGACTGTGTTTGTATTTCTCCTCTTACACAGGGCTGTTCTAGGTCAGGTTCCCTCAGTTTGACAAGGTTCATTTCCTCTGCCTGAGATTTTTTGCAAAAAGGATTTAATGTAAATTGCAATTTCAGGTTTAACAGTGTTAGTGATATAAAAATGTGTTTTACATGTGATAAATGTAACCAGTAGAAGGCCTGTAAACATATTTGAAGATACATACATCTATGGTCTTTTTGTCATGCTTATTGGGGTTCTGTCATTTTAGAAAGGGAGAGCTGTTACTTTTCAGGAGTGGGACTAATGAAGGATAAAGCCAGGCAACCATGTGGTTGATACTCCCCTAGGTGATGTAGGAGCTGGCTCTTAGGCTCCCTGTTTCTGACAGGACAGTCCCAGAGAGCGTATTGTCACATGGTGTACAGCAAACGTGCAGTGAAAATCAGGGGATGTGCCAGATCCACTGCACATCTGCAGGCTGACTCCACAGTGCATGCACAGTGGGTCTGACACATCCAGATGCTGCACAGACTGCACATATGCAAAGGACATTTGTACTGTTCCAGCCAGGCTGTCAAACATCCAGAAATCCGGAACGGATATGCTGCATTTGGCAGTGTTAATGGGAGAAGGGATGGGGGGAGCCCCCTTTTTCTTTCCCATTAAATCCCCACCTGCTTTAAGTCAGGGAGACAAAAAGTACAGCTTTGTTTCCTCAAGATGCTTTCTCAGGATGTGAGTTTGTAGCTGGAGATGTTCTGTGTGCAGAGTAGTTTTTCTTTTCTTAGCTTGCCCTTGTGTCAGACATCTAAAAATAATAGTGAATCCAGACCTTTATGTCTGTACATATATCCCAGTCCCTCTTGTGCAGTGACCTTTCTCTTACTGCCTCTGTAGAGAAGCCATGACAGCCAAGAGCTGAAGTAACCACTTAAACAGGGATTTATTTCAGAATAACTTTCGTAATTTTATCTTGATTCGATCAGTCAGTTCTGAGTAAGATAACGTGGACAGCTGCATGCACACTATTAAGAGAGACCTTCTGTAGAAGAAAAAAACCAAAATTACCTGCATTCTCCATAAGCTGTGGTTTTGCCCAATTTGCTTCCAGTCTTTTGCCAGGAAATCTGATTATTCATTCACAGAACAGAGACAATGTTGTTATCAATTAAGCATTGCTTCTAACAGCTTAGACATGGGTGGTTCATTCTCTCTTAATCAAGTGCTGTGTCTCCACTAGATTGCTTTCTGTAATTTCCCATCATTGGTACCACCAGTGTAGCTCTATTTGTAGTGTAACCATGTGGACCAGTCATCAGTGTTTTATTTATTATGGCTAATAAATCTGTGAGATGTGGTGCTTAAAAGGCACCTGCTGTTCCTTTCACAGGCCTAGAGACTGATCCCTGCACCTCCTGCTGCTGGAGCCCCAACAGCACCAGCTTGGGAACATTTCAAGCTACGCAGGGCAGAGGAGATAAATTTGCACAGAATATCCCTTTGCCTTACAAAAAACAATTTTCTGTAGAATTACAGGAACCAATTTCCACAGCCTCTCTTATTAGCATGACACATATGTTAAAAAAATCTATTATCTGTGCACATACTTGCATACCTTCTATGTGTATGTGTGCATGCCTTTGCTTTCAGCTATTCCTGCTGCTGAGTCTTAAGGCACTCCAAGTGAACTTGGTGATTACAATTTCATTTTTCCTTCCACAGGCATTATTTGGATTGCAACATTATTTTGACTGCAAAGATTGCAAGGAAATGTTTAAACAAAATTTGATTCTGAAAAAATGCTCTCATGTATTCCTTTTATTAATACTAACAAGTATTCCTATCACATCTGCCTTTCTAATTCTCAAAGATCTTACCAAGGGATAACCACAAAGGGGCATTTCAGAGTGTGTTGAGAACGTGGATCTCATTGAAAGGCACATGCATTGCACAGCACGTGGGCACATCCCTGAAACGGTGCGACAGATGTTTCACAGATGAGAAACTAATGCATAGACAAATGCTTAGTAAGTCTTGGGTTTAAAGAAATAAGAGTCTGGTTTTGAATTGGTGGATGCATGCAGAGCTTAGTTTGGATAAAAAAGAATGTACTGAAAGCCTCTGAGAAGCACTCCTTAAGGCCATCACTTAAAGTATGTGTTACTGTTATGGTTACTGTTTCAGTTTTGCCACCATGACTGGGGGTCCAGATACCATTTTATCATTTTTTGGTTTTGATGGCATCTGTATTTCCTATTCTGTACCAAGACCTCATAATAGTAAACCTTGTTCAAACACAGGGCAAAACATTACCTTCCTTCACTTTTCACTCTAATAGTAAGGCAAAGAAGTGGTTGCAAGGGAAGAAATGAGTACATGATGAAATCAGTTGGTATCACTACATGCGGGTAGTGATTTCAGCACTTGGTGATGTTCAGTGTTTCAGCGCTGATGTTTTTTGGGGGAAGGACATTTTTCGTACACATCAGAGTTGGTGTGTTTTTCAAAGAATTTGAAGATTTCCAAGGAAATACCTGCTGATGTTCCTGGAGAACATCTGCAGAACATAAGAACATAGGAGGAAACATGGAAGTGTTAGTCTAAAATATGACAAATGTCATATGTGAGGACAGGTGTCTCAGCCAGAGGTGAATGATAGATGGTACAAAGGAAAAACGCCATTGAGGGCCTTAAAGCTTAACCAGTGCTGGAGCAGAGGAGGTGGAGCCCATGGAGGTGTTTGAAGAGCTGGGTGCTCAAAATAAGAAACTTCTGGAATTCACAATGCTGCCCATATTTGTCTGCAGTGTGAGTTGACCAGCCCTTTGGTGAATGTGTTTGCTTTGTAAATAGGTGGTCTGCTTTTACATATTCTCCAAAGAGAATCTTCAAATGGTACACTGCAGCTGTGGGACTGTCTAAATGAAAACAGAAATCAAACTTCACGTGTGCACTGGAGCAGTAATATGATGTCCACCACCACTGGAATAAAGGAGAGAATAAAGAAGCCCATGATACCCATGCTAAGCTTGAACTGAAAGCTAAACGCTTCAAGGAAATGCTGAAAGACAAAACTGAAATTGTAATAAGGAAAGAATATAAATTTGAAGTATGTTCATTGTTTTAAGTCAGGACTGAGAGTAAGCTCACCTGTGAAGGAAAGACTTTTAATTAAACAAATCTAATCAGAAATAACAGTTTTCCAGATTTATCTAGCAGAAAGTGGCTCCACATTCCTGGATGTCTTTGGTTAAAAGTATTGCATTTTAAATCTTCCTTGGCTTATCCACTGAATTCATTACTTAGTTGTACATTTGATGGGAAGAGTGAAATGCCATGCTAAGCAATGAGTTCCGTGGGGATGTTGTGACATTTAGCCTGTTTACAAAATACATGGTGTGTTCATACCTGGCTTTGCTTTTAAAGCTGAGCCATCACCCATTGCACAGAAGCTCAGGAAACATTGTGAAGGGAAAGTAAATACTGTTTCTTAAAACTGCACTGCAAGCACTGTTTGCCTGCCTTCCCGCTGGCCCTGGAGTTGTTTGGTTTATCCTACAGCTCTCTCTCCTGGGGGTACACATTGTAAGTTAGTTTTAGAGCAATAAATATAGCCTGTGTCTAAGAATGCCTTCTATTTCTTGTCAGTTAGACATTTCAGCTTTTACATATTTTTAGATCCAAAAATTTGACACAGACATAGGAATTAAGAGATTCATCAAAGCAGCTTGTCCTCTGTTGGAGAGGGCAGTGCAGCTATTGCCATATTATCAGCACATAAGGTTGCAATTTAGCTACAAAAAGAAGTAATAAATAAAGGAGGAACAAGAAGATGAAGGAAAAAAAAAAAAAAAGAGGTGAAATTTGCTTCCAGCTGACAGTTTGGTACTTTCCATGCACTTAGAAATAAAGCTGGATAGCTTGAAGTGGTATTGCTTAAATAGCTTTACTGAGGCTCTTACATTTTTTGGCTAAATGCAGTCAAGACAAGATCCAGCTTGCAGATTAGGGTTTGTGGATTGATATATCTGCATTAAGTTGTCTGCCTATGAACCTTGTATTTATGCTTCCATTTTTATGTGAAGAGATATAGTTAATTCAGTTGATGAAACCCAAAGAGCTTTTCAGTTTATTCCAAAGTAGATACCTCCACTGACCACTTGCACAGCTCTCAAGGCTTCACTGGACTTATGGAGTTGCCTGAAGATGGGTCTTATACTGTTCAGGACTTCCTACAGTACTGGAGACATCTGCACAGAATGAACACACGTAAAACAGGACTTAAAGGGGAAAATGCCATTCTGGTCAAGCTGGGTATCATAGTCCACAACATCTCCAAAGAAATCTGACACCTTTGTTTAGAATCCTGAGTTCTGATCTAGGTCTCTGTTTTTCATAATGGGAGCTTATCTTAAGCACCTTCTTGTAGACACCTAAATATAGCTCTCCTAATCTGCTAGCTGAATCCCACATTAGGAGCTTTACCTTGAATTAGGAACACATCTGTTTGCTCCAGTGCACCTGCTGATGCCTGTATGTAATGTGATGATCATAAAGCACTGATTTCGCAGCCTCTCATATGAAGTAACTGTGTTCTAGGCATATATATTCTGCTGAAGTTCTTCATGGTTTGCAAAGGGTCAATCAGTGCTAATTACGCTTACCTGTTAAAAGTCATGCTTCATCTGCAAGACTGGAGTAGACCACAGCATTATTAAGAATTATGCCACTCTGACAGTGATTGTGAATGTGTCTGTGCACAAGGCACTGGCATGACACTCTCTTTTCTTTTGAGAAAGCCATTCATTGCTTTGTCACCTCCTTACATTTAGGAATCGATCCAAATATGGATTCTCAAACCATTACGCCGCCGATAAACAAACGCATCTGGGCGAAGCTGCACTTGAACAAGCATTAGTGCTTAACTCACGGGCCCTTGAGCTGGCTCTGAAAGCTAGCTGTTTTCTGGGTTGAGTTATGTTCAGAAGTAGAAGTGAAAAAAAATATATTCTTGTTACTGCACTATACTTCTGGAGCCTTCATGGAGGTGAACAATTCGGCTGTTAACACTGCTTTGTTATTTGTGGCAACACTTCACTGATTTCATGGTACTCATTATTCTGCATGGCTTTTACTCCCACCCATCATTCAGGAATGGCAGTGTGTGGGTTCTTGCTATTGTGTCCTTTGTCTCACACCATCGCTGGTGCCATGGGAGCCAGAGCATGCACAGGAAGCCAAGATGTGAGTCCAGGCAACCCAGCTAATTCATGCTCCAGCCCTTTCAGTAGAGAACTGTCATCCAGTTCCTTACTGTTTCTCCAAAGTGGGGTAGTGCTTTCTGTTCTTTCACCCTAGAGGAACCTAAGAGGAAGAGGTGCCCCCACAGGAGGCTGATGGAGAGCTTCTCCTCTATTTTAGCACACAATTAACTTCCTCATCTTAATTGGTGTTATCAGTGAGCCAAGTTCACATGTCCTGCTCCACACTCAGGTAGGGATTTATTCACTGTTTTTGTATATATGGACAAGTGGGAAGTAAAGCCATCAAATGATCCACCAAATCTCATAAGACATTCTGCTATTCTTACGTAGTTTTCTGTAGCCTTTAATGACTACTGGTGTAGAATGATGAGTTGGGGGTCCCTCTTTCCTGACTGTGTGAAGAAACTTCATGTTGCTCATTGAGTCAGAACTGACTTACTTAAAAAAACAAACAAATATATACAAAGTAAAAGGAAATAAAACTTTTTAAAGTGTCTCAGTTTTAAGATTAGATGCGAGACTTATGTATTTGTAGTAAAAACACAATCACCATGGTGAACTGAAGCAGGGAAGAGCCCTTGGCAGTGTCAGGGAGTGCTGTGGGCAGCAGTGCTGCCTGGCCACTTGGGTGTCCTGCTGTCTTCAGCCATTGCAGGCTCAGTGTTTGATGTTATCTTATGTGCACTGTTTATTTTACACATGGAAAATAAAGTTTGTGCACTGCCCACAGCTGCAGAAAAAGGACTGAGACACTTTGAGGTATGTCACAGTCACTAAGCCAGGAGAAGGAAGCCACAGGCTTGAATGTATTTTGTCCAATGGCCTTCAGGACCTACAGCAGTTGTGCACCTCTGAAACTGATGCTTTTCCTCACAATTAATTTCCCCTCAATGTTTCTGAAGCCTATTGCATGTGGTTTGACTGTTTGGAAGATGGAGTTAATCCCCTTTTCTGGTATCATCATGATGCTATATTGCAGTGGCAACATCACAGTTCCTTTGTTTGTTTTTCTCCACATAACATTGCCCTACACAAGTCACTTGCCATGGGAAATGTGACACTGCTTTCTTAGCAAAACCCCTGTCACACAGTGTCAGTGTTAGGCATACAGGTTTTGGGTGTGTTTTTTAAGGATTTTTGTGAATATATGTGATTTCCAGAAATTATTTCATTCCTGAAGATGTAGATGAGGACTGAGATGAGTAATGGTGTTTGGCATCTCATACAGACTGAAACATAATTTTGGGAAAAATTTCAGTCAAAATTAGTTATATTATTAACTGTATATTGCTCATTTTCAGAGTGACTGAATAAAGAAGGAAAAATCCTGAATATAAAAGTGAGGAAAAAGTACTCCTTTTGATTATTTCAGTGATTTAGAAGTCAGGTTCACCTCACTTAAAGAATATAAAGGGAAGTGAGAGCAAGTACTATACAGTACTATAGTGTGGAGACAGAGGAGTTAAATGAAGACATTTTATTTGATTTAAGAGTGTGAATTATTAATCGCAATCTGAGTAGAGGAAAATTTATGGATTCATTCTGTCTTTTAGGCGCCTATGAGATTTTACTCCAAGCATGTTTTTTAGCCAACCAGCCATTTCTCCACAAAATCAAAGCAGACTTGACACTGCTGATAATCCAAAGATTTAAGAGAGAAGCTGGATTTAGAGTGCAGTTTATTTTCACAAAGAAATAAGCATATAGTGCCAACTTTTTTCAAAAGATGCATTTAAACCCAAATGAGATTGATTGAAGCAATCAGAGGATTTTTGGTTGGTCTCTAGTCTACATAAAAATTCTCGTTTCCACAAATGTAAACTCTTATGCCTCTCCAATAAGCTGGCATTGAACCATTCAGAAATAGTAGTGGAGAGTTTGTACATTATGTTTTAATTGAAAAATACAAACAAATCTCCAAGCATTGTTTTGTTGAATCCAATTTCAAGTTATTAGTCCCACATTTGAGCCCTAAGTGCAAGGGACCAGTTTTACTTCTGTTCTTACAGTTGCATGTAGTGTGTAACTACTTCTTAAAAGCAAAAAATCATAGGAAAGAATCAATTTAATTTTGTCAGGTACTCCTGGCTCTTTACCCCTGTGCATCACATGCCCAAGGCTCTGAGTGATGCTCTGGTAGAGAGCAGGGCACCATATCATCCCTCTATTACAGATGCAGGTTTGCTTTCTTTTCCTATTGCTTGTTTGAACTTTCCTGCTGAAGTCATTGCCTTCACTCTTCTCTGGAAGCTGTCAAGGAGCATCAGTTTCTAGAAGTGTTTATGTATGATGCTGCTGTTATATTACTACTGTAGTTTGAGAAGCTTTCAAGTAAATACTATTAAAAAAAAAGCAAATTTGCTATGGGAAAGGGATTAGTAAAAGGTTTGAATCTTAAAAGACTGGCTGTTTAGGCTCTGCATACTCAAATGCTGCAGGTTTACAAGGCTATTTTTGTTGTTTTGCTGGAACAGGTTACTATTTTCAGCCTGGTTTGGTACAGTTATTGTTTACCTTATGACCATTGGTAGCTAAAAATTACTGTAGATATTACTGTAGTTTCCTTCCCACAGGAACTAGTTTCCACAGGTTGGTATTGTGTTGTCACCAGCTGACACCATCCAACCAGATGAGGTTTTAGATGATAAACACTTAAGTTTTCATAGGAACCAATTTGCAGGAAGGTTTCAATATACATTGCAGTGGTGTCTGCATTTATTAGCTCATTAAAATATTTCCTAAATACTACTTTATGAAAATTCATCTGTTTGTGGAAATAAAAAATGCCAAGCTTACTGTCTGTTTGCTCTTTCTATGTTGTCCATGACCCTGGAAAAAAGGTTTTTTAGAGACAACCAGGAAAATAACCACATCAGAAAAGCTGACCAGAGGCAAGTAGTGTGTAACCAATTGACACGATGCGCTTTAGGCACTGAGTGTTTATTTTCTACTTGTAGTGTGTGCTGAACCCCTCCTCACTACAAAGCTTCCAAAATTCAATCAGAATGAGTTGTTTGGTTTTCTTTCATCAATGCAGGGGTGGACCAGGCGTTGCCACAAGAGCGTCGAACTCCTGTCACTCCGTCCTCCTCCTCGCGGTATCACCGCCGCAGGTCCTCAGGGTCACGGGATGAGCGCTACAGATCAGGTGAGTGGAGCTGAAGAGCCCAGAACTGCAATGAAAATCTGAAATGTCTCGTTCTGTTCCTCGCTTTTTTTTTAAAAAGTGTGTTGTGAACTCATGTAGCTGTGTATGGGAAACATTCATTGTGCAAATGCAGAGACACTGTCCAAGCATGCAGGGGTGGAGTTACAAAGCCAGGATTCATCTGGAACTGGATCTGTCAGCCAGTGTGAAGGGCTGCAAAAAGGCCTTCTACATGCACATTAGTAAAAGAGGAAGGAGTTGGGAAAACATGATGAATGGGGCAGGAGACCAGGTGACAAAGGGGATGGAAAAGGCAAAGATAATTAATGTATCCTTTGCCTTGGTCTGTACTGATGATATTTGAGTTCTGGAATCAAGGCATCTGAGACCAATGTCTTGAGCAATGACAACCTACCCTCTGTGAAAGAGAATCAGGACGGGGAATATTTGAAGAAACTGAATGAGTAGAAGTCCATGGAACATGATGGGGATGCATCACTGACCACTGTGATTGTCTGTCAGTCAGGGGAGATTTCTGCAGACTGAGAGAAAGCAAGGTTTATTTCTGTCTTCAGGAATAGCAGGACATAGGATCTGGAAAACTACAGGCCAGCCAGAGTCTTCTCAATCTTTTGAGCAGATGCTGGAGCAAATAATGCTGGAAGCTCTTTTTAGATACATGGACAAGGCAGTGGTTGGGAGTACACAGTATGGATTTACAAAGTGCTCTTAGTGGGCTGGTCAATTCTTGATCTGCCCAATAACCTTCTGCAATGAGATTACTTCCCTGGAGGTTACTTCCCTCTTCAGCAGTGGATGTTGTGTGCTTTGACTTCAGTGAGGCTTTTGACAGTGTCTCTCATAATATCCTCCTTGACAAACTGGTGAAATGTGTATTAGATAAGTGGACAGCAAAGTGGTCTGAGAATTGGCTGAAATACCAAGTTCAGAGAGCTGTGATCAGTGGCACAAAGTCCAGCTGGACACCAGCCTCTAGTGGGTACTGTAGGGAATGAATATTGGCTCCAGTACCCCATAATAGCTTCATTAGTGACCTTGCTGGTGAAACAGTGCCTTGTTCACACATGGGCAGATGATACCAAATTGGAAGGAGTGGTTGATATACCACACAGGTGTAATACCACTTAGAGGGATCTGGGCAGGCTGGAGGACTGGGCAAACAGGGATCCAGTGAAATTTGACAAAGGGAAATGCGAAGTCCAGTGCCTGGGAAGGAATAACCCCTTGTTACTTGGACAGGTTGCTCGAAAGCAGCTTGGCAGCAAAGTTGTGGTGGACATGAGCTAGGAAGGTGCTCTTTTGGCAAAGGCCAAGAGCCTCCTGGGGTGCACTCAGAGGAATGCTGCCAGCAGGTTGGGGGAGATGATCCTTCCCTCTGCTCAGCACTGGTGAGGCACACTGGGAGTGCTGGGTCCAGTGCTGGGCTCCCCAGTACAAGAGGCATATGGATGTACTGGAGCAAGTCCAGCAAAAAACCACAGATGATTAAAAAATAAATCCTGTGATAGGTGAGGAGAGGCTGAGAGAGCTGGGACTGTACAGCCTGGAGACAGCTCAGGGGGATCTTATCCCTGTGTACAAGCTACGTGATGGGGGAATTGAAGAAGCTGGAGTCAGACAAGAGACAGTTGGCAAAACCAAAATATGAAGAATTTGATTTAAGCATAAGAAAAAGCTTTTTTTTTTTCTCTAGGAGAGGTCAAGCACTGGCACAGGTTGCTGAGAGAAGTTGTGGTGTCTCTGTTCTTGGAACTATTCAAAACCCCACTGGATGTGGCCACAAGCAGTGTGCTGTAGATGACCCTGCCTAGAGCAGGGAGTGGGACTGGATGGTCTCCTGAGGTTCCTGCTGACCTACTCCAGTCTGTGGTTCTGTGGCACAGCTGTATTTTACTGTACTGATTCCAGTGTGGTAATACTATAAGAAAAATATTTAATTTGCAGTATAGCAAGTTGGGAACATCATTATGCCCTAAATAGAAGCACTGATTAAAGGAAGATAAAATTAATTTCAGAAGCTAAACTCATTTCCAAGTGAATGGGATCCAACGTTCTTTGTGATACTGCTCCAGATATGACACAAAATGAAGGAAGTGATTGGTTTAAAACTGGTTTATAATGGCTTCTCACAACAAGGAAGACATTGAGCATGTCCAGAGAAGGGCAGTGAAACTGGCAAAGGATCTGAAGCACAAGTCTTATGAGGAGCATCTGAGGGAGCTGGAGGTGTATACCCTGGAGAAAAGGAGGCTCTGCGGAAACCTTATCACTCTGTACAACTCGCTGAAAGGAAACTGGAGAGAGATGGAGTTCAGGCTCTCTTCACAAGCAACAAGAGATAGGACAAGAGAAAATAGCCTCAAGCTGTGCCAGGGGAGGTTTAGATTGGTTATTATGAAAAAAAATTCTTCACCAAAAGANTCCAGAGAAGGGCAGTGAAACTGGCAAAGGATCTGAAGCACAAGTCTTATGAGGAGCATCTGAGGGAGCTGGAGGTGTATACCCTGGAGAAAAGGAGGCTCTGGGGAAACCTTATCACTCTGTACAACTCGCTGAAAGGAAACTGGAGAGAGATGGAGTTCAGGCTCTCTTCACAAGCAACAAGAGATAGGACAAGAGAAAATAGCCTCAAGCTGTGCCAGGGGAGGTTTAGATTGGTTATTATGAAAAAAAATTCTTCACCAAAAGAGAACAGGCTGCCCAGGGAAGAGGTGGAATCATTGGAACAGGCTGCCCAGGGAAGAGGTGGAATGACCATCCCTGAAAATGTTCAAAAGGCATGTGGGTGTGGCACTTAGGGATGTGGTTTAGTGGTGAATACTGCAATGCTGGGTTAATGGTTGATCTCCATAATGTTATCTTTTCCAACATTAACAGTTCTGTTATTCCATAAAGGAAAAGTGACCTCTGAAACTTCTTTACTCTTACCTTTGAAGGTGAAAACTGCATGTACTAGACCTTAGCAGGATGAAGGGTAGGTGTGCTCAGCTGTTGTTTGAACTGCTTCAGGGGCTGCTGCAGTAGGAGCATCCTTCTCAGACAGCAGCCTGAGGCCATGGACTGGTTCACCTGGTGCTGCCTCTCTTGCAGTTGCAGAATAAGGGAGCCATAGCCAGCAGCACCCATCAACCTCTGTGGCAGAGAGACCCTGGTGAGCTGAGAGTCAAAAGCCATGGCCTGATGGTTATGGAAGGTCTTGAGGAAAGTAAATTTGACTGTGAAAGCTCTGGATTGTGTTTGAGAGATGCCTCTTGCTGGATGCAGTCGGACTCATTGTGCTGACACAACTGGAAAATTATAGAGAACTCCTTGTTAAACCTTTTGTAACATATCTCTGGTTCATTCCATTAGTCATAGAGCTTGTCAGTCCCATTTAAAAGAAAATTAAATGCTGAATGTGGCAGAGAAAGTTCATGTGTGTCCAGACCCTTCTGATAAATTTTTAAACCTCCCTCCTCCCCTCAGAAACCCCGAGCTCATACTGTAGATGCTGCCAATTTCTTGTTGAATAATGGTTGTGGTATCTGCATAATAATTCCTTGATATATAAGCTCCTAGAAGCTTCTCCAACATTACACTATAAATGGTCTGATTTCTACCCAGTGTTTTTAAATAGGTAAAAAAAATACTATTCCTGAGCTTGTCTGATTTGTGGGTGTGCCTCTCATGGTCCTCAAATCTCCAAGCTGTGACTCGCCAGAGCAGTTCTGTTAGAAATGTGCATTTGACTGTGAGTTGAAAGTCATCTCCTTGAGCTATGCTTGCCATTTGGAAACTAAGATGTCGAGTCAGTTTGGGGATGGGCAAAGGGAGACATCATGAATATCTTCACTGTGTGCCTCTTCTGAGACCCCAGGAGTGCTCTGAGTTGGTGTTGCTTCCCCTTGGTTTCAGTCGCTGCCTGCTGCCTTAAAAGGAAGGCATTTGTTCAGTGAAAGGGCACATAAGCTCCTGTCTTAGGGATGGGACGAGGTGCAATTACATATATACATACATATAAATAATAAAGACATCAGCTTTGTTGCTGAGAAGTAAGGAATTCAGTGTAAAGGGCTGTTATTAGTGCAGGAGTTCTACTTCAGCAGACTCAGGACTGTACTATAAATTCAGATCTTGCTGCTCTGAAAATGTCCTCAGTGTTAAAACTGAAAAGCTTGACAGTATTTTGGGGACTTCTGGCAAGGCTTTGAATTCTGAGCCTGGTTGCTGTATAGCATGACTCCTCAGCAAGTCACTGAGCTTTCCAGCAAACTGCATCTTCATTTCCTGCATCTTCACTCCCTCAAAAGAAAACCAAATGTAGCAAATGCCAGTGAAGGTAAATGTAAATATACATTTCAATTTTGAAAAGTTATCAGACCCTCTCCAAATTTACTTTCAGATGAGATTTGCTAAGATACAGTGCAATGTTCCTACCCTGATCTGTGTTCTCCCCTTCTATGTGTTGCCCCTGTGAGATCAGAAGTCTGTTTATTTCTTGGTCTCTTAATTACTAAGTTATTATGGTAGGTTGCAAACTTGCAAGTCAGATTTCATTCTGGTTATCTTGTTTTCAGATTCAGATTTGTTTCAGGTAGAAGTCTTTGTTTTGCTGTGCTTAATACTTCAGCATCTCTGCTCTGATCACATTGTGATTGTTAGATCCTAGCTGTTACCCATTTTGAGTGTTTGTTATCATATTTGGCACATCTACTTGGAAAAAGCCCAAAACAAAATGAATGCACACTCTTTAACCAATAAGGAATTCACATCTAGGAAAACATTTCCCTTCCTTAGTGTTTTTGCACAGTTTATTTCAATTAATATCTGCAAACAGATCTCCCATTCCAACTCTGATCAACGTCCTTTTCTCTCTCTTCTTGGTAAGGTTTTCCTAATTGGAAGTCTAAGATTCTGAGAGTCATCCAGTTCTCCTTCCACACCTTTGCTTTTTTTATGTGGATTTAGATGTCAGCAAAGATTGTTTAACGAACTCTCTTTGGAGACTCAGAATCATTGCTGCCACTAATATCACCTTAAATTTTCTTGTATTATGCAAAATGTCATACTGTGACATTTTTAATCCCTACCTATTTTCTTACTTCAATCTTTTTTATTATTATTATTTCATTAATGGTGTAACTGAATTTTTCAGCACTATAATTTGGAAAGCCTGGGTTCTATGATTTTATGTTTTAAATAAAATTGACACTTGAGTTTGTGGACACTATTTTTTTCCCCTAAGTGTTCCTGGTAATTTTTTGTTTCAAGATAATTCGATTTTAGAATTCAGCCTACACTGGAAATTTGCTCTAATTCTTTTAAACCAAAAAGGTTTAAAATTTCCTGGCTGCTTCTTTTTATACAGGCAGGGAGCCTGAAACCACTATGTTTCAAAATGTCAGCTTTGATCATTTTTCAGATGTCTAAAGAAACAGATAATGCTATAAAGTGTAGTAACTGAATTAGTGCAGGGTTAAGCTACATTATTTACTTTATACAAATGTGGCAAATAGTTTAGCTGATATTAATCCAGAATCATTCTTTGATTTGTTTACTACTGAATTAAAAAATCTCTAAGTATTTACTCACTTAGAAACAGTATTTGGAAAGGTTTGCCAAGTGTAGGTCATGGCAATGTTTTTCTCTTAGCAACTGCCATTCCTTATCTGGTGCTTGTACTAAAACATTATCTGGGGGCTCAAGATGACACTGAAGCCAAATGGTGCTGTAGGCTGGATCAGTAACTTTTGCCAAGAGGCTTTTCTGGCCTAGTGGGTTTTCAGGCAGGGAAGCTCAGTCAGAGGAAGGCTGGCTGGCACAGCACTTGTGGCTCTCCACAAGGAATAGGTGTTGGCATCGGGCTGGGGCTGCTGATGGCACTGCAAAGTGGGGCACAGGCTGGAGTATGAGTTAATGATGGTCACGTAGACGTAGCTGCAGTTGGCCATACAGCTTTGGTCTCCTTTGTGCCATTTAGAAATTAGATTTATTTTGGAAGCTGCAGGTCCATGGATTTGGAATGGTGTGTTGACATAAGGAGACAAGAATTATGTGGTGGAGTAGGCAAGTGGGTAATCTGAATAGCCTAGCTTTCACACTCTTGCCATGCTGTCTGAATGAGCTATATCTCAGTTGAAGGCTGAGATTTTCAGAGGTTGTTGTCCCTCCATACAGTCACCAGGGACCTGTTTGCTCGCTGGTAGCAGTGGCTGCATTCTGCTCTTGCTAACGTTGAAATCCCTTATTGGAGGACCTGAAGTTTCTGCCACCATTATTTAAAATACCATCATATCAGCTGTCTTGCTTTTGGAAGAACGGCCTTGAATGATTTGGTGCTTAAAGCAGTGATCTGCAGCCCCTGCTCAGTGCAGCCCTGTGGTCACCGTCCTGCTGGAGCTTGGCTCTTGCCGCTGGCTGTCGTGGTGGTGGCTGGAGCTGAGCTGGGCTCTGCTGCCACGTAAAGGCTGCAGCGCAGCACAGCAGCAGCTGCTGGGGCCCTGCCAGGTGACAGAGCCCATGGCCAACTGGGCAGGTCCTGGAGAACAGAAAGTGCTTTCTTGGTCACAGTAAATCTCCCCTAGTTCTTTGTTTCCCAGCCAGTCGTGGTCTGTGGGGCTCAGAAACTCCCCCTCAGGGACTTTCAGCACCTTTCCGGAGAAGAAGTATGTTATCCACCCTCAGCTGGGTGTTCAACACACAAGGCTCTGAAACATCAGGTCCTTTCCAACTTCATTTTTCCAAAAGGACACCATGTGGCCTTTAGATTAGGCCAAAGCAAGAAGCTTGAGTTCTCCGTCCCGATGCTGAAAACCAGAGCACCTTCTCATTTGCCAGGACCTGGCTTTTTCTGTTTCCACACTTGTCAGGAAAAACCCCCCACCTAAACCCAGGAGGTATAACACAAAGAATGTGTACCAATAAAAATTAAAAACTAATAAAAAAGGCAACATTAATTCATAGGGAATGTGGTGTAATATGTTCAAAGGTACATGCATGAGTTAGGAATGAGATAGTGTCTCTAAGATTTCTACTGCACCAGAATTCTCCTCTGATGAGATAAGGATAGGACAAATGGGTTGGGGCAAGGTTATTAAGTCTCTTGTTTCTCATGAGCTTTGTAATAGGCTTTGAAGATGACCAGAGCGCTGCCTGAAGCAGTATAATCCTTAAGAAAAATGAGACCAATAAGCTCTAAAACCTGAGTTTTCCAGAAGTCAGGAATGATATGGGAAGTAGAAGTGTAAGTGAAATTTTGCATGCACCCCCTTCTGTGGCTGGGGGTTCATGGTATCCTAGAGGAAAGACCAGCAAATGAGAGCACATGCACTGCATGGACTCAGTGGACAGGTTCTAAAAGGCACAGCAGTGGGTGAGCACAGAGCTGGGAGCCGAGAAGTGGAGTGTTTGGAGAAATAATGTTTGTGGAATCAACATCTGCCAGCTGGTAGCATGGAGGAAGGGTATGGCCTGTAGGGTGGTTGTGGTACCTGCACTCCCAGCTGGGAGGGCACCTCTCTTCTCACACTCTTCTGCTGATTTGTTTTCCCCATACACGTAGGTTGTGGAGATGAGAAAGAAAAAATTGGTCTGGAACATGTGGAGAGCTGCCAGCCCCTGCCCCAGAGATCCCACCACTGCAGGGAACAGCCCATTTCCCAAGTGCACTCAGCACTTATTTTAAAAGGATATCTTAATATAGGAGATACTTGGAGGTACTGCCAAAACAAATGCACCCTAACTGCAGCTCTCACAGATCAAATTCCTGAGCCACCTTTCCCACATTGGAAAGGGGAAAAGACAGAACTTTCACTGAGCATGAGATTGTTAAAACTTCAGAACAAATCATCCCAGGCCAGGTTTGAGGGTCATTTGAAATAAGGTAGCTGGGAATGAGAGGGCATTCCCTGTAGACCCAAATCCTTGAGATGCTTGCAGCAGACCTTTGGTTGTTGAGCTGCTCTGCTCTAGCCATGAATTGGTTCTCAGTTACCATGAGGTAGGTGTGTGCATGAGCCCTAACAAAGGTTGGTGACATTTTGTGTCTTTGCAGCTTACCTCATGGTGGTTTGAAAATATACGGGTAGCTTATATTTTGTGGTTTTGAAAGGACGTTCAAGATCTTGGTCTGCAGTCCTGCCAGAACTGACAAAAAATAATTACACTATGAAACTGTGTGAGTTGTGCATGGTGAAGGATGGGATGGGAAGATCTGAGAAATCATTTTTACTGAACCATTATAATTTAGCATTTCTCCAAAGAATAAGGAGAAAGGAAAATGTGATTAATGTGCTCTGCATTAGGATGGGACTGCATAGAAATATTCATGTGGCGTGTCATAAAACAGACCCTTGAGGTGAGTGAGGGTTACTTGTAGGAGTTAATTTGAAATCATTAACCTGGCTGTAAACAGACTTATTTAGAAATTAATTAATCTTCGATCTGATTTAGCTTGCTTTCAAAGTTAATTTCAAGCTATAACTCAATCAGGGCAAAAAAAAATTTGAAAAAAACTCTGGCAAATATGTTATTTGTATGACCACATCCTTGCTTTTGACCCAGCAGAAAACGTTTGTGAGGATAAGTATAGAACTCTTGGGGAAAATTCTTAGAGGATCTCTGGAGAGAAACAAATATAAAGTTAGTTTAGTTCAGATTGCAGAGTAAGGGGGCCTGAGATGAGATCACTGTGTGAAGCTGACTTCCAGATTGCTTTACAAATGGCATAATAAGTAAATGGAGGGATGGAAATTATTAGTGGGAGACCTGCATGTTGGGATTTTATTTCACTTCTGGGTAGAGTTAATACAATTTTAAAACTCAGAGTTTTGAGAAAAACATATTAAAATTAACTTTATTATAATAACTGAAGAATCCAAATTAAAGCAAAAACTCAGCCTCTCAGCAAAACTAGCAATGGAGTCACAGAGAGTTCAGTCTGCTGTTTTGGTGTCCTCTGTTTCCATCATGTAAGCTCTGTGTTTCACAGCCTGCCCATACAGCTCTCCCAGCCACGTGTTGAGCTCCTTCGTTCCTTCCTTCCTTCCACCCAGAATTATGGATTATTGCCATGCCAGCCAAAGTGGGAGATGACAGCCATGCTTCTCTCCTTTAGAGTTAAGCTTTGTGACCTCATGAAAACATGCCAAGCATCTGGTTTGTGCATGTGTGCACAGGTGGGGACAGAAGATGCTCGGGAGGTGCTCAGCATTGGCTGAAGGATGGCACAGCCCTTTGTGGGGTGCACGGAGCAGCTTCCTGCACCAGTGGGGCTTGTTGGCTGCAGCATCCTTGAAAAGCCAAGTCTTTTCCAGTGGCATTTATGGGAATGCACAGCTTTTCTAAATCACTGACTTATCAATGACAAAAATGGTACAGATGAACAAAATTCAGCCCCAGAATTCATGAAGAGACAGGAGAATTTCCCCCTGCGTATCAACGTATCTCCAGTTCCCAGTAAAGCCAGAGGCCTATTATATATAGCTTAAATGTCCCAAGACTGAAACTTGCACACATAAGCTGTTTTTTAAAAGGTAAGCAACAGTTTATTTCTGCTAGTAACCTCCACAGCCCTTCCATAAATGAAAGTCATCTTAGAGCAGCTGTTCTTGCATTCAATCGTGTGTTGACTGTTGTGATGCCATATTTCAGAATTAATAGCACACCTGCTTCCAGATGGAGAGAAATTAGGTGTCACTCTGTTTGGGCCATGTGCTTTCCTATCTTAATACACAGAGAGATTGTGAAAGTATTCCGAGACTGCTTCATTATAGCATCACCCACAGCAAAGGTCTGTTATTATATGGATTCACTTACTTTCCCATTCCCAGGGGTGAGATGATTTCCCAGGGACTGATCTGTGTTGGATGAACACAGCAACTTTTATGAAATCACTTGCCCTGTACCTTCCTCAAAATAACTCAGTGCTGTCAACCCAGGACAACTAAAAGACAAAACCCAGCTGTAATGTGTTCTGATGATACCACATTTACCATGTTTCACCCTATTTAATATGTCCTGATTGCATTTCCAATAAATGTAGCTACCAAGTTATCTCTATTCAGAGTATTTACCAGCCACTTATTAGGAAATGAATTCTCAGTGTATCTTTTGTTTCCGTGGTAGCTCTAACAAAGGTCTGATTAAAGTCATAAGCAACTTTTGTGCTTTCAACTACTGGTTTCCTGTAAGACAGCAATTACCAACCTTCTCTCTGTATAATTACTTAGCCCACAATTGCTGTACTTAGCATTGTCTTATCCAGAATTTTCAGCCAAAATTCACCTTTGATAATGCTATTTTCCTAAAGTATCAGCTGTCTCCCTGTAATAACTAGAAAGTGTTTTGATTATTCTGTTTCGCTCTGTGTTGATGCAGCAGAAAATGCCCTTGCTCCCATTGCCTCCTCTCTCTGTTCTTCCAGCTGTTTTCCTTGATGCCATCCCAGATGCTTGCTTCCCTATGACAGAGATTTATTTGTGGTTTTACTTATTTGTTAAATGTCTGACTTCAGGGCTGATCCTCTACTGCAATATAAATAAGACATAACTATGTATTATATGTACATAAATAACCTCTAATTAAAAATCCTTTGGCATTCTCAACTCATTAGAGCAGAGCATCAGCCTTCTTGATCTTAATAATCTGCCATTCCCTGAGTGAGTTAGTTGTGTTTGAGGACTATCCTGTAACAAGCAAGGAGTCTGAACCTTCTCAGTCCTTAGGCCAGTCTTACTCCCAGTTGTATCATCCATCATGTTAGCCAGGAATTGGCTACTAATGCAAAGGAATAAAGATTGTTTCCAAAGGCTAGCTCAGAACACAAAAAACAAGAAGATGACAAAAGAGCTCAGGGGAGAGGAATGAGAGGAATTACATGAGCCAAAAGGAAGAAACAGAGGAGATGGATGAATTCAGACCACAACTAGGTTTGTCTCCAGGCAGTTTTATTCTTCCAGGGGTAAGTCCCCTGAAAGGAGGGGTGGTAGTAGTACCATTGCCTCACAATAGGCAAACCAGTCTGCAGAAGATGGTAGGGACTCTGTTAGGTAATTCTGCATCTGTACAGAAAAAATTAGGCAACAGCTTGTTTTTTCATATTTGTGTTTTTTAAACAGCTGGTGATTGCATATGAGGGCTATAATTCCTGGGAAACTGAAAATGTGAGCAACACCAGGAGAAGGTATATATTTTATCAGAAACAGAGGCAGAAGCAGATTCTACAATCTCAATTCTAGCAATGCACGACTCCTGTCTGCACCCAGTCTAATTTCTTGTCTTAAAAAGAGACAGGGCTGCCTGGTAAATGAGGTGCAGGAGAACTACTTGACACACAACTGCAAGACCTGATTTAAGTACAAAAGAAGATAATGTTTTTCTTTTGTGTGCTGAAGCATTTTATGCAAGGGCTGTGAGGAACAGTTTCATAATGTGGAATTTTTTAATGTAGCTGTTGCTTGCCATGGGAGGAGCACCCTGTTCTCTGATCCATGCAGAACTCATACCCAGATCCCTGATCTGTGAGGAGGTACTGCTTTGCTTACAGTATTTTGAGTGTTTGACGTGGCTATGGAGCAAATGCAGCTAATACTGAATGAAGGAAGCTGCTGAGGCATGTTAAACTTCTATAAGGGAAAACAAAACGTAACCACCCCTACACCTCGAGGAAGAGTGCAACTGTAATTTGTTGAATAGGTATTTTTTTCTTTTAAAAAAGAAGATCTGAAGAAAAAGGAGCAAGTTCATTCTGCTAAAAGATACAAAGGTCTGTAGGAGGACTAGGAATTTGCAGCATGTTTGAAATGTCTCAGCTACTGTTCAGAGCTTTAAAGGACACTCTCTCTGGCCCAAGTAAGGAATGGGGCATCCCTGTCCATGGGGTGTAAGGGTAGGGTGAGTCAGGATTATGCTCAGTGCCAAACGAGGATGCACTCTTGGGAAGAGTGCTCTTCCAGCAGCTGTAGAGAAACACGAGATGCTGCAGCAGGGCTCCATATGTGAAGCAGGAAATGGCTGACCTTGTTCATCATACAACAATTGTTTTTTGCTTCAGGAAAGGAAGACTGATTTGCTTGTGGAGACAGCTGAGCCTAGAAGGATCATACATACTGTCTTCCCCAAAGGAAATGACTAGGAGAGGGCAGCTTGTCACAGAGAGAAGTCACCACTTGTTCTAAGTATGCATATATTTGTGCAAGGAGGAGAGAAAGTATGTTCCCCAAAAAAGGCTTCATGAAAAGTTCCAAAGGGATTTATGTTATCCCAGAGCCAGTTAAAACCATCCAGCTGAATTTCTGACTAAATAAAAATTTTTAGCATTGTTCCCAAAAAAGATTTTGGGTCATCAACAGCATATGGAATAAATGGTTCAAGCACATTGTGAACAGGGAGTCAGAAGTATCGGCAATCTGAAATTAACAATATTTATTTCTGTATTTCTGGGCATTACTATTTGACCTTTGACCACTGTCCACCTATCAGCAGTTAATACAGCTATCTCCCAAACATCTTCTGTCACCCAGTCACCCCTTTTGAGAAAGGTGTCCATATCAAGCTGTGCAGTAATACCTGTTTTAGTAGGTTTGGCTTTTTTCCTAAGCCTTTCCAGTTAAGTCAGGAGCACACCATTGTGCCAAGTTATGAGATAAACCAGATGAAAAGAGTGACTGCGCTAAGCAGAGCACCTCCCAGGAAAGCTGGGCAATTCATCCTGCTGATGGTGTGAGGAATTTGCAATAGATGAGAGTTTCTGCTTGTGGAGCTCATTGGCCAAAGCCATAGCTCATCATCACTATGGGACCCTGAGCTTGCAGACCCTCATGCTCTGTGACAGTTTTAATTTCTCTGCCCTTTGTTTTGAGACCTCATCTCTTGTATAATCACAGATCATTAACTCTTTGAAAGGAAACTTTCTCTTTACCAACTGCTTGTTTTTACAGTTCCACTTCCTTTCCATTTCACTTACTGACTTCACTCCCACAAGTATGCTTGCCCTTTCTATCCTGTCACAGAAAGTAAAGGTGGAGAATAAACAAGTAGAAAAGCTTGAATGCAACAGGGAAAAGGCTGGGGACAGAGCTGTTTTGTCTGCAGTTTGCAGCCTCTAAGAAATACGTCAGGTCGAATGCTGAACACCAGGGTGATTGGTGTTAAGCAGCAAGCACAAGTTAAACAGTGAGTTTTCCCAAGCATGTTGCTTTGCTCTTTGCCATTTATTGATTCTTTGAGTACGAACACACAAATTGGGTTCAATGTGTGGCTGGCCAAGCTAAAACAGTGGAAGACAACAGCAGATAAGTCACTGTGCCTTAGTTCCTACTACTGTAGGCAGAGATGATGATATTTTACTCTGTACTCTAGATTTTCTATTAAGACAGTCTTGTGGAAAAGCCAGGTGGGAAGAGTAAAATGATTTTTTTACCTACAGGAGAGCTTTGAAGGGTCAGGATCTGGAGTAATTTAATCAGCTGTAACAGTGTAGTTATAATGTCACATGAAAACGTTTCACCTAGAAGTGTTTTTTCCACTTAGACACAGGACTTTCTCAGAAGGCTTGAGTGCAATTACATCAAGGTATATTTGTGTTTGAAACTGTATCAGAAGTTTATAGTAGGTGAGAAATTACAGCAAGCAACACTATAAGGAAATACAGGGAGGTGTTCTTTTTGTGATTTTTTTTTTCTTAATGCAAGCACTTCTTTGTGTTGTTTTTGGACTAAGTTTTCATACTTGACCAATTTTTTCAGGAAAAATTAATGAGAAATCTGTGTTTTATAGCAATACTCAATCACAGTATGATGAATTCAGTTAGTCTGAGCATGCCAGGGTAGATTGAGAAGGAATTCAGACACTTTTGTCAGACCTGCAAGACAGGGGCATCATCCTACTAGAGATGGTTTGAAATTCCAATATGATGTTCCTGCTGATGCTGTGGGTGATATGTGGAGAATACAAACTGCTTTGTGATGATGGGACTCGGGGGGTTAGCAGTTTCCTGGCCCAAAGGAACTTGGATATGTCTTCACACTTTGTCCCAATGTGCATCTCAAATGTGATTTTCTTTCTTTAAAGAACAAGGAGCGTCCAGTTACTGTTGTATAAATTCCTGTTGCAAATCTCCTTGTGTTTTTTCAGTAGCTGTTAGGGACAAATTTGAGGCAGCAGTGAGTTACATACAAAATGATGGACACCACAGCCCATCTTTCACCAAGGTGAAGGGAAAGAGCTACCACACTCCTGTTCAAATTCATGAGAAGCAGATCACCAGGGACACTGGTGGTGAATGTATGTTTCAACTTGGATTTAAATCTGCGATTCATGAAAGTACAATAAGAGATTATTAGTTGCATTTTGGTTAACACTCCTTGTGTTACGTAAAAAAGTTGGCTTGTAGATGAGAAAAGCAAAGATAAAACTAGAGAAAAGCAAAGCACATGTATGCAAAGTGTGTATCTGAAGCTGATATTTTCTGGGAACAAACCTCCTCACTGTTTCTGTCTTGCTGTGGTTACAGGATAGATATTGTAACACATGAGTTGTTCTCAAGTGTAATTCTGAAGCATCTGTCTGGTTCTCCCTGACCTCTCTTATTTCTCAGAACTTTAGGTCTTGGTCTCTAGGCATGAATGGCTTGAATGCTGTCCACTAGCTTATCCACTCTGTACAAGACTGTCCAGACAGGTTAAGAGCAGAACCCACCAATAAGCTTTCATTCAAAAGGAAGGCCATATAATCTATATACTCATTATATGCCTAATTTTATAGTTATTAATTCTTTACCTAATCCTTAGCCATTCTTTATATGCATAGAGACACTTTGTTTAGCCAAGAGTTTTATTCCTGACAGAGAACATTGTGAAAAGATTTTTCATCCAAGCTTGATTGTTTATGCTGCATTTTATTCCTCTCACCCTAAAACCCTGTGAACTCTTGTTGTTGCTCTCTGGACCATCTTGGATTATCTGTCCTCAGCATTTTCTGTACATGTGTCCTGGGGTTTTTTTTGGTAGCCTCCATAGAGTAATGCCTTCTAAATATTTGAGCTTGAAGGCTGGGCTGGGAGCAGGTGTGCATGCTCCTTCTTCCCAGTCATCTTCCCTCCTGTTTATTTAGAGTTTCTTATCTTTGACATTGTTCTTGCTTTCCTGTGAGGCTTTGGGTTTGGTTTTTTTAGCAATCTATAATGTGGTTTATTCCATGATAACCCATTACAAATAAACATATCAAGAATGTGCCTTATTGAGAAAACAATTGAATTCCTGGACTCCCTTGGATGCATTTGAAAATTAAAACCCTGCAGAGTGTTTTTAATTAAGCTGATGAGTCTACCTTCTTACATCAAAATAGCATCAAAAGAGAAAGCAAAGAATTCACAAGTTATGATTCAGAGTCCAGCTGTCACTATGCATTTCAATGTTTTCTGTCATCTGTCCTCCTTTAAAAAACATTAGAAGAATTTCTTCTCCCTCCTGACAAAGTTAAAAAGGAATCCTATGTACAATAATACACAAATAGTTCCTCATGTGCTGATCAGCAAAATTTATTTTCTTCTAAATTTTTTTTCCAAAAATTGCTGTAGAATGTTGGTTTGTTGAACTTTTTTAAAGGGAAAGCTCTTTTTTNGAGAGACGACGAAAGTTTTTTTTTTTTTTTTTTTTTTTACTGCTTGATATCTAATTGCTATCCTTTGAAGAAAAATCAAGAATTTTATTTTCCCTCTTTAACAGATAAGAAACTATTAGGGAGCATGTTCAGTCCTGTGTACCATTGACATTGGTGTGAAGTGAGCAGGTAGGAATTTATCTTGGGGTCATGCTGTTAGGTAAAGACTTACATTGTTTATTTTTGTAGCCTGATACTTTTCACATAAATTTTGTAATACTTTTCATATAAACTTTTCATCGGTTTTTAATTATAAAAAAGACCTTAAACCTTCTGCTTTAAAGTAATGACAGGAGAGAAATTGTTCTATGGGTTTGTGATAACATTGGTCTTCCTTCATTTTGGTCCATCAGCTGCACAGCTCTTTCATCTTTTGAGAATGATTTTCCAGCTTTGCTGTTTGCTTTTCTTGCTTTGCTTTGCAGCTATGCTCACCCTCTTCATGATTTAAAACAAAAGAAAAGAAAGCAACTCACAGAAGCAGCTGGTGATGCTCTTTTTCTTACTCTTCCCTGTTGTACTTCTAATGAGAGGTGCTTAAACCCTGGCAGAAGATAGGAAACACCATTATTGGAAATGAGACACTGCAGCTTATCAGCAGCTTGTCATCTAATGCTTCCAGTCATCATCCTTCCAGGTTGTTACTCACAGGTTACTTACAGAGATGTGATTCAACCAATGCTTCTTTGAATAAGGAGATACAGATATATATATATATGTGTGTGTGTATATATGCACACACTGTCTTCTGTTTCCTGTTGCTTTTCTTGGGGCACACTGCCCATTCAGAGCTGCCACCACATCCATTCAGGAGTAGGATGATGACTGTGCGCTGCCAACCCAGCCTGTGAGGGTGAGATTCAGCAGCAGCAGAAGTGGGATCACTGTGGATTAGACCTGATTCACTGTGCTCCTGCTTCACAAATGGAAATAGCTAAATTATGCACCCAAATTGCTGTATTTTCTACAGCTGACCAGTGGCAACTGGTTAAGAGGCAAGATGTCAGATGGTCAATGTAGGTGGCATCTTCTTTAGCCACAAGAAACTTGTGTTGGTTGCCATGTCTTTTGCAAACATTCTCCTCACGTGAGTCTTGTCCTAAATCCATAGAAATATGCAGACAAACAGTGCAAGGCAGTAAACTAAAGGCAGACTTATTTCAGTGTGTAGTTATGGTAGTAATTTAAAAGAATGGTGCTTAAAGTCATTATCAAAAAGGCACTCACATCTTTAAGACATGATAAATAGCCTTTTTCAAACTTTGGAAGGCAGGCAGCTGTAAATACATGTGAAAGGTAGAGAAGCTGTTCACTGGCTACATCCCCAAGGAGAAGGGATCTGTTGGGTATTGTGGAGTGGGCTGCTGTGAGCTGTGTGCAGCACCTGCCTGCAAAGCACCAGGTCTGTGCTTAGGGTGGGGTTTTTCCTCATTTCACTTCAGACCAACCTTACATAGTACTTATTTTTCTGTGAATAATGCCAAGTGACAGTGGCAGGAGAAGGATTTGGGAATGAGGGACCTGTTGCTGTTTCTCTTGTGGCATTTTACATACCTCTTACCCTTCAAGCAAATGTTCTTGTTCACTTACTCTGTGTGACTTTTGTGTAAATTGGAAACCTTATTTATTTTAAAAATGGACAACAATAATACACCACAGTTCCACTAAAAACAGCAATGATCACTGGAGTAACAGCTCCTGGTTAAACAAAGGTTTGCTCTGGGGAAGTGATGTTCCTGCTCTTCAAATACTGCAGCACTGTTCTGGGAATATCATACAGCTCAAAGGGCTTGTTTGTTGGTACAGCACTTTTCACTGTAGCTGCTTTTTCTACAGTGAGGAGAACCCCTGCAGTTCCTCTGAGATCCCCTGTGTTCCTGGCCTTCCATCGTGGGAGGTGCGTTGTCAGCCCAGCACGAACCTGCACCAGGTGTGCTGGATGCACAAAGAACAGCCCCTCTCTGTCTAACTCTGGCTTCAAACCTCTTTCCTTCCAGATGTGCACACGGAAGCAGTGCAGGCAGCCCTTGCTAAACATAAAGAAAGGAAAATGGCAGTCCCCATGCCCTCAAAACGACGTTCGTTGGTGGTGCAAACATCAATGGATGCCTACACACCTCCGGGTGAGTATCTCTCTGTTTTTAAATATCACAATGAATGAGAATTTTGAAAATGGTTCTTTGTGCTGCTATGATCTGCTAATCTGTCAGCATAGATAGTATTGGAAATGTCATTTGATGCACACCGAGCTTCACTGAGGTGTGTTTGAAGAGAAGGTGAACTGAGCCGTGGAAAAGTCAATAGGGACAGTTCACATGATTGCATTGCCCTTGGTGATACCTTAGCTGGCACTGGTCCTTTTAGGCTTACAAGGACCTAACTTTGGCCAGCTTGTCATTCTTTATGATAGTCTAAGTTCCTTTCATGTTTCTGGTTTATTCCCTAACAATGTAATGTAACATTGTCTTAGCAATTAGTTGTGCCATTCCTTTTCAAGTTTATCTGCTTTTTTTATCTACTAGATTGTGAAAATATGTTATATCTCATGCTTCTCATACTCACTGAATCCAGCTGAGACTCCCATTTTACTGAGGATTGCACTGTGTACAATTGTAAAAGTGTCTCACAGCCTTTGTGGAGTGAGATTGGGAAAGTTTTTTTTTTAATATTCCCTCCTGGCTGTAAATCTTCAGAAGATTCTGTGTTTAACATTATAAAGGAAGATTTTAATGATACTTTTTTTTTTTTTGTACAATAATACACAGGCCATGACCTTAGAGCAGGAGATGTGCACAGTTAGCAACTGACATAGTTTCAGGGCTTTCAGTAGTGCAGTTTTCTTGTTATGTTTGCCTGCCTTCCTGAGATTTTCTTCATGGCACTTTCTTTAGATTTGTGATATGAATGTGAGTTATTTCTATTAAGAAAACCCCAAAGCACTGCAAGCTAACAGGCTGTTTTTAATTGCTAGATACTTCTTCTGGTTCAGAAGATGAAGGCTCTGTACAGGGCGACTCCCAGGGAACTCCCACCTCAAGCCAGGGGAGTATAAACATGGAACATTGGATCAGTCAAGCGATCCACGGCTCTACCACATCGACCACTTCGTCCTCCTCAACACAAAGTGGAGGCAGTGGTGCTGCACACAGACTAGCTGATGTTATGGCTCAAACACATATAGGTCAGTATACAGATGTGTTGAGTGTGTCCAGTTTAACGTGAATTTTGACTCTCACGTTCAGCTGATGCTGCTGTATGAAGTCTTACAGAAGTCTTTGCTGCACTTCTTCTTTGCTTTTTAATATTTACATATATTATATGGAGAGATAGTCCTACATTCCTATTTCAGCAGGGGAAAAAAATAGCAGTTTAGATTTGGGGGCAAATTTATATTGTGGCAAACAGGGTCTAACTGTTGGTTACCAAATACCTTAAAACGTCCAGTTGCATGACTTCCATTACTTAGCACTATAAAGGTCTCTGTAGGATTCATCAGTAAGGAAAATCTCTGCATGCATCATTAGGGATTGCTTGCATATGAGTTTCCCCCACTGCTGCACCACTTTAATTACATAGCTTGAGTGATTTTTGATAATTCTCTTAACAGTAGTCCTCTTAAACATATTTTTTCTGCCCTTAATTGAATTTAGAATACTTGAACTGGGATATCTAGTGATTATACTCCATGGGAGAGACCATTATATCGCTTCAGAGAAGGGGAGCTGTTATTATTAATAGCTTGTTTATTTCCTTTGGAAAGATCCTAGGAAGTCAAAGCTTTCTTTCCACTAGGGCTAAGCTTCAAGATGTAATTCCTGAACATTGTGCCATTGACACTAGTATTTATTGACATGAGGCAGCTATTTGATTGGAAATGTGGAAAGCAAGGCTTGGTTTCCCTTCACTCCTCAGCTGCTTATCATACAAGGCATTTGCTTTGGGTATTTTCTTGCTGGGGTGTGTATTTTGGGCTCTCACTGAAAATCTGTTGAAGTCTGTGTTGGAACAGATAAAGCAACCTTACAACTGTCATACTACAGTTTATGTGACTGTTCCTCAGCTGACATTTCCTTTTCAAGTATATGTAATGAGACACATGAAAGCTTCTCCAGTGTTCCTGGTTTTATGTGCTGGAACAGGAGTACATATCCCTTGGTTTTTGCTATGAGTATGGCTTGATGTAACACCTGTATTTTCAGTAATCCTCTCATCACGATCTGGAACTGCTGAGTTACAGTCAGGGGAAGAACTGTATTGTATTCATAAATTCATGCTAAATGAATGCTTAGAACCTTGTTTTAGAAACACATACACTTGGAAACATATTAATCATTGCATTTGATTATTTTCTGTGACTTCATCTTGAAATGCTACAGGAAATTATAGCATAGAGAATTAAATTTATCCAAACTCTGAAAGGTTGCATTACTCACACACCGAGTCTTAATGTGTCTTTAAAAATAGCCTCTTTATAATTCGACATTTTAGAAATTTTAAATCTGGCACAGGAAATCTTCTTTTATAATCATGGAGTTTGTGGTAAATAATACAGCATTTATAGAGCTAAATTAAGATGGCACCATTCTGCAGAAAAGGGAAACTATTATTTCTTATTTTATTGCGCCTTGTTGTTGAAAAGAAAGATCTTGCCTTTGAAGGAAGCATCTGAGTTTGCCTCAGTGTATGCATATTTTCATTCATTCTGACCATAAGATACCTTAAATTGCATCTCCTCTTGGACAATAGTTGAGGTGTAGTAATGTAAAGGTCATTTAGGCAAAAAATATGAGTGATGTGTGTGGGATCTTATGGTTGCCATCAGTTGTTGCTAAAATCACTGGAAATGTAAAAGAAGCTGCACGGTTGATAACTCTAAGGTGTATTTCTTCATGGGTGAGCTTTAAGAATTTGAAATTAAATTGCTATTTTGTTTCTTTCCCATGCAAGAAGGTAGATTTTGCATTTAAATATGTTCTAAGAGGTAACAGATTTGAAGTATTCCTAGGGAAAGCCTGGCTCTTTACAAGGCAGTGGGTCAGTGAAGGTGAATGAATAAACGTCTTTGGTAGGAGAGAAGACAAGAAAGAAGAGTAATCCTGTTCCTTAAAGCTCCTCAGCTAGCAGAGACTGTTCTTGGTCACAAGGAATATATTTTACCATGGCTTGATGTTTGTTTGGTCCAGGGAGTTGTTCTCCAGAGAAAGGCCAGCCTGCAAGAGAGAAGTCAACTGTAAATATGGATGGCCATACTCTGAAGGTGCCAATTTTAAAAAATACAAATTCCAAGTGCAACAGGGAAGACCTTAATGATAACCCAAAAAAGCCCTCCATTCTGATATCCACTAGGATTTTACCTCCAGAGTGAATCACAGAATGAAAGGGAGATTTTTTCCAGTTTTAAGTATACAAATGGAGGCCTGAAAAGGGATTCAATAAAAAGCTTTGGCTAGAATATAATTAGAGTTATCTTTGTGGATCATTTGGATAATTTGAATAAGATATTATGTGCTTTTAATATTATATTGTTCCTTTAATTTGACTGTTGCTACTTTATTGTAGATAAAGTTCTAGTTTGGGATAAATATCATTTTAATATTTATTCTCAGCTTTAAGATGCTCAGCTGCCTCCACTAAGCTACAGGGAAAATCTTCAGTTTGGCATAGGTATCACAGTTGTGTTCAGCAAATCTTGAATTTAGAGGTCAAACCGGGGAAATCTGTAAAAAATATCTAATGTTCTGACTCCTCTTTGGGTCGGTACTGTGCATATTTCTAAGACCTTTAACCTTTCATTTTTTGGTATTACATGGTTTGGATTTCTGTGCATATAAAAATCAGGGACAGAAAGCACAGCCCAAGCTCACAAAGTTCATGCAATGAAAATTACACAGTGCTTGCCTATGATTGTAAATCTGTATAAATTTAATCATCTCATTTTAAAGTTTTGATCCTATAGGTGCATTTAATGATTCTTTTATATGGTTCAAATATGTTTCTGTTTGAAAATCAAAGGCTTCTACCCACATTAAAGGCTACATAGATTGCTAATCAAATAAATACAAAAACATGTGCCATAAGCATGGCTGATAGTTTTCAGACAACTTGAAAATTCTTGTGTTCTGGGGGAAATGGTAACTTATACAGGAGACTGGTTTAAAATACAATCTGTCACCTGGACATCAGAACAAGAAAAACCCAGCAACAAGAGCTGCATCACTGACTCTGGATTTCCCTTCCCTGACAACCAGAAGAGCCAGCTTATTTGGGCATAAAAGCTGCATTTTCTTCAAGTACAGTGTTGCAGGAATCCTTTTTGAGTTCCCAGAGACTTTTCAAATACTTGGTGCTTATGTGAGATTCCAAACCTCCACTGAAAGTATTCCTGAAAGTACACCTTGCTTCTCCTCAGATGTGGGGCTTTGTCAGAGCACAGGCTCTATCCCCACATGAACATGCTCTGCTTTGCTGGGCCTTTCTGATCTTTGTGGAATGGGGTAAATGATGTTGCTGCAGTGGCAGAAGTGAAGAGAGCCTTAACTGGAAACAGCTGTTCTGTCTGTGATCTTCTAATGCAAGGATATTGGAAGAGATGGGGAGAGGAGGTGACGCAAATATGTGTGTTTGATGGAGGAAGTGCTTTGAAGTCATGCAGCTGTCACAGTTTCTACTTTTCAGTGAACAGATGTGTTAGGATCATGATTCTTAATGAAAGCTCAAGCAATTCTTTGAGTTACCTGACATAAGACCAAGCAACTCTCTACAGATTGTGGCCATAGCCATTATGGTTCTATATTAAAAAAGGGTACATTTCACATAACATAACAATATCTTTTTCTTTAGAAGTCATTCAGACCAAAGTTTTGCCTGTATGATTTTAATTTTTCCAAGCCTGACTCTGAGACATGAACTGACCAAAGATTTGTAAATCTAATGGATGAAACTTAGAGCTGTAGATACTGCCATGATAAGACATCTGTTAAGCAGATACTATAAAGGAACATGTCAAGACAGACCTTAATATTCCTCTTCTTATGGATAAAAGTAAATAGCAGCTGGGCAGCCAGGACACTAGAACTCCTTGACTGACCTGTGGTGGCAGCCTTGGGTAGAGAGTTTCTTTTAGGCAACTTTGAGTGCAAGTGCTGTCTGTTCAAAAGGAAACCCTTTCACAAAAGAGCGGGTCTCTTGTTATGTTCTTTCCCCTTGTACAGCACCATGTGGAACAAAGATGAATTTGTTTCTAAGCACAGAGTTCTGAAGGGAGAGCATCCCTGCTCATGTATCTTCTGCCCCATGCATTAAAAAAAATTAATCTTTAACTCCACTTTGCCCTGTAAAGTCTGAAAGATGGAAATACTTCACTGGAAAGATGTAAGCAAATACAGCTCATTTTAAAAATACTTTCTCATGTTACTAATAGCTATCTAAGTACAATTATTTTCTTAGTCATGATCTCCCATATGCATAGCAAAACTGCATTATAAATAAAGAGAAAGATAAACATCAGCGTTTTTTAATTGACTTAGTTATTGAGTAATACAATCATGATCTATAAAAAGCTCTTGCCACTTAACAGGAAAGGGCAAAATATTGTGCTGAGTCTAAAATAGTTGATAATGACAAAAAATTAAAAATGAAGACATTATTCAAGCAATTACCAGCATAAGCTTCATTGTTCAATCTATTGTACTTGAATTGGTCACTTATAGCACAGTATAAGTGTTTCAGTAGAATTGTAACAACTGACATGATCAGAAGCAAAAGCTCCAACTGGACATTTGTAGAATGCAAGACATTTTGAGTTGCTCAAAAAAAAGCCATTTCGTGTTTTCCTCAACTAGATAATGTGGTTGGGTGATAGGATTGAGCCCTTATGATGTTCATGAATATAAACATTAAATAACAGCTACAGACATTAATGTCATGTCTTACATTTTCATGATGATTCTCTGTCCTGTGTTACCTTTAATGAGAACAATGCAAAATAAGCATCTTTTGTAGCATCCTTTTCCTGTATGTGTAGCAAAAAAAAATCAGTTTTCTGTGTTGATGGTGCATAATTTTGGGATTGAATGCACAAGAATCACAGTGTTTCAAAGTTCAAAACTCATAAAAAATGAAAATGCTTTATAATTATGTTTGAGAATAAATTTACTGTAGAAGTTGGCTATTCTAGTACTTATGGAACCATAATGCTTAAAGAAAAAGTTTAGTAAAAATCTCATCTTGAAAACAGTACTGGAACATGATGACATTTTTCCAGAATTTTTGCATTTTGAAAGACTCTTACCCTGTTGAAAAATGGAATGCATTTCTCTTCACTTCTGTGGCAGCAGAATGATGACCTGCCTTCTTTTGTAACTCAGAGGCTGCTGGGGATCATTTATGTCAATTGAAAGAAAAGTTGTTACTTGCTTGTGGCGTTTATCTCCATCTAACCTAATGCGGATAAAAACCTGCAAAAAATTTATGAGACAACCTGTAAAAATAGTACAAATACGTAGGAAACACAGACTTAGACTTGAAAACATGGGAAGGCGAACTGTGGTAGCATGCTGAGTTATCAGGCCATGAAAGAGAAAGATTAGCTCTGTGGAATTGTTCAGCAGTGCTGGCATGAGTCAGACCAAATCGTGTTTGCCTTCTGGAAGGCAAGGCTTTGTTAGGCGGAAGAATTGAAATATCTCTGTCTAAAAATAGTAGACAAGCAAGTGTCCATGAAGAATGCAAAGTTCATGTTTCTTTACATTTTATTTCTTGCCTCTGGTTTTCAAACCTGCTATGATTGACTTTATTCTTTTCTTAACTAAAATTGACATATTCAAAACACAGAGGTTATAAAAGTCATATGCATTGGCACTTCCAAGTGATTGACAACATGCTGTGTTCTTTTTACTTAGAAAAACCAACACAGTAATCCACCAGAAGTGTATTTCTCTGGGTCTTTTCTATTTGCAGATGTCCACAAGCTTTAAGTAGAATCAGATGTCAGTGGAGAACCTACAACCTAATTGTATCATTTTTTTAGCCTATCACTTATGTGACTGCAGATATACAGCCCTATTTTAATCAGTGCAAACTTTATTTATTAAAATCATACTACACATTATAATTCAGTACCATCACTTTATGCATTAACTACGTAAAGTGATGGTACTGAACTATACTGTGTAGTATGATTTTAATAAATAAAGTTGGTTTTTTTCAGATGTTCAGATGCTGGGGATAAAACAAAATCAAATGGTCACCTTTCCTCTGCCATTTGCTTTTCTGCCTTTTGTCACTAGAGGTACACAGTTAAACCTTTTAACTTACTTTTCACAGAAAATCATTCTGCCCCTCCAGATGTTACCACTTACACCTCAGAACACTCAATACAAGTAGAAAGACCACAAGGATCAACGGCACGGGTGGCACCAAAGTATGGCAACGCTGAGCTTATGGAGACTGGTGATGGTATGTCACAAACCAGAAACTGGGGTTGCTTTGAGTATCCTGCCCTTTGCATACTGTATGCATGTGCTCTTGTTTTTGGGGTGTTCCTTGTGTTTTTTTCTGGGCACTTTTCACTTGTGGCAGCACCTTTACAGTTCTAAAATAAGCTGATATTAATGAAGATAACATAGAGAAATATTTCTTAATCAGCAGAGCTGACTCCCCATAGAAGTTTGGCAAAAACCCCCAGAGAATCTCTTTAGATTTGCTATTATCATGCTGTCTGGTTATAGCTAGTCTGTTTTTTTAAATGGCAAAGAATGTGACATGCTAGGATAGATCTTGAAAATTGACGTTTGAAGTTTTATTCTCTTGAGATTTTTTTTTTTTGAAAAACAGTTATTTGTAAACCCTTCCTTATTTGCCACTCCTCTTTTCCAAAACTTCCCAAACAATATTTCAGCACAGCATGGAGTTGTTGACCAAGTGTACTGCATCTAAACTTAGTAGCTTCAGCTCTAAACACCACTTGGTGAAAGTTTTGGAGCCAACCTTATGGAAGGGTAAGAAGTTGAAATTCCTGCAATGCAGTGACAGAAAGCTATTAGTTCAGGAGCAGATGCCATGCACATTGGAGAGGCTTTGCACTCGACTAGAGAAAAGGAAGGGGGAGGTGATTGATGGCACTATATTATAAAAATGCCCCTTGCCCCGGGCTGCTGCCCAGACCTGTGTTTTCCAAAGTGCTGTAAAGGCAGGCATGCTCCCCTTGGAGATTGCTGGCTGGGGGGATTGGCTGTAGGGATGTTCAGAGAACACAGGGTCGTGCTGAAGTAATACAAAGACATGAACCACGTTTAAGATGGGTACTGGATGGATGTCCCCTGCAGTGTAAAATTAACCCAGAATAAATGACAGGGCAGAACCTATGACCCACACTCCTCACCGAGCTGCAGTCTAGTCACTTGGTATGGCCAATGACCATGGGGAGGGCGAGTGCCAGTTTTCTCACCATTCTGACCATTGCTGAGGGAATTCTCTCGGGGTACTGACATTTGCTTTAGGGACATTTTTTCCACTGTGCTTCTCTCCCTCAGTCTGTGTGTTGTTTCCCCTCTAATTCTGCAACCTCGCTCTGACATTGTTGTATTGGTTTTATTCACATTAGGCATCATTGTTCCTTGTTGCTTGTATCTTTTAAATACTTGGGTCACGGTATGGCATGAAACTGTAGTTGTGGTGGCCTTGCAGTCCTAGACTTTTTGTTACCCCACCTGACGTCTGGTGGGTGCAGCAGCGTAGCCATCGACTGATGTCTCCATTGATCCCTGTCCTGCAGGAGTACCAGTGAGCAGCAGAGTGTCAGCAAAGATTCAGCAGCTGGTCAATACACTAAAACGGCCCAAACGACCACCATTACGAGAGTTCTTTGTAGATGACTTTGAGGAATTGTTAGAAGGTAAAATGACTGTTTTTCAAAAGGTTTGGGGATTGCTTATTAAAACTCTGTAAAATGTTTGTCTCCTATGTGTACTTTCTAGAAAGCCTCTCTTTACTGGCAAGTACCAAAAAACCATTGGTATTCAGTGGAAACTGCTTGTAGTAAGCTTAGACATAGTGCTGTGGAGTCAAAACTCTCTCTTGTTTGCTCAGCTCCTGGGTCTGCTTGCAAAGAAATGATAGAAGAGAGTTGCAGGGAAGTTTTGTTTTGAGAACATTAATCTGTGGCTTGCAGCCATCGTTTTTGAACACCAATGTGAGAAAATCTATTAGTGAGGGAGAGCATGTTAAATGTTTTACACATCCTTTGTGTAACAGTGAAGTATGAAAAATGAACTAAATGTAAGATAGAAACAAAAATACAATCAATAAATGGAACTTTTTTAAAAAAAGACCAGTGCTTTGAGAATTAAGATTTGCCAGGATGTGGAAATTTAAATAGTCTTCACAGGAATTTATAAGAAAACATGTAACAGAACATGACTTAAATCAATCTGTTACTTGTTAAAGTACATTTTTGTCAGTAGTCCTGCAGTTCATCTCAGTACTGCATTTTTTCCCAGAAAAAGTATTCTCCATCTCTCTTTAGGAATAAAGAAAGGTTGATTATTTTGAAGATAAATATATGCATGCCGCCTCAGCAGTTTCTTTCCCTGCTTGTAGAACTAGTGTAAGAACAAGTACTTTTCATTCCTGAGGTGCTTCAGTTGCTTGATCTGTGTTAAAGTTAAAAGTAAATTATTCTGTTATATTTCTCTGTTGCTTCTCAATACCTTCTTACATGTTACTGTTTTCAAAATATTTTGCAAAGGTAACTTATTCTCTTGATTGCACAGCTGTACACAAGGTATAGAATTCACATGGTAACTGTATATCTTTTCATAATCATAAGTTCAACAGCCAGATCCAAACCAGCCAAAGCCAGAAGGAGCTCAGATGTTGGCTATGCGTGGGGAACAATTAGGTGTGGTTACAAACTGGCCGCCTTCCCTGGAAGCAGCCTTGCAGCGATGGGGGACCATCTCACCAAAAGCTCCTTGCCTAACCACTATGGATACCAATGGAAAACCACTGTATATTCTCACTTATGGTGAGTACTCTCCCAGCTATTTGTGCTTTTATGTATCCTGTACAGTGTCTGTGTATAGTAAATGCATAAACATACAGTGAAAAAAGCCTTGTAATGATGCATCTGTTCCATTTGTGAGTAGGGTAAGACAGCTCTGAAACTGTTGATGTCTGAGTATGGGTTGCTGAGATGTTATAGTATGATTTATTTCAGACAAAGGAATAGATACACCCATAGAATAGCAGATTATAAATTAAAACCACTTTTCAAATAGAAATGCGTCCTAGGGCAGATTTTCCTGAAGATTAATGTCTAAATCCATTGCCCTTGGATCTCATCCAGGCTTTGTTCTTTGTTAGGCAAAAGCCTAACTTGGTGTACAAAATTCATCAGCTTCCTGAAGAAGTTAAATAGGATTTTTTTTCCTTGTTTTCTGACATTGTAGTAAGTGTGATTTAAATTATTTCTCCTGATGGGTAGTTGTACAACTAGCAAGTGTACCCCCTAGAAAGGGATGTGCCAGGATTTATTTCAGTGTGACCTGTGGTACTTTGATGTAGTTCAATGTGTACTGCCTGACAACGTATTGCAACCGAGAAAGGCCAAATAAAAATAAACATAAGGATACCTCTGACAAATAACTCCCATATTGCTTCTAATTTTGAAATGTTCAGGGGACATTTGGGAGATGTTCAAAGGAATTATTATGAATAACTGTCAGACCTTGAAAGTGAGTTGGAACATTTCCGTATGCTATTGATATGGATATCAAAAAAATTTATTTTTTTTTTTTTTTTTATTTCTACCTTATCAGGGACTTGGAGTTCTGTGCAGAGAATGTTGTTACATGCTGTGATATAGAGGTCTGTCTGTTTTGTTCGGTGCTGAACATTCATTTCCATTCAGGAATCAGACTCAGTGATGGTCCCTGCCCAAAAAGTTGTCTGCTGCAAGTGTGGCACTGCAAATATAGTTAAAGGCTTTGAAAGAATAAGAGAACTTTGCAGCTGAGGGTCATGCATGAAACACTTTCCCTTCAGGTACTTTAGAGTTAAGGAGTGACTTAATTTCAGGGGCAAACTTAAGATTCACCATTGATTAATGTTTTTCTTCCTTAGGGACATTTACTTGAAACTAGGGAAGAATTTTAAAGTTTGCAATTACATGTTTGCAGAAGTCATGTCATCTACTGAATGGCCTAAATAAATTGGACAGGAAAGGAAATTAAGCTGTTCCTGAGAATCAGACCATTTTTCTGAATTTGGGATTCTGTCCAGAGAGTCTGAGCATATGTCCTGCTTTGCCTGAGGCTGTAGGGTGAGCAAATCAACCCGAGGAACATATCTGCACAGCTCATGGAGCCACCTAGCCTGTTTCTCTCTTCTAAAATAACTCTTTCCCCTTCTTGTCTGTATATTGAGAAAAGTAGGACTAAAATTCATGGTTTTGCGCCTTTCATTTCGCAGCCCTTTGGGATGTGGTTTTCCTGTTGCCTTTCAATAGTTTCTTGAGGTCAGAAAAAAATCAGTTCTTCTTTTTTTTACTTCTTTTTATAGATAAAAGAAATTACAAACCAAAGCATTTCCTAGATTTACTGAATTCTTCTCTGCTATGTGCATTTCATGCTGACATTCTCTTTCATGGGAAATGTTCATTCACTATGCCATAGTAGTTTTCTTAAATGAAAACTGCTTTGGAAATGTCATTAACAATACAGCCACCTACCATTTCACCAGTGGTTTTATGAATGATTTTGCTGTAGCTAGTCCACCTTCCATGCCTGCAAAATTTTCTAGCAATGGCAGGCATGGCATTTTTTAAACTTCAACATTAATAGACATTAAGCCTCAAAATCATTAAAGACACTCCTACTTGTGAATTTCTATCCTTGTGCATAGTTCCACTGGACAAGGTAGTAATAAACTTTTGAAAGATGAGCTTAGCCACAATCCTACCACATGGTATTAATGTGACACTGAGTTTCCTCATGTGCATGCTATGATCAGGTGGCTAAAATTTTAACTACCATCCCTGACAATTTTCAGTAGCCTCTAGTTTGTATTTCACAGTTATTTTCAAGTTTTTTGTTAATTTAAAGCAGTACCATTATGGGGAATTTTCATATATTTCACAAATATTCCTGAGTTTAAAGAAGTCTAATTTTCCAGAGTTTTGGGTTTTGAGATATTGTCATCACTTGCACCTCCTCTTGAATATTTTACCTCTGCTGTTTTTGCTTCAGTCTCTTTTCACACCCCCTTGTCTTTTTGGAAATTCTCTTCCTTTATCCTCCAACTTTCCAGTTAAGAGGAGGCTTCTCTTTGGTGTCTTTTGATATTATCCTCAGTATCTTCTCCAGTTTTCTGTCCCTGCATGGATGAATTGCAGGTTTGCCTTGCCAGTTTTTTCCATCTTTCTGAGATGATTTCCAGGAGGATCTCTGTAGCTATTAGGTAGATCAAGGCCCATCCTGAGAAGGAGTTCTGATTCCCTCAACACCAAGCATATTTACCTCCTCTTTCATGGGTTGTTGTAGACAATACTGCCCTCTCATCCATCTCTTGGGCTGTGACTAGAGCACCATACACAGCCCAGACATTTGTTTCTTCCTTTATTTTACAGCCATTCTGTGTCCAAACCTCACAGGTTATTTTAGGAGGAAATCTTTTCAAATTGAGGCCTTTTGCTGTATCTACAAGGTGATGTCTCATCCCATCTGTGACCTTGGTCTCTATTCTCACATCAGACTCTCTTCCGGCCCTGAAAAACATGGTGCTGACCTCTTGCATCTATCCAGGATGCTTTCTTATTTGCTCCTGGTGGCCTTGTGTGCTGGAAAGGAGCTCTGACAATCCACAAAATTCTGCTTCTCCAAAGTCTTCCTCACAACTCCTCTTCTGTCCCTTCCAGAGACACCTTTGAGGGCTCAGACCAGAGGTCAAGCTATGATCTGCCATGGCAGACAGGGGTGGATCAGTGTTGCAGGGAGCACCTTGTATGATTTACTGGAATGAAGAATTTCTCCCCCTGACATATCTGTTAGCGTGGCTTTGCGTGGGGAGAGCTCGAGGCCATGAAGGGGAACCAGTTTAAAGAAGTTGCACTTCAAATCACCTTGAAATCATCCTGCTTAAAATCACCACTGCTCTCCCATTTCTCTGCAGGTGTTCATCAAATTTGTAGTGCCTTGTATCTCCTGTGTCTTTATCAGCATGTTTTTTGAGCTTCTTTTCTTCACAGCATGTCAGGGCTGGTTTTGTCCACGTGTCTCAGGTTACTTTAGGTAGAATGAATGTATAACTGCACTTGCAGACTTGATCCTTTTTTTTCAAGGAAGCATTTGAAGCGGTTTGCCTCAGTTCTTGTTCTTCTCAGTGCCCCAGTTGTAATCTTTATTTATTGTACTCAAAATTCTTAAATTCTTTCTAGTGAATGGAACACTATGAATATTATTTATTTCTCAAATATTTTGTTCCTCTGGGAACTTGTTTAAGTGGAGAACATCTTAGTTAAGTTATTCTCAATCCCTTTATAAATCAAATCACTGAATATGCATAAATTGAAATGTCTGAGATATGGGAAGGAAATATGTCTTTATCAAGTTTTATGGGAGTCTGAACTTTGACTAGAAATGTAATGTGTTCTTTGAGGAACAGGAAGACAATTTCTGGCTCAGACAAAGTTAATCAGAGTAGTGAGGCATCTGGTTTTAGTATTAATAATGAAGCACTTAGTGATTTCTTAGAGGAGAAACTCAAATGAAGGACAATAAATCCTATATAGTTCTTATGATATCAGAGCTACTTTTCTTACTTAAAATGATTATTCTAAGGAGAACCAGAAAAGCTGGGGGAAAAGTAAAGGGTTGAAAGTAATTTATCAATAAACAAGTTTTGAGCTTTCTTATTGTAACCATTATTAAAAACAACAAAATGAGTACCAATTAACTTTGTCTGATTCAAAGAATCTCATCTGCTTTATCTAACACTTTCTGTAATCAGATTTTTTTAAACACACTTTTAGTAGCTCCAATGCACTGTTTCCAACATCAGAGGGCCACTAGAGACAGCAAGGCTCTCAAAAAAGAGCAGAGGTGGCTCTCTGGGCAGAAGACTGTTTTTTTCCATTTGGATTCTATGGAGAAGGAAATGCTTGGAAAATGGCAATTTTTTCAAATGAATTACTGATTTTAAAAATAGCATTAAAGCAACTGTAAACATTTTGGGGCCAAAGTAAATCTGACTCATCAAGGGTGATGCTGCTCCTACTGGAGGTATCCTGGTATGCCTGAAAGGTAACAACAGGCCAAAAATAGCCAGCCCATGCCATTCTGCAACCTGCACCCCTCTGTACTAGTTTGAAAACAAACTAGAGGGAGATCACAAGTCAGAATTATAATTTAATAGGAAAATTAAAATAAATGCAATAATACAAGAACACTGACAGAGTCAGGATACAACCTGACACTCAGGGTGGTGGTAGCAGTACAGATGAAGTGGCTCTGTTGAAGCAGTGATCCTGTAGAGGGGTCTGGACCCGAAGGTCCAGTAGTGGCTCTTGCCCTCTGAGAATCCAGTAGGTTGGGCTCCTTGTGCTGCTCCAAACCCCAGATTATATCCAGGTGGGAATGCTTGGCTCCTCCCCCTGGGCAGGGCATCTCACTGATGCAATTCTATGAGCATGTGGTGGGTCCCTGATGGCCCATTAACAGAGATAGACCCCAGAGGGAGTTATCAGGGAGGAGTCATGGTAGCAGATAAGGAATGCTGCCCCACCTGCTCTAACAGCTTATGAAGGTGATAATAGAATGCATACTTTGGTTGCATCTTACCTTGTAACCTAGGACACCCTCCTGTACCTTTCTGTGAGAAGCTCCTAGGCCAGGAATTTCACAGTTATCAGCAGGAGAGAGACAGATTTGAGATGCTTCTGCAAGTAGCTCCATAACCAGACTGCCCTTACCCCTGAAGTAATGCAAGACTCACAGAGGTATGGATAGTCATCCATATGGGTTTAAATCCCCAGACAGATATCAATCTTATGATTGTTTAGTCCTTTAAATCTTACTGTAATTACTGTATTTTATGATTCAGACTGCAGTATCAAGCACTCTAATTGCAAGGTTACCTCTATTCTGAGTATGTTTGGAGTCCTTCATTCTCTGCAACAGAACATTTCTGTTCTTTTTCTTTAGATTTTTTATTCCAAAAAACAACTACTCCATTTGCTGTTTAGGCTGGATCTAAAGAATTTGTGAAGAAAGGATTACCAGAGTAGTAAAGCTGCGACTATTATTTTGCAAAGCAGAAAAAAAGCCCCTTCACCTGCAAAGCATTAGGAAGCTTGCCATTTACACTAGATTTAATAAATGCTCTTTTCTGTTTAATACAAGGAATGTCATACTGTGGTATTGAAAAAATGAATATTTGACAAAATTATTTGCAGTTAAACTTTGGCAGTCTCGCAGTTGCTGTGCACGGAGATTGGTAAGCAACCACTGGTTTGGCTTTGTTGAATTAGTGCTGTGTGGTTCTGAAAAGCGTCCTGAAGATGATCAGGAAATTTCGCTGTGGTTTGTTTTCTCTCTGAGTTTTCTCCCTGATACAGCTTTTCTATTAAAACCTTCTTTACATTCAACACAAACATTTTTACAGATTTGAAAAGGAAGAGGAAGGGGACTTACTTCAGTGTTATGTGGAAAACATCTAATTTTTGTTAACAGATCCCTTTTGGTGTGGTTTTTAACACCTTGTGGTTTCCTTTACCTTCATAATGTGTTGCTTAACCAGATGGACTGGGTATTAACTACCTTCGCTTGCAAAATTTTATTGTCATCTGAGTAGACTTAAAAAAAAAAGAAGATGACTGAGTACAAAATATGTAATTGTTGATGTGGAGTTGCTACTGCTCAACTAAACCAAAACTCCAGTGGCAAGAGAAAAGGGATTAGCTCCACATGGGTGCTAACAGTGTTTGTCACAGCTGCCAGAAGGCGAGATGCTGTTTTCCATCCTGTCCTGCTGAGCATTCCTGCACATGTGATGTCTGCCAGATATAGCTCAGATTCAGAGGCAGAGTGGTACTTGCTGTTACTCACTGGACAGTGGGAGCTTTCCGCTCAGTTTGCAAGTGTGTGAAGAACCTGAAAGGCCTCCCTGCAGAAGCATGCTGCTAGGGCATGGGAGTCTGGCAGCAGCACTCTGGTAAAGTGACAGAAGTGGCTAAGGGAGATGTGATCATCTTTTGAAGAAGATTTGTTTCAGTAAATAAGCAATTATAAGTTAGGCAGTGATAGGTGGAGAGAAAAAGCTCGGTTTCTTATCATCTTGTGGAGTTATACAAGATTTTGGAAAGCAGCACCACAAATAGGAGCTCAATGGGAGGTAGAAAAAAGGTTAATAAATTGTAGTAGTGTCATGGTATGCATCAACTGCCTGTTGTTGGGGTTTTGTTTTCCAAAATCAGCTAAGGGAGCTCTACCAATCTGCTTTGTATGGGAAGTAGTCCTGTGACCTGAAAACTGAGGGGTGATTCGTGTTCCTAAATATGTAGTGCCTTATGTTACCCATAAAGTAAGGCTGCACTGGGTCTGCAGAGCCAGGGCCCTTTCCCGAGGGAACCCTCATCCCTTAAACACCACTGGACACTTCTGTAGATGACATAACAATCCTTCATTTTTAGATGCAAGAAAGAAGCTGTTAATGTTTGTCTAGTGAGATCAGAGCCTGACAGGCACAAATCTTGTCCTGGTGTGGTGGGTAGGAATGTTGTTTGCAAGGACCCTGCTGCAGTGGGGAGGGGGGCGAGAATGTCAGGAGCAGGAGGGCTCAGGGGGTCTGGTGTTTAGGGCAGGGAAGCAGCAGTGCAGCTCCAGGCTCCTGCACCCGTGCTCTGCTGGCTGCAGAAAGGGCCGAGGGCAGCTCCCTGTGGCAGCAGCATGGCTGGGAAAGACGAGCTCTGGCACTGAGCTGGGACACGGGCTGCTCCACTCACTACCAAATGAAGCTGTTGCTTGAGTTTCCTACATGTGCCCCTGTCTTCAAGCCAGCTCAGAAGATTAATGGCAGTGTGTTTATCTGAGGAGGGCTGGTGCTTCACTGAACTCGGGATGAGGACAATGGGACGCATCCCCAGTGGCCACAAACAGATTTCCTCTGGAGCCCACGTAGCGAAGCGATTTAACCCGCACGAGGATGGGCCCTAAGCCCCGTGTCAGAGCCAAGCCTGGGATGGAGCACAGCTGGCCTCCTCTCCAGGCCTCCCTCTCCCGCAGCACAGATGTGGCACTGCGTGGAGGTCACGGCAAGGTCGCAGCATCGGGATTTGTGGGAGAGGTTTTAGCAATCGGCTTTTTTCCCAGCAGCATCTAATCTCTCAAGTTTGCAAAGGAAGAATTACTCTGATTTGCAGCCTAGGCAGAACCAAGGAAGGAAACACTTCAAAGATTTCCTTCTTTATAACATCCTCTGCTCCTCAGGGCTGTTGTCCTGCAGACGTGGAGTCCTTTGTGTTTCTCAGTGGTGTCAGGTCAGAGAGGGCAAACAGCCAAGGGGACAAAACAAACCCATGGTTCAGTCCATGTCTGGCCAGAAGTGTGTGCCCCATCCAGCAGCCACTGATCTGGCCCTGATCATCCATACATTCCTAGCTCCAGCTTCTGGGATACTGCTCCTTTTGTGGCCCTTGTTTAAGTTACTTTTCTGGAACACAGCTGTATACCCTGCTAAAGAAATTACAGACTTCCCGTTGAACACAGTTTAGTTCAAGACCTGCCTGGACTTTGCTCTTTTTGCTCACGAGGGTGCCTGGGGGTCCCTGCCTGCCCCTGACAGCCCACACTGGAGCAGAGTTGGCAGCAGCTGAGGGCAGGCAGAGCCTGCAAGGGCTGGAGTGACATTATAGAGCTTGTAAGGTCTTTGTGTTCCAGCCCCTTCCCAGCTGAATGCAAACAAGCTGCCTCACTCCAGTTTTCCACAGTTTCACACTCAGAGGCACGTGTGCCTCAGACACTTAACACAGGTTGATATCACACCAGTAAATAGAGAAGGAAAGGGCTGTGGTGACAGAAAATTCAAATCTTTTCTGGCCACTAGAAAATATTATGGCCTGTTTTTGTGCAGTTCAAAGTGTATTCAAACAGAAAGGTGAAGAATTAGGAAGGCAGCCTTATATTATCTGTGTCTTAGAAGGTAAAATAAAATTTTGACAACAAAAGAGTGTCATGACAAAATATGTTTAAACTTATTTAAAACTTTATTGAAAGTACTCCTTCAAATTTTCTTAGTCTTTGAGAGGACTTTATTTCAGCATTGATCCAGGTCTCTTAGGTGGAGATGATTGTACTGCATACCTGGGTACCTCTGAAAGGATGCATAGACACTGTAATATGAATAGCCCTTAGATTTTAAAGAAAATATTTGATGGCATGTTTGATAGATGAAAAATTAGTGTGAATGTGTCACAAATGTAAATTCAAGATTTGTAACAGATTTAATCTTTATAGATCAGACATAACTTTTCACAGCAACTCCTTCAATGTTAATTTCAAGCTTAAAAGTGTTTTTTGTAAAGATGGTTCTCTTTTGCAATTCAGAACTTTTGCCAGGCTTTTGATTTCCATTCTCCAATATTCTGTATCATTTCTAATTGCTCTTTTAAGTTTATTGCCACTGAAGCTTTAATGTTGAAAAACTTTAGGAAAAAGAATATTTGCTTTCTTAAGTCATCCTTTTTTTTTTAATCCTTTTCACTTGTCAAGTTCAAGTGTTAACTGTAGCAGCAGCGATGATTTCAAAGACTTTCTTTCCATCAAATTCAGGTAGTTCTGTCACAGTCCTGTGTGTGTTACTCCTGGAGACATACTCCTGTATCTGTGCTGAGTTTCCAGTGAAATGGAATTGTGTTCCTTTCTGAGCAGCAAGACAGTTCAACATGCAAACACTGGCATAATTTTAATAAATTAAAAACTTTGCAAAGCATAGTTTGATGATACAATATTACTGTTTTCATAAGAAATAATTGCATTTAGCACTTTCTCCATAACAAGCAGCAGTGACCTTTCCAATTTTCCTTAAGTGAGAAAAAAAAGAAAATCTGGCCTTCTCATCATACTTCATATTTACATCGGATTTGCACTTAAAAATGATTCAGTAGTATTGCATTTTCTAACCAGGATGTGGAGGAACTTATTATAAAAACCGCTTGGCTTAGTTAAAAATAGCAATAGTGCATGTTTGGGGGCCTGAACTGCTGAACTCCGTAGGTAATCCGTTGTCAGAACCTATTATCGTTTCACTTATTGGTGGGCATGAATTAAAGATTTGTTACTGTCAGACTGAATAGTGCTTAAAGACAGTACCTGGGGGCCAGCCAAGCACAAGGGCTGGTAAACTTGGTATTGTTCACATGGAAGTAACAAGGTCTCTAAACAAAGGGCATCTGGGAGAGCAAAGATGCCGATCACTTGAAGGATAAATAAAAGGCCTGTGAAGTGGAAAAAGAGGCCTTGGTAAGAGAATTTTTCTTTGTTGAATGTTGGGGTGAGGACTTGATTAGCTAAGAGTGTTGCTAGAAAGGTGAAACAAGGGAGAAGAGAGACAGTGAGGAGGGGGTACCTGGGGCAAGTGAAATTATTCAGAGAAGGGAGGGTATGGCAGCAGGTGAGAAGGAGAAGCCAAGTTAAATGGAAGAAGGCCCAGGATTAAAAGTGAAACAGCCCTATGGATGTGCTAAGGTTCAGAGGGTCCCTGCTGCTTCAGTGTGCCCCTTTGGCTGTGGGGTGTTTTCTGTTTGTCGGGGTGTTCTTTTCTTTGCCTCTGCTTCTTGGGACTCCGTTCCTTTTTCCTTAGTGGGAGAATTGCCATGGTGAAACTGAACATCACCTCCAGGTCAGTCTGTGCTGAAATGCACCATGTCCAGCTTGCTACAGCTAAGGTGTTAGGGTGATGTCTGGACTTGATGATGTACCAGCCCTTTCTAACAGTTAATTTCAGAGTCAAGATCCAATTTTCTCAAAAGTAAGAGACTTCTGCCATAAGGAAAACTATTCTCACTTTCCTTTTTTTTTTTAAGTTCTGCTGTCTTGAAAAACGTTCAAAGAAAACTTCTGATAAGTATTTAAGGATTTCCACTAGTCCCAGTAGTGATGTTGTATTTAGCTGGAAAACTAATATAAACGTTCTTGCTGTGTGTTTTCCACTTCTCAGGTATTCTTTCTCTTTAATAATCTTGTAAAGCATAAGAATTTTTATATTAATTTCAAAAAATTTGTGTTAATAGGCAAGCTTTGGACCAGAAGTATGAAGGTTGCTTACAATATACTACATAAATTAGGCACAAAACAAGAACCAATGGTACGACCTGGAGACAGGGTGAGTATCTCAATGATTATTTGAAATTGTTCAAATCCAATGTTGACAAAGAGAGAATGAGGTATTTGGGGTGCTCAGAGGAAATTAGAGAAGTGAAATAATGGTTTGTGGGACGGGGTTCTGAAATCTGCCATTTACTCCCTAAGACTGATCATTCAGACAGATGTTCTGAGCTGTGTAATAAGTAACATGGGCTGGCAGCCCCTGAATAGTAACTCGAAGCTGTGGCAACATCAACAATAAACATTCCCATGGAAAGTGATTTTTGGACATTGAACAGCAGTCTGTTTAGCAAAAGCTTGCTCATGGAGCCTGGAGGTGTCATGTGGATAAAAAACTTACTTACTAATGACTTTGTAGTTGTTGAGATGGTAGAAACAAGAGGAGTGTTGTGGAGGACAAAGACAAGCAAAGTCAGGACAGTTTGTCAGCCAGTTGAATAAATAAATGACACTGACTGGTAACAGAGAATATTTCCATTCCTGGTTCTGACTCTGGTGCAGCTACTGTTAGAGGCTGAATCTAAGTAGATGGATAAAGCCCACAGAGAGCAAGGGTTGCAGAGGTAGCACTTGAAGATGTTAACTGAAGACAAGAACATTGCATGGTTTTGCTAACAATGTGCTTACAAACCTACCCCTTTGTCTGCCAAGGCTGGCTGAGCCTGCTGCTCATTTTCTCTGCCAGAGTGTGTATAGAAAATTCCACAGGTCCCATTCCAGTTTGGATCTAAGCTGTGGAATGGATATTCCAGAACAAATTTGTCAGAAATGCAAATTTTAGTCCTGCCCTAGTGCTTAGTGTTCTGAGTGTGAGATTAAGTTTACCCCCTCCAGGGTCTGATAGCAATTCTCAAACTGTTGGTTCACTTGTGCCACATGTGAGAAACATGTCTCCTTGAATTACACATATCTCAGGGCTTCAAAAATGAGAACATGCAGTAATGCTTCCCAGAAGGAAAAAAGAGAAAAAAAAAGTGACAGTCCTTCCTGTGTTTCTTTATGAAGTAAATCATAAAGAAATTAACTAAAGGATCTCTAGATCCTTAATCTAAATTGCTTCCTATGATGGCATTCAGCCAGGACTAGGATCTGAAGACTCTCTTTTACTTAACTTACAAGAGTGTCTCTAAGCAACAGCAGAAGCAGCAAGTTGTTCAAGTGAACACATCACAACAGTCCACCCAGACAGCTCCAAAGGAATGAAGTTCATATACAGGCAATGTGCATCTCTGCTTATCTGTTGTGTGCTGCCTGCCTGTCTTTGTAGCCATTTTCTGCATCAGTCACTGGCATCTCCTAACATTTAGAAAGGATTTGTGGATAGTTCAGGCTAAAGCTGGAAGTTTAACTAGCACAGGACATGTAAGGAACAAATTGCAGCTCTTCTAAAATAAGTCCGCCTAGATTAAAGTGAAACAAATGTTTATAGCTGAGTGCTGAAAGCATATGCTTTGTGCTGTAAAAACATCTTGCCTGGCATCCCTGTGTAACAGGAACGTGATCATTTGAGGCAACTTCACATTGAAGATGAGGTGTTACAGCACTTCTGATGCTCTAGGCTGTGATTCTGGCAGTCACACCCCTGTTGTAATAACATAAAAGCTTTCTGACCTCTTTGAAGGTGACTTTATTCTACATAATGTAACTCGTGTGACAACACTTAAAGGTAGTTTTTAAATACTAAATGAAATACAGTCACATATTTCTGGTCTTTTCCAAATGAGAATGTATTTGTTTCCTTATTTTGATATATATAAAATAGTTTATATTTTCCTTTAAAAACACCTTCTGTCAATACAGTCTCTGTTTTTCATTACTATTACTACCTAATGACTACCATTACCTCACCTCTTTGGTTCTTTGAGCCAAAAAAATAAATGAACGTGCCTGCATCTCCTTCCCTGTTTCTGGTATTATACGTGGCAAACTGCATTTGCCTTCTGTAGTAGCTTCAGAAATTTAACCTTGCATCACCCCAGACAGCTGCCTGGAAATTAATCTTGCTCTCTGAAATATCTACTAGCTAACCAGATTCTCTGTTAATATACACTGTATGATTTGTTTTCCTTTGACTTTATCCCTTTTTGCTTTTATGCACATTATTTATTTATTTGGTACAAGTCTGTTAGTGATTAATGTTTTTTGGAGAGGAAGTTAATGCCTCATTCCCACTGGACTTCAGTGATTTTTTTTTTTCACCTCTGTCAGCTCCTTTTCAAAGATTCCCAGCCAAACCTTCACTGCCTTTGTGTAAGCAGAGACCAGTGCAAAACGCAACAACCCTCAAAGTGTATTTTGGGATCTTTCAGATGTTTGCTGGGCTCAGCAATCTCTACCATCCCCTCCGTGCTCCTGGCAAAGTCCTTGTATTTCCATTTGCATACAGTAAGCTCTGCACAGCCATCTGCAGCACTTGGATTGTTTAATGTGCAAGTGTGAAGATAAAGTAGTGGTGTATTTGCTCTGACTCTAAAGAATTATGAGTTAAATCTTCAGCTTAAAAACCAGATATTTTGGACCCACTTGGACAAGGCTGGTTAGATTTCTTCTAGATTGAGGAAATCAAGTTGATGGATGGAAGGTTATCCATACTTGGATACATACATATGGAAGGTACAGACATATGGAAGGTATCCATACCTGGTATGGAAGGCTTTGAAGCCATGTGAAAATTCTGGAAACTCCCAGTAACTGAACCTTGGAGCATAGATCACAATTTTACTTCAACAAAACTGCTTGGGATGTCAAAGCAGCCAAAACTCGAGAGCTACCAAGTAGTTTCAGCAAGTTTTGAGGTGCTGTGATAGTACAGCCTTGTCCTGTGTGCGAGCCCAGAGGAATGAGGTTTGAAATCCTTTTCCATGCCTTTGCATGCCATTGCAGTTGCCTGTGCAGGAGCAACCAGCTGTGTTACAGCTGTTTAGGACATGAGCTGAGAGCGCCCATCTGACTGAACCGGAGGAGAAGCGCAGAGAGGATCTAGCCACTGAGGTCACTCACCAGTGAGAGCAGCACTGTTCCCTGCCCTTGCAAAGAGAGCTCTGGGCTCTCCAAAGTTGCTGGATCCTCAGCAAGGCTGTGAACCCTCCCCTCTCCTTCCCCTTTGTCTGTGGCGGATCTCAGGCACTGTCCACAGGGCCCGCAGGAGTTAAGCTGCACAGTTCAACACCTACTGAGCATTCCAGTTATCTGTGATTGGTTTTGGCATTCTTTTATCTAAATAATTCCCCAGCCCTAGCCCTGAAGCTGTGAAGTTCAACAGATCCATACCTAGGTTGGCATGTGATAGGGCCAGCTCTGGATGTGATGTTTACTTCTAGATACCAGTTTTTTGTGTGCACACAGCACACAGAAACTTTACACTTGGACAACAGGACAGTCCTAAAACAAAACTGTTGCAAGAGAGAAAGTATAGTGAAACAAAACAGTGTGTTAATGATTGATGTAATGGCATCTTAAGTCTGGGTGATCTGAATTGGTCACATGTACACTTCAGTTTTAGTAACTTCAAGCAAATTATTACATTAGAATATAAAATTCTTTTAATTCCATTTGCTTGGTTATTTAACGCTGGTAGAGCAATCAGTTAATTCAGAACCAGATGAAAGGTGTTGTCAATGTAGCAAACAATGCAGCATGAAAATATTTAACTACATCCTAAGTTAAAATATTCATAAAAGGAATATTTATCAGAATAAATTCCTTCTGATTCCTCATTCATCTCTCATTAGGCATTTAAATAGCTGTCTTAGAAGTGCTCCAGTATCACCTCCATCCAAAAGGAAGCATGGAAACTGCAGTTATCATTATCTGACACCTAGGGTGGAACATTTTTAACACACATCTCTCTCTTTCAGGTAACACTGGTGTTTCCTAACAACGACCCTGCTGCTTTCATGGTGGCGTTTTATGGCTGCCTGCTCGCAGAAGTTGTGCCCGTCCCCATTGAAGTGCCACTTACAAGAAAGGTGGGCAGCTGAGTTTCTTCTCTGTGCTCCATTTTAGAACTTGAATCAGAATAAATCACAACTGAATATAGCTTTTGAGTACATTTTTGTGGTTAGCTAGCTCTGAATCTGAGGATACCAAGGTAGTTCTGTGTGGTGAAGTATATATAGTTTCTTCTTTTTTGTGATGGAAAATCTGAAGATGTGCTTGCAGTTTCAGCAAATGCAGGTCTGCATAGAAAATGAGAGGAAAATTTTTCAGGAGGACAGCTCTGCCAGTCGTAGACAGATTATCTTTGCTGCCTTTTAAAGCCTTCTGGTGTTGGCCACTGACAAAGAATCATTGGCAACAACTGCTGCTTTTCCACCTGTCCCTGCAACCCAAGCTATGTTATAATGCCACTGGTGCTGTGTGTGCTACTTCAAAGCACTCATGCAAATGCCTTCTCCTGTGTCTGTACGTGCATATGTATCCCAAAGCTTCTGTCACCATGGTCACCTCTGCCAAGGGTGGCACTGGAACAAGCTCAGCTCAGAAATTCTTGCCACAGAACATACATTCACAGAGAAAACTGACCACTGCTAATCAAAAGCCTTTCACGTCCAGCGTTGGTTCAAACATTCAACCATGTATCCCAGAGAAGTGTTAGGAGTCAGATAGAGCAGTTCCAGCTGGAAAGAGTGTCTGGGGGTAGTGAGGGGGGGGGATCAGTCGTGGAGTTGAACCACAGCTGGGTCACTCACACAGAGTCTGCAGAACTTGCATTTTTTTTTGAGGATGTGTGCCTTAAAGGCTGTAAATACAGCCTTAAATACAGCAAAATGTATTAATTCATTGCAAGGGGTTTTTTGGTTGTATCCCCCTAATTTACCATGTTTGGCTTCTCTACATACCCCTCGTATGATCACTTTTCTATTAGCTAGCACTAATAATGCCTTACTTTAATTATTTGGTCTGGACTTGTCCATACAAAGAGTGTTCTTTAATCCTTACAAGCTTTCTTTTTTAAAGTAAATTGTTTTGGAAAATGTTCACTGAAGCCATGAGATGTTTCCAAGGAAAGAGCTGAGCAAATGTATTGCTTTAGTCAAACATTTCCAATGTTTCAATTGTCAAGGGTTTTTCTTTGACATGTCCCAGTGTTAGAGCAGCCTGGAGCAGAAGCTCAAATCTTTGTTTCATGGACAGGAACCCTGCCTTTCAAAAGAAAGCTCTGAAAACAGGATTGAAAGCCCTCACAAAGGCTTTGCAGTTTGCACATCTCACACAGCAAATTAACAGCTCAAAATAACTGGAGATTCCTTCCTGAATGGACCTGCTTGAGCCTTCCTCACCTCTGGGAAGCTGAGCTGACCTCAACATTTCTCCATTTCCCTCATGCATGTCCCAGCCCAGGAGCCATGTGGTGGGCTCCTGCCACAGTGAAACCAGAAGGTGGCAGGGAGAGAAAGGGTGGGAGCTGGAGGAAAGGGCAGGGTGATAAATTGGTGAAGGAGGAGAGAGACATGGAGGGAAGGAGTGGATCAGACAACAAGAGGCCATGATCCAGCTGAGCAGATCTGAGCGGCACTGAGCAGAAGGAAGGACCAAGGGGGAGGCAAGATGTGCCCCAGCTTAAACTGAGACTGGAGGAAAGATGCAGGTGAGCTGGAAAGGCCCTGCAAGGGGAGTAGGGTTATGCTGTTCCATTCCTAAAATGTTGTGTTTAGAGCACTGAGAGGTGGACATGGCTGTGGAACGAGGATGATTTTAGTAGAAACACATTGCATTTGCATTGGGCTGTCATTGTGCCTTCACATCCGAGGGCAGTACCTGCACTCTGAGGCAGTTGCATAACACAGTGCATTGTTTTGATAAAAAACGGAGATTTTACATGCATCAACAAAATAAGGCTGGCAGAATATGTACATTTTAAGATCTTACAGAGTGCTCAAGTGGGTAAATCTGCTTTCATTCCATAAAAAAAAGCAACATGATTTTGAGGGTTAAAAAAATCTAGTATGTCTTTCCCTGTTACTATTTTCTGAGGTTTAATGACATTTTAAAGCACACAGATAGGCGTAAATTTGATTTATTTTGGAACATCTGATACCACATCCATCCAGTAAACTATAAAATCCAGCTGTCCAAGTAAATACTCTGTGTCAAATGAATAACTTACCCTAATTTGGCTGAACCTCTTGGGTGTTTGTTTTTTTTTAAATATGTGTTTCTATATGGATATATAAATATACGCTTACACACATATATATATATTTATATAAAGGAATATATGCAGACTCAGACTGTTTATCTTTTTCTACAGTGTTAAAATATCCAATTAATAACACAATAACAGAGATGTCAGTTAAAAAAGCAACATGATCTATACTCTATAAATAAAACTATGCAATCTCACAGCATATACTATTGCAAATATCTTTGCATTTGTTTATATGGAAAGACAACTGGAGTGGAAACAATGAGATGAAAATCGTGTTCTGAGTAGTCCCAGAAGGAATACTTCTGCCTGGTCAAATGGCAGTGGATTGCTTCTGGCATTCGTGGGAAGATGTCATTCATGTCATCACACAATGGCCTAGACTGTTCTGTTATGCTTTCCCATTATTTGTTCTCTTTTCTGCATGCTTCAGTACATTCTGGCAGTGGACATCCTTTGGGTTGCTTTCTGGAAGACAGAGATGTGAGCTGGCAAATAGAACAGCAATTATATTATATTTTATGTGGTATTATACTATAGGCTTACAGAATAATAAGCTGATACAGGGTGAGCTATTTCACGTAGTTATATTAGCAGCCATTTCTAATATTAAAAGTTTGCATTAGCAGCTTTAATACTGTTCTACATTTTCATAAAGAAGAATTTTTCACAGCTCTGGGCAGAATTTTGTCCCTGGCATTTTAAAACTAGCAGTAATGTTTGCAGCCAGGTAGACTTTTGGCTTACAGATTACTCTGCAGTCATCTATACCCATCTGGAAGTAAGGGCTTTTGCTTTACCAGCACATAGATTTTGTGTGCTTTCCCTTTTCTTTGTAGTATAACTGTTACTTTTTTAGGATTTTGACAGGATTTTCTTCCCAGTTCCTTATTAGGTGAAGGTCCATCCTGCCTTGCTCTTTCCTTCTGCATCCCACCTTTGTGTTGACAGAATACCTAGAATACCCCCAGGACTTCAGGGCATGTGTGACCTGGCACCTGGGACGGATTGTCTGAACATCCAGCAACCATGCAGCATTCTCCAATTTTATTCCCAGAATGCTTCCTAGTGTTTGGCAAAGAAAAATTGGAAACTGGAATTCATGGAGCATGGTTTTGCCTCTTTGGACTTGGGACATCATATCTAAAATCAAAAACTGAAATCCCAAACTAACTTTTCATTCTAAAAGCACCAGTCAGGGGTACTGCACTCATTGTAACAATAGAACATGCAGCATTTTTATTTGTCCTGCTTTCCCTGCATTTTATAACATTGCAATGCCTTTATCAACACTCCCCAAAATTGTTGTAGCTAATCCTCATCCCTTGGTTTATAGGCTCTGTTCTCTCAGAATAGTGTCCCTTTCTCCAAATTTGCTTATGTTCCCCAAACATTAGCAAATTATGTGTCCTAGACAGCATCTCTTCCTTCAGAACTGCCACTTCTGTTAATCTTGTCTGAAGCTGGAGTATTACAAATTCTTTCATTGTATGTGTGATACGATGTGAATTCCAAACTGTATGTCATAGAATGTGCCATCAAAGTAGATGAGATGGGAGTTTCAACATGTCAAGTTCTAGTTCAAACAGTGATTTACTACGTCCCTTATGAAAAGATTTTAAAATATGGTTTTGATTTCTTTTTCTTTATATTTTTTAGGTCAATGTTTTTTTCCATTTGATTGGCGCCATGAAAAATATTATTATTCTGCTCTGACACTGTCAGGGGAGCTAATCAGTTTTAATCTAAAAATAACATATTTGTCCTCCAAGCACATTCATAGTTATGCTCAGTCACATGCTGTGAACATAGGAAGAAAGCTATCCCTCACAGATCTTCATGGCCTCCTTATCATAGGCAGAATTTGTGTGTGTGACATGAAAGCCTGTAAAAATTAATTTCTCACTTAAAATGCTATTTCCTAGCCTGTTAGATTTAATGCTGTGTGTGCTTCCAGGAGGCATTTCTGTGCTCTTCCAGATGCTGGCTCTCACAGTATGATTGCAAGAATTGTGCCTGTGTATTGTCATAGGAAATCTGGAGATACCCACTCCAGGACATTTGGGGTTTTTTTTAAAGGATGCTTCACACAGGGTAAAAACTGTTTTTCAGGAGCTCTTTGTATTTAAACCCAAAAGGTTATTAAAGCTTCAGCAGTAGCCAGGGAGGTAAATCTCTTCCAAGACAGTGAAATTGTCCCAGTCATATCTTTCTTTAAAAGATGAATTTCAGTCTGAAGGAAACACACCTTGACATCTTCCCTCGTGTTTGAGGGATAAAATGGGCTTTGCTTTCTCTCAGCTCTGCTCATCATAGGGCTGTAGTGTGCCAGAAACACTGGAGCTCTGCTTTTGAACACCTTTTGACAATGCATCTCTTTCTCCCCTGGATTTAAAATATGTATAAAATGTTTTATATATTCTTTTCAGTGGCATTGTCTTCCAGTCCTTCCAAAGAATCTAAGTTCCCTGAGCTGCACCTGAGCCCCATGAGCACACTGCTGGGCCCTGTAAGCCTTGTGCCTGTCCATCCCTCTTCATACACTTCAGCACTGGAGCACTGAGAAGTCCTTGCTCAGTTTGTCACAGTGAATCTTACATCCTTTAAAGTCTGTGTTTCCTTATTATATTTTCAAGTTTAGGAAATGGTAGTTTCCTATAGAGAATATCACATTTCATGCAGTATCCCTCACCAAAAATAACCATTGTCTTGCTTTTATTAAGATTTTTGGAGATTAAGATGCTCATAGTTTCAGATTTCACATGCAAATTGCAGGCAGATACCAAAGCTGTTGTCTGAGGAGACAACTAATTTCTTCATCTTAAAGCTGGTTATGAAGATTTTGTCTGCACTGTGCTTAATTTTTACTAAGGTCTTTGTGTTTTCTTAAAAAGAGGGTTTCCTCAATGCCTTTTTACTTTTGGTTCAGAACTGGTGATGTTTGGCCTTTACATCTGATCATTGCCCCATTTGTTCTTTACCAGCAAATTTTTGTTAGGGTGAGGGCACTGGAGCTCAAATAAGCATTGTAACAGAAAACAAGATTAGCTCAGTCTGTGAGGCTCCTCCACATAATTCTCATTTTGAAAGCAGTCTGGGATTCACAAGTGAACAGAAGTAATCTTTATCAGGCCAACCTTTGCACAGGCTGTCTCTTCCTTCCTTCCTTATTAGATAAGGACATGCACTCTCACTCACGGAGACACGATCATAATTGTTTTCCTTCACACAGATCCTCTCACAAAGCATTCTAGAAATGACATTAACAGCATGCTGAAATGCAACCACACGTGGGATTTTTTTATCCTGACAATGAATTATCACTCTCTGCAGCAGGAAGAAGACAATTTGCCTCCAGGTGCTGGTGAAAACCTTTAGGGAACCTTTAATAAAAGTCTTTAGAGAACTTTGAATGGCTGCCTACAGCAGAGAGGATTTCCGGCTCGCTTCATCTGAAAGACTGATCTCTCTAGGTGTGTGCAGACATAGTCTAAAGCTATGCACACCTCATTTTTCATACCCCAGCAAGTGCTGTGCCTTCAAGAAATATAAAATGATAGTTCCAAAGTCAGCAATTGGTCTCAGACCTCATGCTGCAATACCTCAGCTCAGTGTTTTGCCTTCCACCTGCATTAAGTGTCATTTCAAACTGTGAATTGTGGAGGATTTGACAATGAGCATCTCTGGCAAGTCAGTGAGCCCCTGTCTGGAGTTGGGGCTGCATTGAGTTGTATCACCTGCTCTCCACTGGCTTCCTGAGCTTTTTCCTACCCCCACAACATTCAGCAAAATAAAGAGTTCATGGCAAGTGGGGGGTTGCCAAGTAGCAGATCAGCATAAATTACCAAAATAGCAAGTAACACTTCTGACAAACCAGTGTGTCCTGAAAATCTATACCCTTCTCAGATAGGAGAGTGATTTTATTTAAGAGGGGAAGAGGATTTTTTTGTTGGTTTTTTTTGTTTGTTTGTTTTTGGTTTTTTTTTTTTTTTGTGGGAGATTATTTGTTTGTGTCTTTTTGCTACTTACAAAGTAGTTTTGACCATTGCACCCATTCATTTCACATTACTCAAAAGGCAGGCCAATGGCTTGTCTGTGGAATCTGAAATAATAAATCCCTTTAAAGTGAGTAGCCTTTTTTGTGGCCCACACGGAAACTTTGTCTGCTTCAGGCAAAGGACTGCACTTTTAACTCAAGCTTCATTTTTCAAACACAAGTTTTGCCCAAGGTCCTCAGTGTTGTGAGCCTGTCATGCTGAGGTGTAAGGAACAGCAAAGACTGTTGTGCTTACATGGCTGAGTGTGTAGGTGACATTATGGTGTGTCTGGGGGATGTATAAAGGTTTCAGATCTTCCACCTCCTGGCTGTCACTCCAGCATCTCAACACCACTTGAGTAGTTAGAAACAAGTTCTGTAGGGCAGCAGTTATCACAGAAGCACCAGCATGGGGCAAGGGATGTTGACCCCTTCTTTATGTGTCTGTTCTCTGCAGTACTTTTAGATTCTGGGTCAGCATGGAGCCACCAGGAGCAGGCAGAAGGTGAGGATAATTAGGATAAATAGTTATGCGGGGTGAGAGGCTGAGACTGAAGGTGGAATCAATGTAGGAGAGTTCCAGAAAGCTTCATTGTGTCCATGGTGCAAAATCCTCAACTGGAGCTCCTCTGGCCCTTGAGAACAGTGTCTGTCACAGCACCTCTGCTTCAGCATGTTGATTTTCCTTTTTCTTGCAAGGAAGGATTTTGTGTGGTCACCCAAGCATGGCATGGGATTTGAAAGTCTGTAAAACACACTGCACATGCCTGGTGAAATTCTTCCAGTCTCTTGTGGCAGTGAATTCTTCCAATCACACGATTGTTTAGTCATGTTTTCCTTACAATTGAAAGAATATCTGTGCAGAAAAGAATGGGGTGAAGATTTTAATGCTGTTTGAGGTGGGTTGTCCTGATGTAAAGCAATCTGCTGTTACAAACTGTGACATGTGCATAAATTGTATTAAGAAATCTATGTATGTGTGTGAGCTGCTACAAATGAATGATTAATATTTACATGGACATACTCTAAGACAGTTGATATGGCACTAAGGGAAAGTGTAGTCATTCTTTCTTGTGTTATCTGAAAAACTCTACACTGTTAATACAAGTTTCTTTTCCCCATTGTTTTGTTTTGCTGTAAGAAGGGTTTGACAGATGATTTCGTAGCTGATGCATCCCCCAGGGACATGGTATGCTGATGCTCAAAGGTCCACACTTTCTACTGGGTTTCCTTATGTTAGATTTCTTAATGGAATGTGTTAGGTTAATTTCTGCTTACAAAGTTCTGCATTAATTGGAATTTCCTTGCTTGAGAATTGGCATTTTCTTGATATAGTGGTGAAACTATTTTGTTTGTAGCAGTCTTTTATAGGATATACAGTTACAACAACATTGTAATTTAAAATTGAGATCAATGCAGTCTCCATTCAATGATAAAATTTATATCCCTTTTTTAAATTGGTAGTTAGAAATTCATACATATATTAGCAAATATTTATTAGATTAAATTTAATGGGAAATTTTGAGCAATGGTGGTATGAATCTGATATTTTAAGGAACTCATGACCTCCCTTGATAGAGTAGCAGGTCTCAGAAGCTGCGTCTTGACCAAGGAGTGGTGTTCTCCATGGAGCACTCCAGTCTTCCTCTTCCTGCCATTCCTTCTGAGGGACCCTCAGGGAGAGCCATCTCTCCTGCACTGTTCAGGCACCCACATTTCCTTCTTCTGAGCAGACTCCAAGAATGGAGAAAGAAGGTCTCATCCTCATGTGGAACCAAGATTGGATCTAAGTGCTTGTCCCACAGGTTTGACAACACAGATGTGGACCAGCTGACATGAGAGTCAGTGAGGACAGTAATTAAGGCTTGACAAAGCCAATTAAGTCCTGGAAGCCCCACTGGTGCAGGTGTGGTGGGGCCAACAACATGCTCCCCAAAGTGTTGTTCATGGAGACACCAGAATTATTCTCTGTTGTTCAAAGGATATTTTCATTGTCTGGTTTTATAGGGGAACAGATGATGCACAAGTTAAGTTAAAAAAGCCTTGCTGAAAAAATACCTTTTCATTTTTTCCCTGGTTTTATAAGCATTCTGGCTATAGTAAGCAAAAGCAAATGCAGTAAATTCTGGATGGAAGGAGTTTTATAGCATAGGCTTGACAGATCAGTTAATTGTCCCACATTGCTTGCTCAGCTATCAAAGGTCTGATAATTGTTGCTATATACATTTTTTGAGATGGTATGGGAAAGTAAGCTTTTGCTTTTCCTCTGTTTTCATTGCTTCTCCATTTTAGATTGTTTTATTTGACTACATAAAAATTGCATTAAGAATTAGGCAGTTAGGCTCTGGGGCTTTCTTTCCATCATACAATTCTGCTTTGAATAAATCAATAGATTAAGGCAACTGTTCCATATTTCTGGTTGTTTCCATGGCTGTGTGTGCTCTATGGTTGATTTGAAAGATATTATAATTTGATCTTTTAAGTATCTTTAGGCAATTTTCAGTGGAATCATTCTGTGAAGAAAGGGTTAATACTTCAATGTACATTTACATCTAGGGCTTTGCTCTGTTAAAGAGCCTAGTGGATAGATGTAAAGTTCATGAAAGAGTAATGACAAGACACTGTACATAAAGCAGACATAATGCTGTAGAAGCACAGCATCTCCTAAAGAACAGCTATGGCCTAGACTTGGAAATCATTACGTGACCTCTTAATCTCACTGCTTCTATCCCCTTGATGAAAGTAAAATGTAATGAGTGTACTCTAATGGGCACTTGACTGTATGAAGTGCTCCTGAAACGTGCCTGTAACTACTCAATGAAATGGTTATTGACAGATCAGGTTAGATCAGCACTGATAGGGAAACTCTCACTACTGTACACGCATCCTAACGTCTTAAAGGTTGAAAGCTTTCTCCAGGTGGAAGTATCTGTAATCCACATTATTTCCTAGAATTAGGAAAGTCACAGAATGGTTGAGGTTGGCAGAGATGTGTGAAGGTGACCTAGACCAGCACCCCTGCTCAAAGAGGGCCACCTAGAACAGGGTGCCCAGGACTATATCCATGGTAGCTTTTGGATATCTCCAAGTATGGAAACTCCCCAACCTCTATGGGCACCTTGTGCCAGTCACCCTTCCAGTGAAAAAGTGTTTCCTGATAGTCAGAGGGAATCTTCTCTATTTTGGTTAGTGTCCATTGCCTCTGGTCATGTCACTAGGCAAAGAAAGGAAAGAATCTGACTCCATCTTCTTCACATCCTCCCGTCAGGTGTTTCTGCACATTGATTGGATCCTCCGCTAAGCATTCTCTTCTTGAGGCTGAGCAGTCCCAGCTCTCACTCTTTCCTCAGAGGAGAGGTGCTCCAGTCCCTTAATTATCCTACTGGCCCTTTGCTGACTGTCTCCTGTAGCTCTATGTCTTCTACTGGGAAGCCCAGAACTGGTCCCAGCGCTGGAGATGTGCCTCACTGGTGCTGAGAGGAAGGATCACCTTCCTCATCCTGCTGGCAATGCTCTGCCTCACACAGTTCAGGATGCCTCGTGCCAAGGCACATTGCTGCTTCACACACAGTTTGGTGTCCACCAGGACCCCCAGGTCCTTTACCAAAAAGCTGGTCTCCAGACCATTCTGGTACAGGAGGTTGTTCTGCCACAGGTGCAGGACTTTGAATTTGCCTTTGGTGAACTTTATGAGGGCCCTGTCTGGCCATTTCTCCAGGGATCCTCTGGATCAAACAACCCTTGGTCAGATCAGACAGTCCTCCCAGCCACTCGTCATTTCTGGAGAGATGCAAGAGCAGATTCCATGTGATGGCTTCCACCCTCTTTATGATTTATGCTGCTACAGACAAGAGGATATCTAGCTTCTGGAATTCCTTTGTCAATCTACAGATGAGTTTTGGTAGTCACCTAAAAGGAAATCAATTTAATTGAAAGAGACTGTTTTCCTCTCAAGATAATCTGCCCAAGGAATCACTTCTAATAAATTCTGTGTATTTTGTTATCTCTTAGGATGCAGGAAGTCAACAAATAGGCTTTTTGCTCGGAAGCTGTGGAGTTACGGTGGCCTTGACCAGCGACGCATGCCATAAAGGACTGCCTAAAAGCCCCACAGGGGAGATACCACAGTTTAAAGGTAAGGTAACCCTAGTTTATTGTGGCTCTCACTGGTCATTTACTGCAACAAGTAATTGCACTTGTTTAGTGGCGGTGGGTGGGGATCAGGCCCATGATAAAACACTTGCCATGGGAGCAGCTGTGGAGACACCACTGTCCCGACTTGGCACTGCTGGCAGTGATGGCTGCACCATCTCCAGCCTCATGGATGGAGAACACCACCAGTGCTCCAATCCAGTTCTCTGCTGGCTCAGCTGGGCTACTGAGACCATCTGTGGCCACAAAAATTAAGCCAACAGACTTAACACTGTAGTAGATGAGAAGTATTCATATGATTTGCTCCTTTAGTGAAATGTAGGGACAGTAACTTCTGACAGCAAGTGGTAATGAAACTGCTTGGGTCAATAACAGCTTAAATTGCCCATCCATTCCCTCAGGAACTGCCTAAAAAGACCTCAACAGCTGTGTTAAGAAAGCAGTTCAGCAAAATCTTATTTCCCAGACTACACTGAGGTTCAAAGGAAGCAATTTTTAGGTAATGGCAGCACAGACCTTTCAAGAATAAAACTCTGGCAGGGAAGGCTTTTGTCTTGTCTTATCCAGCAGAAACTCAACAAAAGCTGGCTTTTATTTGTATCTCAGGCTGGCCAAAGCTGCTGTGGTTTGTCACAGAGTCTAAACACCTCTCCAAGCCTCCTCGTGACTGGTTCCCGCACATCAAGGATGCCAACAATGACACAGCTTACATTGAGGTGAGTTAATGAAGATGCATCTGCTCCTCGAGTCATTGCATATGGCACTTCTGGATTAGGTAAACATCATTATTCACTCAGTAGTTATGGCAGCAAAGAACATCCTGGTTTAGCCTGTTGATAAGTAATGTTTTCTAATAAATTCAACCAATACTGATTTCAGTAAAATCAATGCAATGTTAAATTGCATTTTGGGTGTTTCTAACATTAATGTTTTTATGTGGCTGCTGCAGTATTATATTATATTTGCCTTGATCAGTCTTGGTTCTGTTCAGTGTGGGCTTGCCCACTAGCCTTGGGAGGGATAGAAGACAAGGTTCACAGTGAAGCTTCAGCTCTCTTATCACATCCTTCAGAACCTTTGAAACAGAAAGAATTTCTTGTTCAAATGCTTGCCTGTCACTTACTGCTTTATGAGTCACAGTCCCCACAACAGAACAGCATCAGGAAGGCAAAGTTAGCAATGCTTTTGAATTTAATTTTCCTCCTTTTTTTCCCCCCATCATTTTCTCCCCCTTCTGCATAGACTCAAATGCTTTGAATTCAGTGGTGTTAGTATTGAATTTAAATGATTCTTCAAAGGGACTAAGTGCAAGTGAATGGACCAAAGGTGTTTCCTGTCTTTGTGCAGTCAGGATACTGGGCTAGAGAAGCGGAGATGTCTTCATTCCCAATCTTGCTGATTATCTTTATCATGGAGAAAGATAAATGTTTAATTTATTATCTGCCACTGATAGTTCTCAGACTCTTGCATAAAGTTACAGAAATTATTTCAATAATCACCAAAGGCCTCCCACCTCTTTTCTGCTGCTTTCTCACGAGTCTCATATTCTTCTGATAAAAGAGTTTGTGTCTTTCAGACTGCATACATATAGATTATTATCACAGCACCCAGCAAGGATTCTGCAGTCAGCTCTTATCATATGCCTTGCAAGATGCAGAAGGGAGAAGCTCAGTTAGTGGCTGGCCTATAAAATCTAACATGTAAACACTGAACAGACTGAACTAGGTTATTCTCTGCTAAATCTAGCCAGTCCATTAGTCATTGACATGATCAGAATTGTTAGAATTATGTTTCCATAATGCCTGTTTTCAAACAACACATGGATTTCAGATATCAAGCCTGGGAAGCTTCAGTCAAACGAGAAAGCCTATCTGAAAAAAAATTGGTTTTTAACAAAGAAATGCCTCCAAAACTCCCCACTACTGCTGCTTTCTTAAAATAGAGTCATTAGATGTGTCCATCATTCACCTGAAAAGGAAACACTTTACACATAGTTATTAAATCATGGAAATAGGGCAATTATTTCACATTGACTTTCCCTACTTATTTCATTTTAGTACAAAACATGTAAAGATGGAAGTGTGCTTGGGGTAACTGTGACAAGGATTGCACTGCTGACACACTGCCAAGCTCTGACCCAGGCATGTGGATACACAGAAGGTATGGAGTGCACTCCCCTTGCATCATCCTTAAAATCAAGTGGGAATTGTAATTTATTTCTCATCAGTCTCCTATCTTATGTTTTACAGAGTTTGGTGCCAAAGGCTTTTAGGTTTAAAAACATGGTTCTTTTCTCATTTGTTTCAGGAAATATGTTCATGTTTAAAATATCTATAGGAGAGGTACAAATAATGTCTTAAACAATATAAATCCTGCAGTGGAGATTTACTTTGAAAGTTAACCTTTGAGGTCATCAGTCATGTTATACTGAAGCTTCCTTCCTTTGAGTAGGGTTTGCCTTGGGTCAATGCCATGTTCTAAAAAATAAATTCTGCTTTGTTTTCACTGGACAGCTGAAACAATTGTGAATGTACTAGATTTCAAGAAGGATGTTGGTTTATGGCATGGAATTCTTACAGTAAGTATGTGTTTTTGTTCTCTATGATTATTTGAAAATAAATTAGCCAAATATGCTTATTGCTGTCACAAACTGTGATGTCCTACAGTTTCTTCTAATACAGTTTTTTCTGCTTTGAAAGCAAAATAAATGTGATTTAAACCCATGATCTTCTCCTAGTGCACTTACCCATAATGAGCATGGCAAAGATGTCAGTGTATTTTTATGTGTCATGTCAAGTACTGTGGTCCCATTCTTATCATGTTATCTCACCAATATGTGATTTTGGGATCAAACTTTATAGCGGAAACAAATCAAATTAGTATTTGCCTCTGTAGGGATATGATCCATTGGCATAGTTCTATTGCCCCTGACTAGCTCCCCTGCCAAAACTCCCACCAACAGATGTTTTTGCTAACATTAAAGCATTCCCAATTGTATTGGTTTGAAAACAAACCAGTGGGAGATCACAAGTCAGGATTGAAATTAACAGAAAAAATTGGAAACAAGCAAAATAATATAAGGAAAAAGCACTGCCAAAGTCAGATACAACCTGATACCCTATTAGGGTGGTAGCAGCAGTCCCAATGAAGTGATCCAGTTGAAGCGATGATCCGATGGAAGGTCCAGTCTCCAGCTGAAGGTCCGTGGTGGCTCTTATCCTCTGGTCACCCAGCAGACAGGGCTGAGGCCAGGCAGTTCCAAGGGCAGCTTATATCCAGGTGGGAATGCCCGGCTCCCCCCTCCTGGGTGGAGCATCTCACAATAGGATGAGATAAGTCCATGAGTCATTGGGTGGTTTCTTGATGGCCCATTGTCTGTTATCAGGGGTGGGTTGTTAGCAGGTGATAACAGCCAATGGCCCACAGCTGGTGGTAACAGAATACTCAAATACATCTATTGTAACCTAGGGCACTAATACTTTAAATTTCATTCATTTCATATTTAATGTTGGAATGTCTTCCTCAATTGACATGGGAGACAACAGACATATTTTTAAGGATTGCTTCTGAAGGTGCTGTTGCAATCAGTGACTGACAAAGTGTTTGCTATTCACTGATCATTTTAAGAACAGATGTTGAGTGTGGAAGGGTCATTGTTTGAGGATCCCATGATTTTGGAGGTCCCTAGGATTCCCAGTGATCTGTTTTTCCCATGCAGTGTTACACTCTTCTTACTATCAAAGTGCAGTAATAGCATTTCTGAAGCAGAAATGATTAGGCTTAACACCCATAATTATCTCATGTTAAAAAACCATCTTTATCACAGGTTGAAAGCAAGTGTCTAATAGAGCTTTTCTGTGCCTTCCCTTGCTATTAATCTTGTTCTGAACTTCATTTTTTTCAGCACTTCCCTGTAAGTGCTCTTCCTGTACCAATGCTTGTGCCAGACTGAAAACAGAACTATCTTTTGCAGTTTCCAAGTGTTTAGATGACTAATCCACTGGGACACTTAACCTTTCTTAAACCTAGGTTTTCCAAAACAAATACTGTATTTAACCTGAGCTGCTATGAGGGGAGGCGTGTTGCCCTCAGGAGATATTTCTAAATGGTAACAGAAGTAAAGCAGCAGCTCATTTACAGGCTGTTTATTTAACACTGAGGAATCACTGATGCAATTGATGGACTCAGACTGAGACATCAGTTTTGGATTTGTCTTTGGTTTCACTCAGCTGCTCTTTCTAAACTTCCTGGAACTTTTCATGACCTTGCTGAAAATACTGGAATTAGCTCACCCAGAGAGGGATTAAAACCTCCTTCTTTTATTTTCTGTTAAAATAAATTGATCTCTGCTTAGTCTAGGACTTCAATTTCTTTGTCTACTGTCTTTTAAATAATTTGTGCCCCACTACCATTGGTAGTTTTTAGTCTTCCCAGAGATGGATTTCTGTAGACAGATATCTTGCTGCTTGAGCTTTTTAATACAGTGTTCATATATATGGCAGTTCATCAGGCTCAGGGATATTATTAACCTACATAGCAAACATGCACACATTCTTCACCCAATGTTTTTTTAGATTTTTTTTGTATTTAGAGCAAACCTCTTTAAGTATGAATAGAAAAAAAATGTTTCTTTTCAGTACTGCTTTAAGTTATAGTCTGATTTGTCTAAATCATTAATCCTTAATTAAAGCACTGGAAAGTGGGTGTCTTTTTCATCTTAATGTAGGTTACTAGATGGGAAAAGATGAATGCCAGCATTGACAATAAAATAAGCACAGAGTGATTTGCATAGATGCCCCTGCCCATAACACAATATAAGTAGTTACCACAGTTTTTGTCTGAAACACTTTAATTTTTTTTTGATTTCAGAGTGTCATGAACATGATGCATGTTATAAGTATTCCATACTCCCTAATGAAAGTGAATCCACTGTCATGGATACAAAAAGTCTGTCAATACAAAGGTAAGGAACAAGAATATACAAAAGTTTGCTCGATAGTCAAAATCCAAAGTGCAAATTGACAACACATCCCATCTGTCTAGCTTTTGTGTGGTGTGTCAGTAATTTTGTCACTGTTATTGCATTTTGTCTCTGTTATTGCAGCGAAAGTTGCCTGTGTGAAGTCCAGAGACATGCACTGGGCGTTGGTGGCACACCGAGACCAGAGGGACATCAACCTCTCCTCGCTGAGGATGCTGATAGTGGCTGATGGTGCAAACCCATGTAAGCTCTGCTGCTGCACTGCAGGGGAGAACAGGAACGGGGTTTCTGTCTTGCGTTTGAAGTTTCAATCTTCAGCCGTCTTAGCTAAAATATTTCCAGAGTACATGGTTTGTCTACTGCAAACTGTGTGACATTTATGGAAACAGTAATTAATTTGGGATTTTTTTCAAAATATGTTTTACATTAGCTCTTCCTGAAGCAAACTTGATATTCCATATAATGCAAGTTGCAGTAAATCCAGTTTTGTTTAACATCATAGTCATGTATAAAGACTGAAGCTATGAAAGTTGAAGCAATGAAGACCTTAAGCTATAGAAAAGATCCAAACATTTCCTCTGAATGATAATTCTCAGATGCAGAAGTAACTGAGAATTTTAGGGGAATACTTATGCTACTCTAGAGAAACACCTCTGAATCACATCACGGCAATTAACAGCATGAGCTGTTTCTCTGTAGTATTTAAGATACATGTACAGGTGTTCTTCTTGTTTGTAGTAGTTGAGTAGTTTGCTTGGAATTTTCCAATTAAATCTTTATTTCTCTCATCCTAAAAAAGAACACTGGAATTAAATTGATACTGTAAATCTAGCGGTAATAGCTTTTCTATGTAAGCATAATGAAAAGACATCATGTTCAAAAATTAGTCTTTATTCCCTGTATGCATATGTACACTTTCATATACATATATATATATAGTTGTAGCAGCTATGACATATTTCCTAGTGGACATGGATGGCTTTAAAATGATTTCTCCTGAAAAACCTATATATTAAATAATAAATTTGCATATTGAATAGCATCACTTCAGGAATCAAATTATTTTTCTCCTCTGATTTTTTTTTTGTTTTTTGTTCTTTACCCCAGGGTCGATTTCTTCCTGTGATGCATTTCTCAATGTCTTCCAAAGTAAAGGTCTAAGGCAGGAGGTCATTTGTCCCTGTGCTAGTTCACCAGAAGCTCTCACTGTGGCTATTCGAAGGTACGTGTTACACCAGTGGAAATAGACCCACTGAATGTGTATATGTGGTAATTAAAAAA